>OY998175.1:42637490-43147490 GCA_963921935.1 Galeruca laticollis | reverse complement strand
AATCTGTCATAGGTTATTTGTTTTGAGCAATCACATTCCTTTTTTATTTTAATTTATTGATTTTATTAATTGTTATACCTTTTTTAGATGATTACGAAAATGAGTGCGTTGGTTGCTAGGAAGACTACAGAAAAACTAAGCCAACAATGGCTTCATGAAAACCGCTCAATCTTTGAATGAATAAGTCAAGGATGTGGTCTAAACGTTACAAAGGAAAATTGAGGTGGTCCATCTATCCTTGTACCCAGAGGAGAGTTGGTCCACTGTAAGCCTTTTTAATTAAAAATGTTCTTTCTGTATTATCTTGAACAGGCATTACTCTTTATGTTTCCATAAATATAGGTGTATACATGCTGTAATAAAGTGTCAAAATGTGGTCCATCTATCCTCTCTTTACACTATTCTACCCCTATTTTCCATATTCAATCTAAATCTGCATATGTTGTGACTTCTTCAAATTTCGTCTCTTCAACCTTAATTCCCTCATCATTGTTTTCTATGTGACATAAATACTTCAGTTTTGTTCATGTCCATTTTCATTTTTTAGGTTCAGTGGTTCTGTGTTGGAGATATTTTTGCATTCATGGAATTTGCGATTTGTAGTTGAATCCACGTCATTTGCACTTATTTTAGTTGCTTCTATATTCGTGTTCCTATTATATTTATTTGTTTGTATTTGGTTTCAAATCCATAATTACTATAGATAATAGGGAGCTGAAGCTAGTGCCTTGTTCTTTTACTTTATTAATTCTGATTTCATTATAAGATCGTTGTCCTGAAATTCGTATTTTGTCATTCACTATCTCTCGTTGTGCTTCTCAGACTATTAGGCACAGCCATTTCCTCTTATGTTTTCCGTATTTCTCTTATAGTTACAGTATCAAATTGATTTAAATGAAACTAACTGTTTATAGATAATTCCACAATATATTAATAAAATATAAAAAATTCTAAGAGTTTGACAATTGTTTCGATATTAAATATCTTCGTCAGAATGACAGAAGCTGCATTCCATTTGATGCCTACCTGACGACGATATTTAATATTGAAACAATTGTCAATTTCTCAGAATTTTTAACATTTTATCAATATATTGTGGAATTATCTAGAAACAGTTAGTCTCATTTAAAACAGTAATATGAGTAGATCCCCCAAAGTAAAGGTCGATACAGTAAATTATAGTATCAAATGCTGATCTCTAATGAATGAACGTTAAGGATATTTACTCTCTCTCTTCCATTCACATCTCGATTATTCTTATCGTCTAGACGCTTTTTCTTCTAATTTTAACTTCACATATTCTCTCAATATTTCTCCAGTTTTTTAGTAAAAAGCTTGTCACATGTTTGTGTAGGGTTTTCACATTGAGTTTGGTTCAGTTTCTTATTATATGTAGGTATTATTACATGGCGTTCTTATTATTTGAGCATTTTCCGTGTCACTTAATCATTTGTATGACTTCTTCCTACTCACTTTTGTTGATCGTGGTTATATTGTCTTCTGGGATTATGTTATCAAATTAATCTGTGTATTCTTATTCCCATGCCTCCAAAATATTCTCCGTTTCCAATTCTCTCTGATCATTTCCCTTTATTCTTCTAATCCTTTTCCTGTAATACATGTCATCATTTTTTTTCTAATATTTGTTGCTCAAACTTTTCTTCTTGATTGCTAACGTTGTTCTGAAAGTATAAATACATATTTAAAAAGTCGTCTACAACAAATTTAAATTACTGGAGTTCTAGTGAAAAATATATACCATCGGGTAGTACAGTCAACTATAGAACTTGTTTTGTGCAGCGAAGCATGATAAATGGGAGAATTCCAACCGAAGTACCCACAACAATAAGTAAAAACAACGAATGATTACCTTTATCAGTTTTAAGATTCTGCATGTGATAGGCGAATGTTTATTTTGCCACGTCACAATTAAACAACTTTTAGGGACTTACATTGCTTCTTTCGGTGGTTGATAAAAAAGGGCACTTTTAAAACCGTTGAGGTGGACAAACTCTTTTCGTGAGAAATATGGCAAACGTACAATTTTTTACTAGAAACGAAAATTGTTGAAATTATCACCGTTTTTAAACGGTTTTATTTAGCTCACCCCGTTTGTTTTATTTATTATTTATTCTTGGGTCAAATTTAGTAATTCAAATTTCATCCTCTTCCTGTCAACCGATTATTCTGAAATTTTGTATACACTTTGGATTTTGTGACAATACAATTATGTTTATTCATTATCATTATAAATTCAAGATGGCCGCCGCTACAAAATGGCGGATAATTTATGTTTTATTAATCCCATCAATATGGGTATCAAATGAAAGGGCTCAACAAGCAGAATACAATATACTATAAAAAAATTAAATCCAAGATGGCGGCCGCTACAAAATGGCGGATAACGTAGGTTTTATCAATCCCATCAACATGGGTATCAAATGAAAGGGCTCAACAAGCAGAATACATTATACTATAAAAAATTTAAATCCAAGATGGCGGCCGCTACAAAATGGCGGATAACGTAGGTTTTATCAATCCCTTCAATATGGGTATCAAATGAAAGTGCTCAACCAGTAGAATACAATATATGATAAAAAATTAAAATCCAAGATAACGGCTTCTACAAAATGGCGGATAACATAGGTTTTATCAATCCCATCAACATGGGTATCAAATGAAAGGTCTCAACAAGTAGAATACAATTTACTATGCAAAATTGAAATCTAAGATGGCCGCCGCTACCATTGTCTGATAACAATTTTTTATCAATGCCACCAATATGGGTATCAACAAATAAAAGGGCTTGACAAGAAGAATACAGTGCACTATACAACCTCAATATTTAAGATGGGCGCAGCCGCTAAATGGCGTATAATAATAAGATTTAAATTTAGAAATTGAATCTGTAATTTAGGTATCTGATTAATCCAGCCTGAATCCACCATCCAAGTCAAGATTTTGTATCGTGTTGAGGAATTCAGGGCAGCACTGTGGATCACGCAGTCGTATACTTAGGTGCGAAACTGTTTCAAGAAGGTCAAGCCTACGTGGCTCTTAGTAGAGTAAGATCTTTGGAGGGACTACGTATAGAGGAGTTGGACTGCAATAAACTAACGGGCAAGCAATAATGAAGCACTAAATGAATTAAACAGAATGCGAAATAAAAACTAAAAACCAAAAAATAAAAATAGGTAAAAAAACTTTTTAAGTTAAACGGTTTTATGTTAAACATACATTGCAATGTTTAAGATAAATGTACTAAAAACCAAAAAATAATAAAATAGATACAGTCGTGGGAATTATAAACATATGCATAGACTAGACTAAAATAAAACCGTGGGGCACGTCAATTGTCTACAAATTATCGACTTAATGTGCGATAGAAGAATCGTTTAATTCGTCGTTAGGCAGTTGGCCCGCAGACGGTGAGGAAATTACTTACTATTTTCTTGCTCATGGAAATTCCAATAGTTATACACTCCATGTAAATAAAAGAGATGTTTCAACTAGTTTATCGTTGGACATTCACACTGCTGGCTGGCGAGGAATCGTTTCACTGCTCGTAGTTTGTCTTTAATCGACAAAACATATGATAAAAGTACTACTCGCTCACCACTATGAAACCCTAAAACTCGCTTATAATCGAGCTTGCTAGCTTGTTTCCACATTCTAGCCCTACTTATCACACGTCCATCGTTGTCGGTTGAACAACTGCCTAATTATAGTGTAACATTACAAAACAAAAAATTTAATCAACGATTGTAGATAATTGACGTGCCCCACGGTTTTATTTTAGTCTAGTCTATGCATATGTTTATAATTCCCACGACTGTATCTATTTTATTATTTTTTGGTTTTTAGTACATTTATCTTAAACATTGCAATGTATGTTTAACATAAAACCGTTTAACTTAAAAAGTTTTTTTACCTATTTTTATTTCTTGGGATACTTTCATTTTAATGGAGAGTGTCGAATAAAAAAATTTCTGGAAATGATAATATTTGTCACTATGGAGTAAATATATTACAAATAAACGGTTTTAAAGATTAAAACTAGCTTTTAGGCATCTGTGAGATGCCTTGAACAATATTCTATCATTGTCACTTGTATACACTTCGGGGGATGTATCGTGCTAACAAACCGAAATTTCTCCAAAAATGTAGTATATCTGGATTTATAGGAGCCGCTGTATTCGCTCTAATCAGCTGAAAATCAATAGGGTACATCTGTGAGACACCTTAAAAAATATTCAAGTATAAAATTGGTCACTTGGCGGAGACTGTATCGTGCTAACAACTCGAAATTTCTCCAAGAACGACCAAAAATGTGGCACTTCAAGTACCATAGCACCCGTTGTACTAGCTCTGGTGAGCTAAACATCAATGAGGTTCATCTATAAGACGATATGAACAATATTCAATTATGAAATTGGTCACTTTTTTACACTCTGGAGACTGTATCGTGCTAACAAACTGAAAATTCTCCAAAAATGTCAAAAAATTAGTACTTGAAGTACCAGGGCATTCGTTATACTGGCTTTAATGAGCTGAATATGAATAGGGTTCATTTTTGAGATGCCCTGAATAATATCCAAACATAAAATTGGCCACTTGTATATACTCCGGAGGCTGTATCGTGTTAACAAACTGAAATTTCTCCAAAAATGTCGTACTTGAAGTACTATAGCACCTGTTGTACTGACTTTGGTGAGCTGAAAATCAATAGAGTTCATCTGTGAGATGTCTTGAACAATATTCGATCATAAAATTGGTGACTTGTTGCACTCCGGAGGCTGTATCGGGCTAACAAGACATGTAACGAAAAGTGGCCGATGACAACGACGACATACACACAGGATTTTTTTTCTAAAAACTGTTTTTTCGTGTTGTTCTTGATGAAAAACGTAAAAATTCAAAATTTCAACTTTTTTTTGGGTAAACTAATACTTTTCTCGCATATTAGAAAGGTTGGACGGAAAAGTAAAATTGACAACACTGAATAAACATTAGATTACCACAGAAATAGTTGTTAATGATAAATAAATAATATAATTTTTATTTGGAGCTCTCATATTTCATAGGTGCTATAAGTTTAAATTTCAAATAATAGGATGCTGTTGTGACTGATATGGATATATTGTATAAGACATTGATAAGAATTTGATAAAAAGTAAAATTAGATTCAGGTAATGGGTATTTCCAACACCACATTTCATCTCGCACGAGGAACAACACTGATTATGTTGCGGATTTCCTATAACTCTTCTCAAATATGATTGAATAAAACGGAAATTTTGTGGTGACTTTCATCAATGAATATCATGTGAGATTGTGATATTATTTATAGACAACGGATTTCGACTGTATTTTACCACAAGATTTGGGAAATATCTTTTTTTCTTTCAATTAAAATGAAATTACTAATTGACAGCAATGTTGCAAAAAAGTTAACATAATATTTTTGATTCTCCTTTTCAAACAGTTTAAGAAGTGCTCGATAAGGAAATTATAAAAAATATAAAGAACAAAAGGCGTAGATTGAAAATATATACCAAATTCAAAGGATGAGCATGGGGTTCCATAGTCCACGGGTCATTTAAACTGTAGTATAGTTCGTTCCAAGATATTTTGTCTTGACTCCTATAAACATCGAGTACTTACCTGTAATAATCCCTAAAGTATTCATATAATTATATCATTAAAACAATCTTTACATATAAATTGTTAATCCAAAATAATAATGCCAGTATCTAATCAGGTTCGGAACGATCTTGTAAATCTGGCGACCATCTCCAGTAAAGTACAAACTACCCCAGAAGTAAAGTCAGAAAATTCAAAACGTAAATCAAGCAATCTGTCAACAAGTCAGAATTAACTTGAAATTTTTCACCTTCGGCTACCGAAAAGCAAGCTTATCTTATTTTCTCAGATATTTTTTATCTTCCTTATTGAAAAATTTACTGTCTCGACCCTTACTTTGTGGAATCTACTCATATTACTGTTTTAAATGAAACTTAATGTTTCTAGATAATTCCACAATATCTTCGTTATACTCTTATCGTTCTGTAAATCTTGACAAACAATTATTTTCAGGTACCGCTTCCCTAGTCAATCCCGTGCCGGATATTGAATGGAAAAGAAATTAGTATGTTTGATCTACGTGTACCTGGTTTATCTGCGTTACCCACTCCTGTGATTAATTCAGGTTTGTCTGAAAATATTGTCAATTCTGCTACTACCGATATTTGTCCTTTGCTTGTGAAGAATCCAAATGATAATCGTTATTATATGATTACCAAAGTTTCAAATACTGATATTGCTGCAATGTTTGATACCGGAAGCAACTCTAGTATTCTTGGAAACCCAGGGATTTCGCTTATTAATTCTCTTCATGTACCTATTGAATATGATGCTTTAATAAATATCACTACTGCTGATGGTATACCACAGCAACGTATGGGTATTATTACCGTCCCCGTTACCGTAGAAAATGTCACAAAACCAATTAAAATTCTGATTATACCGTCAATCAATCATTCTCTTTATTTTAGGCATGGACATTTTGAGTAAATTTAAAAAAGACATTAGTTTTTATGATCTATTATACTCTCTTTTGTCCTTCACTTGTGTCATAAACATAATTCAGTCAGTTTCTAGTCTCACTTCTTTTGAAAAATATGAACTAGACAAAGTTATTAATTTGTTTGCTACAGCTGCTCCTCAGACCGAATGAGTCGAACTGATTTCGTTGAGCGTATTATCGACACTGGTGATGCAAGCCTATTGCTCAACATCAATATCGTTTGTCGGCTGTCATGCAGAAACTTCTTGTAAAAGAAGTAGAGGATATGTTAAATCTCAAAGTTACTTAACCTTCGAACTCCTCTTGGTGCTAACCTAACTGGACTGTCCCTAAGTAGTCCGGAGAATATCGTGCTGTTTTGATGGTCGAAAATTAAGCAAGGTTACCGTTTCTGACTCATATCCCATGGAGTAAGAAGATATTATTCTTGGTAAACTCCGAGAAGCAAAATTTCTGACGTCTATTGATTTGAAAAAGGCTTTTCTACAAATACTACCCTTGTCTATACCTTCTAGTCCGAAAATAGCTTTCGCTGTGTACAGTATATGACTTTTTGAATTTATTACAACTCATTATGGTTTAGTTAATGCCCGTAAAACTATGGCTCGTCTAATGGAAATAGTTATAGACTTTATTGTTTTTGTTATTTATATGATATTATTATCGCTACTCCTACCTTTGAGCTTCGTATGGCAACTCTTAAGAAATAGTATATTTTGCTGAAGGCAGCCAATCTTACTGTCAGTTTTAAAAAATGTGAATTTTATCGTGAATATCTTAAATTTTTACGGTTTGTTGTTGATAAACATGGTCTTCGCACAGATGACGAAAAGGAGACCTTTTCGTCATGCTACTTTGAATTATGCCGCTCCAAACAATTCTACTGAGATAAAACGTCTCACATGGGTCTTGGTTGGTAACATCGATTTATTAGAGATTTTTCTACTGTTAATTCTCTAATTACTGATCTTCTTCATAACAGTAAATGATGCTTATCTATTTCTTGCACTCCTGAAGTGCTTTTACTGAAATTAAGAAACGCCTTACTTTTTATAAACCCTTTATAATTCAAACGGATGCTAGTGAAACTGGTATTGGTGCTATCCTGTATGATTGAAGCGAAAGTCTCGAACACCCCATTACTTACGCAAGTCGTACTTTAAACCAAACTAAACGTATAATACAACAGAAAAAGAGCTTTGGAGTTATTTTTGGTGTTGATAAATGAATTAAGTGCTCACTTAGGCATATCTTAAAATATTTCTTGTATCTCTAAATTTTATTATTGACCGAAACTCAGAAGTTATGTATCTCCCTATGGTAATTAATGATCAGTTTGTAGCTCTTGTAAAAGGCAAAACCGACTTAAAGCTGGTGTTACGGGTCAATACAGATATTAATTTTCCATGGCAATTGATTTCCGCTGATTTAATATGTTTTTATTCAAAGTCAAAATCTGGTAACAGATAGTAATTACCGATTGGTTCACTAAATTTTTTCTTGTCCATCCAATGCCACACGCGACGGCTAAGGGCATTGTGAAGTTTATAGAAAACCAGGTTTTCCTTCTGTTTGCTGTTCCACAATTTTTTTCTGTTGTCAATGGTATTGTTATCACTTCTTCTCTTTTTGAAAATTTAATGTCACAGTACAAAGTGCAACATTTTTTTATAACGCTTTTCTACATTTTACACGAATCGTTCCGTTAAGTGGAGATTTTTACGGTACAATTTCCGAAAACGCGAATAATATTAATAACAATGGTGAAAAATTATAATGAATTAGTGATGTTGAAACCCTTCCTAAATTTTTTGTAGAGGTTCGTAAAAAGTTGAAAAACGCATACGCGAAGATTGCGTAACATTATAATTTACGGAAGAGAGATTTGCAATTTCATGTTGGTGACCGATTTTGTAAAAAGAATTATGCTCTTCCAAGCCTAATAATTTTGCCTCTAAAATTTCTCCTTAATATATACCTTTGGTTGCCAACAAAGTTATTTCTAAATTAAAATGAAATTTACTGTTTCGATCCGTACTCTCTGGAAACTACACATATTACTTTTTTAAATAATATCATTTATCGACGAATATAAAACATGAAACGTATACAATAATGAAAAGTGTATAAATGATACATACTCGATAAATGATTGAACACTTGTTTCAAGATATAAATATAAATACAGTATTACTTAAGTATAAAAAATATTCAACACAATATCAGAATAACGAAATACGTAGCACACTTAAAAAAGATAAATAACATTAATTGTGCGTTACAAAAAATACAATAAAATAAAAAACTTCAAAATTACAATCAATTTGAAACACATAAGCCATCAAAGTATGTCTCCATTTCAAAAGAACTGCCACAAACAACACATTTAGTCCAGGAGGAATCGGCGCATGAGTACCGAAAACTATTTCACCTCAATTTTTGAAGCGATCCTCTTTGAATTGCCCTACTGATGATATAAATGCATGTTTCCATGGGGCAACCTAGTGCCATATTGTTTAAACCGAAATTGTTTAAACAGGAATTGTTATTTTTCAACCGTACAATTTTTTTTATATTCTTTATTGAAATACAAATAAAAAAGGTCCTATGACTTTTCACGATAAAGGTGATATTTTTAGAGATATGAATTTTTAAAGGTTCGAAAAATCTCAAATATGAGTACTTTTCACCCATGCAAAATATATTAAAAAAATAAAATAAAATATCAATAATAATTTTTTTAAATTCTTTATACAATAGTAGTAATATTCTTAATAGAGATTTAAGAAAATTTCATTGTTTATACCTGTTTTTTAATTGTTAATTTCGCGCGCTCACAAGTATGCGTCGCTAATTTTAAGTATCGCCGTCTCTCTCTGACTTATGCGCTGCATCGACCTCTCTGTGTCCTTAATCATTATTTATCATTTATCTAAGAAACCATTAACTTCCATTGGTTCTAATTGTTTCGAAATTCTGCTAATTTCTTCAAAGTCTATTTTGGTTATGTTCGGAATTTGGTAATTTCTGGAACCACTTAACGTTTCCATCTCAATTTTTTGTAGTTTAAACGGCTTGCCCTTACTAATTGGAATTTTATTAATGTATTTCTGGTTATTAGTCCATACTTCGCAGAAGTCTGATATTTTGATTAAAATTGGAGACGTCACAAGAATATATCTGTTACTTCTACATTTTGAAAATATTTGTTGAGGTTTTTGGGGTATAATTAAGATTTCGTTTTCGGTGACTGGTTCGACGACTGGTTCTTGTAAATTTACTTCAATGATGTGGTAATGTGAGAGGTCTTCTCCTTGGAGTAGTTGCGTTGTACAATTATCTTGGGATACAGGATTTTGTCGGCAATAATACGTGTCTTCTAGAAGAGGGCATTCTTCTTTCTCGAATTGGTTATCTTCATTCTTGTGTGCCAGATAGGGAAATAGAGGGGTAAAAGTTTTATGATTTTGGATAACTGAGAAAATATGGTTAAATTCGTAGGTTTTTTATTTAAGGATAGGTATATGGATAGCAAAAATTAATTTAGAATTTGATATTTACACTTGAGTGCCCAAAAATTGATAATAAGTTAATAGATTCTCAGATTTAGGAATTTTATTAGATTAGTGTTTTAAATGAAACTTACGGTTTCTAGTTAATTCCACAATATAATAAAAGTTATTGAAAATTCTAAAAAATTGACAATTGTTTCAATAAATCAATATCATCGTCAGAATGACAAAAGTTACATTTTATTTGATGCCTACCTGATGTTTAGTAGTTATTTTTGGCTAGACCAAGAAGTGACCTAACTTGTGATTGACTTAATATATGTTTATAGAAAAAAGAAGACGATGTGATATTACAAATATTGAAGCTTAGATATTATTAGCCCCATGGTGATATCCTGGATATCATTTTTCCAATTAAGATCAGTATATTTGTGCAATGATATAGAAAACCAGGAAAACTATATCTGCTGATCTTTACAATTATCACTTAAGAAGACAGTTTATTAGTGGAGAACTCCCTAGATTTAACTGTTCATTGACAACTTCGTATTGTGGGTTTCTTAAATGTCTTCTAATTTCCAGTTCTTCAAGGAAATCCAGTTCTTGTTTCTTTTCACAAATAAGTAAGGGTCGAGACAGTTAATTTGATTAGAGTTATATATATTATGTAAATACTTAATCATTTCGAAAATATCAGTACTAGAAATTATTGAATTATGAAGAAAGTTTAATTTGGAAAATACTACTGCATTTTCTAAATTATCTAATAGTGTAATCGTTGATTGGCAATCCAAATTAATTTGTGCTATAATTCCCTGAAAACTTTCAAGATTTTCTATTTTATGGTAAAATGAATCTTGAATTTTCTATAAATTCTTTTTGTACCTCTTGATTATTGTTTAAAATATTTATAGATTTATTATAGTGTTCAATAAGTTTTTTGTATAAAGAGGTTTGTAAATTAACTTCTGTAATAATGTTTTTCTGGTTTTTCTGTAGTATATCAATTGCTTTGTTATATCTTTCTTCGTCATCTGCATCTAGTGTGCCAAAAAGCCATTTGTCAATTTTTCCTACGGCATTTACAAGTCCTCTTTTACTTCTGATATAATGGGGATATAGATTATTCAGTTTTATTTCTACAAAATTAATTAAATATTCTGTCCTTGTCAAAATACTTTGTGCTAAATTATGATACGATATGGGGTTACTATTATTAATTATTTTAATACTATCTTTAATGATATAATAGTGTTTTATTAGGTTATTTACTTGCTTAAAAATAATGTCTACATCTACATAGTGTATAAATGTATGTTTATTGTATATAATACGAGAATTTCCTAACTGGATTGGAAGGATTAGGCTCTCGATTTTAGTGGTAGATACATCCTCTTCAATGCATTGTATCAGCAGAATCATGATGTATGTTGTCATCAATGTCAGGAGGTTCATCATCGTTAGATTCCTGTAACAATTTGTTTGTTACTAACCTCGGTTTTCTAGTCAAATATTTATGGTATGTGCCTTTATTAGTTTTAATAAAGATACCTTTTTGGCTTAGTACTTTCGTCTTTTTAAATTTGGGTAGTTTTTTATTTCTCTGTTTAGTTTTTATGTAGCATGTTCCTTGATTTGCAAAATCTGGGGGATTTTTGCGTTTTTCATTTCGTTTTTGAATAATCTTTTCTTTGGTGAATTCGTTATTTTGCCTAATCTTTTCATACAATATTTTACTATTTTCTTTATGATCTTGTACGTAAGTTGATATCATTAAATGATCGTCTAAATCAAAAGGATCGGGATTGTTTATGTGACCTTTAATAATTTCGAAAGTCGTATATTTCGTAACTGAATGAATATTATTATTATAACAGAAAATTAAATTTTTAATTAGTTGATCAGGTTTCAAATTTTTATTTTCTTCTTGCAAGCATCGATAATGCTCGATTAGTGTTGAATGGAATCTCTCGACTAGAGAGTTAGAATTACTATTTTCTGATGTTGTGAAATGTAGATTGATGTGGTGTAATTTGCAAAAATCTTGAAGATCGAAATTCTTAAATTCTGTACCTTGGTCAGACGTAATTTTGCTAGGTAGACCGTGATGGGAAAGAAATTCAAGTATTTTCTCAACTACAGATACTCCTGTTATACTGTCTAACGGATAGGCTTGACCATATCTTGAAAATGAATCTATGATTGTTAAATACGATTTATTTGATATATAGAAAACGTCTAAATGGATATGTTCGAAAGGTCTCGAAGCTGTGGATGTTGAATTGAATTTTATACCTGGGGGATTTCTGTCATATTTACTTTTCAGACAAGTTTCACAATTATTTATGAAATGTTCTATTTCTTCTATCATTTTTTGCCAATAATATCTACAACTAAGGGATGCTTTTACTTCATTTATACCTCTGTGACCTGATTTACTTATATGGTAATATTCTACTTTTTCTCGTTGTTCGTCAACTGATTGAATATCAATGAGAATTTTGGTACACATGATAAATTTAAAAGCAGAATTTTTAAATGTTTTTTGTGCAGGTACTATAAACATTCGTGATAAGGGTTCGTTTTGGAAATAAAAAGCATAATTTTGGTTAGGATTCATAAATTCCTTAATGAATTTTATTACGTTTGATTCAGTGTCGACTACTGGTAATGTAACATATAAGCGACTATTTTCGAATATTTTTTCTCTTTTAACTTTGAAAGAAAGATGTTCATTGCTAGTAAAATATAATTGATTTTTATACATATTTAGTGGTTTTTCAGATATTGGAATTGATAAAATGGGATTTTCCACAGAAGTGTGTACTGTTTCGATGTCATGATTATTGGGGTTCGCTTCTTCGTCCAATGGAGATGAATTAATCATGGTGGCTGATACGTCTCTTCCGTTTTCGTCTAAAATAGTTGTAAGGTCAATATTGTCTAAATTAGGAAGTTGATTTGTAGACTCGTTATATGAACTAATTCTTTCGAGTTTTTGATTTACAATTTCTTCAATGTCACCTAAATTAACATCGAGTGATGCGGATTCTGAGGCATTCATATTAGGAAAACGAGACAGTGCATCGGCTGCCTTGTTACATTTACCTTTTAAATATTTAATATTGTAATCGAATTCTTCGAAAAAAGAAAATTCTATATCATCAGATTGTCTATATTTAAATGGTATTTTTATATTAGGTCCTACTAATTGTTGGTTCGCAAGGTCTATATTTAAGTTCATATTAACAAGATCTTTATTACCTATGATTCCATCGAAGTAATCGTGGAAGTCATATAATACAAAATTAATATAATAATTTTCACATTTCAATTCTGCAAAAGCAGGCACAAGTGCTTGAAATCTAATATCTTTACTTCCAAGACTAGTAGGTAATACAGTATTGGAATGGTAAATTGTATCTACAATAGAAGGTTTTATTATTGATCTAGAACTACCGGTATCGATTAATAGTCTAGCTTTGGGATTCTTAATTTCTATGTACGGTAAAGTATTAGCAAAAATAACGTTTATTTCAACTACGTCTTTGTTTTGGAAGGCCCGGTTATCTGAAAATTTTCCTCAAATTGAACTTTGTCATTCATATCGGGTTGATCAAATTCTACTTCTTCATATTCATTAAATTGGTTAGGATCATATACTGGATTATCACATAGATTTAAATATAATTCTTCAGAAACAAAATTTGGTTTAACATGTGGATATGTTTGGAAGAATCTATTATTATTGTTAGTTTTATTAACAGGCATTCGACTTCTTTCTGTGAAATTTCGCGACGTTGTCGACATTGGTACAGGTTTGGGTAACTGATTTTGTGGTATTTGATTAGGTTTAAAAACATTTTTTGCTGGACCAAATACTTGTCGACTCGTGAAATATCTATTATTTTGTGGGATAGGTTGAACAGGTATCGGTTAGGCCAATATTCTCTGTTTTGTACTATATTATTTGAGACATTGGGTTGATTATATCGATAATTATTATATGAAGGTTGATGATTTTTAATTGGTCTGTTATTTGGTACGAAATTTCGATAATCGTTACGATTTTGATTCCGGTCTGAATTTGACCTTTGAACATTTTGGAATCGCGAATATTGCATACCATTATTATTATTATTAGAATTATTTTGTCGAAAATTTCTATCATGTAATGGTCCATAAAGTCTTTCGATATTTTCTATACCTGCGACATATGCCATCGCATCTTCTAAGAAAGTGGGTTTTTTTAAATGCATATTGTTTCTTAGCGTTCCGTTACAACCCGCTATGAAAGTATTTAGTGCAGTTTTATCGTATTGAATAATTTTACAATTTCGCTCAACAGCATTTATATTTGGGTCGTTACTTATTCTCTGAATTACACTACTACGAATTAACTGAAGCCTACTACCAAAATCGATAAGGTGCTTATTTTTAAAAGGTTTGGCTCTAATTAATTCTTGTACTAAACAATCTATATCACGTCTATCAGCAAAACACTAATAAAGCAGTTTCCAATTTTTGCCAAGTATTTAACTCTACACTACTACCGACCATGAAAGCTGCTCGGCGTTCTAACTTTTCTTGAATACATTCTATTAAATGTGAATTTAATTCGGCATCATTTAAATTTCTATAGGATTCAATTAAACTCTCACATCTAGTGATAAATTTGTTTAAATGTTCACTATCACCGTTAAATGGTTTAATATTTGCTAATTTAGATCTGAAAAGATCCCAATTAATTTTAGGTATAGCCATTCCGTTACTGTTTATTTCGTTTAATGAAATATTATTAAAAGCTTCTACAATATTATCAACGTTTCTATTATTCAAATCCTTCATATATATTTAATTTATATAATAATAAAAAATAACTTAATTTATATCTTCACTAATTTCAAAGAATGGTATAGGAAGGTGAGAAAAGGAAATTCGGCACTTACGTTTAGAAAATCTTCTTCCCCGACTCTTTGGTTCCTCTCACTACGTTCACAGGAGGGCCGCTCTCAGTTGTTGGTCCCACAGAAAGGGTAGATAGAACTCGCGCTCAAAACGTTAAAACGTTAAAGTCATGAAAGTTTATACGAAAACCGTAGAAATCGGTACACTGTATAGTTCACGTTTTCACAACTCGCGCGATCCTACTGACTGCGCCAGTTTTGTTTTTCTTTACGAAAAATGTCTTTTTGAAAAGAACTAAAATTACCTATACAAAAATATATTTTAACAAAGAGCAGAAATAATACAAAAAATGTATAAAGACTGTACTGAGAGTTATACAAAGAATGATTTGAAATGGTGTTCAGACAGAATATATAATATCGTATGAAAGTGTCTATTATGCAGTTTCACAGGTGCTCACTTGATAACGCTGTAGACATAACTAGAGAGCACTTGCAACCGTTTTGAAATGTAAAAATTATCAAAGCACGTTTGTTTCACAGACATGCTGTTACAAGCAACACACTGTATAAATAAAAATCATAAAAAAAATAAAACCAGTGCATAATGATGTAAGTAGATGTTAAATTTATGAAATGAATCAGATGGACATATCCAGTCAAACAATCCCATCCCACTCAGCTCTTGGTGTTTCGTGAATGAATCTTTTCATTTTACTTTTAAAAATCTTGAAGTTGTTTATGTTTTTTATATGGTCAGGAATAGAATTGAACACCTTGGGTGCTAAGTAGAAGAATGATCGCTGACAAACCGACCTGCTCGTTTGGGGAATAACATAGTGGTGTCTTTGTCGGGTACCGTAATTATGCGTAGGTAAACGAGCATACTTTTTTTTATATTTCAATATAACATTCAAACAATATAGTTGTCTCAAATCCAGTATCCCGCATTCCTCGTATAATCGATCTGTAGGATATCGGTGGGGTTTTCTTAAAATCAATTTCAGGAACCTTTTTTGTTCAATCTCCAGTGGTTTTAAGTGTGTTCTTCGGGCTCCACCCCAACCTACCAAGCCGTAACGTAAGTGACTTTCCACTAAGGCAAAATATAATATTTTCATATGCTTGAATGTTAATATTTTGTTGAGGTACCTGAAATTATAGAGGATGATCTGTAATTGTGTTGCTGATTTTCAAAAGTAAAGCCAAAGTGTGTAATGGTGAATATAAACAAAACAAAAAATTGTATCAAAAGTGTTTACGCATGGCAATCAAATACACAACGGTTTATCTAAGATATTGTGTTTACAAATAACCACTTCAAATTGTAAGCAGATTTTATTATCTTTTCGGTACTTAATCTTTTTGACAATTCTCTGATTAATTTAATTTTTTTTTTACATCTGTCGTACCCCGTAGAGCAATGATCACAACTATCCATAAAATAAAAGTTAGTCTGAAGGACATATAGACTCTGTATACTAACAGTCCTTCCCCAGGTAACCATTCAAAACGTATATAACTTAAAAAAAACAATAATGTAATAGCAGCCAGGCACCTCGCAATTGATCCAAATGTCTTTTCCAAATTCTACCATCATCAAGTTGAATAAGGTAGTGTAACTTTCCTAATATCTTATGAATAGAACCAAAAATCCATTTTTCCTGTCCTGAATAATTTCTTACCAAGACGCGTTGGTTAAGCAGAAAACTACGAACTTTAATATCGGTATCATTTGTTACCAGTACGGTATGTGAAGTGGGTCTAATATTATCAAGTCTGGATCTTATTTCCCTGTTAAACATTAATCTCGAAGGGGACTGATGAGTGACACAATGAGGCATTTTACGATATTGTAATAAAAATTCATTTAATTGATTTTCAGCATCACATAATTTACTGTGAGATTTAAGAGTTCTTAAATATTTTTTCACAGTCTGGACGCTCCTCTCTACTAATCCATTAGTAGCAGGATGATATGGAGCTATTGATTTATGTTTAATACCATGTAATTTAAGAAAATGTTGAAAATTATAAGATACGAATTGTTGCGCATTATCACTAACTAAGTATTCTGGTACTCCAAATGTAGAAAGTATTTTATTACAAACTTGTATTGTTGCGAAACTAGATTTATCTTTGGTTATATATATATATTATTGTGTATTATAAATAAATAATGCCTCTACGTTGGGTTATTTTATTATATATTTTTAATTAATTTTATTATATATTTTTAATAATGATTGTATGGATTGTATGGGCGCCAGAATTGGTTCGCTTTCTACGAATTCCCAATTCAAAGATACTACACAAGTTAGGAAATATTATAAATTTGTTTAACTTTTAACATTGTATCTCAGGGATGAGATTCGGCACTTGGCGATTGTCAGCAACAGGAAACTGTAGGTAAGATATCAAAGAAACGCAAGATGAACATAGACAAATGATTTTAATTGAACATATTTATGCAAATAACGAAATTATTATGAGTTAAAAGTTTATAATTCATATCAAACTCAATAGAAAATTATTGACGAAATCATCGCACAGAAACGTTTTTAATAAATTATTAATATTATTGAATTCCAACGTATCAAGTAAGTTTCGCTTGATTACTTATTTTACTAAAAGTTCTGAATGCATTCACAACGACTCAACCTCTACCCTCGCTATTGTTAACCTTGGCGTTGTGTGTTGTGGTACTCTGTGATGACTATTATTTAATTTACAAAATGAAAGAAAAAGCAAAGTGTTTGGGATGTATCATGATAATTTAATGTAAGAATTTGGTGAGTATTAATTTTTTTAATATGTGTTTAGTGTTCTGTGTCCGATATTTAGTAGAGATTGACTATCTAATACTAATATTTTTACTAATTAATAGATACCAAACAATATAACCTAACATATAAATATATCAAAATGTTTTATAGGAGAAATACACTATATACATGAGTAATAGAGTTTATGGTTGGTTCTTCTTGACCCTGAATGTGGTGCATCGGAGAAAAAACGATCGCCTATGATCGAATAAGCGAAATTCAGATGTGGAAAATGATGTGATGTGAATTATTTCATCAGTAGAAATATCTTATCCACAACAAGATATGTGAATAGTTATCGAAGATTATATTAATAAAGGTAATTGTTCATCTTACCATATCTAGATGCTATCACCAATTTTACACTTATTTATTTATATACGAGTGATAAATTTTTGTTAGTTCATTGTTCAAAACTTCACTAAACACTTTGGTTAACTTTTTACTTAATATGTCTTAAATTATTATAGTTTTTTTTATAAAAATTTTGAGGAAATAAATTCAACACGTCCTCCATTTATCAAATTTACACCGCGTCTCTCAAGCTCAAAATCAACAACCTTCCAATGTTTTTTACTTTTGTTTTTCATCGTTCATTTGTTGATAAATAAACATCGTTGTTATTGAATCAAAATATCTGTTTCTGCGTTATAGTAGACAAATTCACTTTGTTTTTATGCACTTCCACTGTCACTCCGAAATACTCTATTCGAACTAATAACAGAACGTTATTTCGCGTTGATATTTGACCTTGAAGTTTTATACAAATAATTGAATAGTTTATGCAATATACAGGGTTTCTGAAAGTGTCTACAAAATATTAAATTATAATAATTGAATTTTATTTCAAAATTCATGTGATACTATATACAGTGATGATCATAGTTATGTATAAAATTTATGTTTGACGTAATTTACTTGTTACTTGTATTTTCAATATCTTGAATTATACTTTTAAAGAAAAATAGTTACAAAATTAAATAGTAATCTTCTATATAATTTTATCAATTGTATTCTATTTGTAGATATTTCTTGTCATATTTAAGCTATGTTTTTTATGGATTATTTCCTTTTATCGAATATTCACTACTACTATTACTTAGATTCACATTTCGGAGTGATGTTAATGATTCAACATAACCTAGTAGATATATTTCACTTTAATATATATATATATATATATATATATATATATATATATATATCTAACCAACGTGAATATGCATCAATTAACATGAAATAGTTCCTACCCCCAAACTCCATATAATCAATGTGAACTCTTTCAAATAGTTCGGAAGTTTTTCCCATGGATGTATGTGTGTTTTTGTTGGATTATTTTGGATTTGCTGACACTCCGTACAGTTTTTACAAATATTTTCAATGCTGTTATCAATATTTGACCACCAACAATATCTTCGTGCTAAGTTTTTCATTTTGTTTATTCCAAAATGGGAAACATGTAATTCTTGTAAAATTTGATTTTGTAATTTATGAGGTATTATAACTCGAATTCATCGCATTATGCAACCTTGTTGTAATGAAAACTCTGTGGAATATTAAATCTATATTTTCGAGGAATATCCCGACCAGATAGTAAAGCGTCTAATAAAGGTTTAAGATTAACATCGTTTTGACTTCCATAAGCAGTTTGAGAACAAGAAATAGGTAATGTATCAATTTGTTGCAATTCAAAAACATCTGGCTCATCGAAAATTGTTAGAGATTCAGATTTAATTGGTAATCGTGATAAAAAGTCAGCGTTACAGTGATCTTTAGTATTTTTATAACGAGTATCATAATGAAAAGCTTGTAAATAAATTGCTTAATGTTGCATACGCGTAGCACTCAATACTGGTAGGGATTTTGTTGGATAAAAAAAGTAAAGGTTTATGATCAGTATATAGAGTGAATCGATTTCCATATAGATATTGATAGAATTTTTTTACGCCAAAAATGAAACTGTATGCTTCACGATCAATTTGAGAATATCTTTTCTGTGCGTCACTGAGAGTTTGAGATGCAAATTGTATCGGCCTCTCAGTTCCATCAGGATATAAGTGAGATAATACTGCACCCACTCCGTATGGTGAAGCATCGGTAGCCAAAATTAAAGGTAAGTTGGAATCAAAATGAACCAAGAAATTATCAGCCAAAATTTGTTTCTTTACTGAAATAAATGTTTGCTCACATTCTTGATTCCATATAAATCTCACGTTTTTATGTAATAATTTATTGAGGGGATACAGAAGGGTACTTAAATTTTGTAAAAATTTCCCATAGTAATTTATTAATCCTACAAATTATCTCAATTGAGTTTTGTCAGTGGGTCTCGGAGCATTCACAATACTTTCAACCTTACTTTTTATTTTATGAATGCCTTTGGAATTTATCAAATACCCGCAATACTCAATACTATCAGCGAAGGAAATAGACTTTTCTTTATTAATACGTAAGTTGTGTTCTGATAATCTTTTTAAAACCTCATTTAATCGCTCTAAATGTATAGTATCATTTTCCCCTGTTATTTTAATATCGTCTAGATAAACGGAAACACCTGGTATACCCTGTAAAACTTTCTCCATCTCTCTCTGAAAAATTGCAGGAGCAGAGGAAATGCCAAACATCAAGAGATTACTAGTATAAAGACCTTTATGAGTATTTAATGTTAATAAATGACGATCTTCAGGTCGTATTTCAATGTGTAAGTAAGCCTGACTCAAATCAAGTTCAGTAAATTTATTTCCACCTGCCATTGAAATAAATAATTCATCAATTGTGGGCAAAGGATGTTTATCCACTTGAATAATATTATTGAGTGTAACTCGAAAATCTCCACAAATTCGAACATTTCCATTACTTTTTACTACAGGAACTATAGGAGTGGCCCAGTCAGATCTATCCACTTTAGTATGTATACCTTGAGAAAGCAAGTTTTCAATTTCCTTTTCTACTTTAGGAATTAGAGAAAAGGGAACTGATCTCGCTTTACAGAAAATAGGTTTTGTATTTTCTTTTACTGAAATTGAAGCCTGCATACCCTTAAATTTGCCTATCCCAGCTGTAAACACACTTGAATACGTTTCCTCTAGTCCCTTGACCAATACTTCCGTAGATGAATTAACAATATGATCAAGAGAAGTAGAAAACAAATTCAAATGCATTTGACGAATCCATTCTCTACCCAACAGTGGATCTCTGTCAACTGTAACAACATACAAGTTCAAATCAAAATTTTTATCTTTAAATGAAACCTTGCAAGATAAATACCCTAAAACTTTTTTTTTTTTTTTTTTTAAACTTCCCAATTTATTTACAATCTGTAAATTAAAATTACAATAGGTAAATAGTTTGTCACTAATCACATTAACATGCAGAGCAATGGTCCTATAACCATACTCTATTCTTAAATATTTTATATAAAATATAAAATTATTTGTCTCTAGGGTATTGTGCACATTAATTTAAATATACATTTAAAATCTTGTTGGTAAATCACTAACAATATAACGTTTTAATCTTCTTCTTGCCGGTATTCTCCTGAGGGACTTTGCTAAATTATTGGGGTGTTGCTGCAGTCTCTGTTGGTATTTTTGGGCGAAGTTTGATATTTCTTCTTTTACAGTGGGTATTTGGAGGTCATTTCGTATATAGTTGTTTGGGACATACCAAGGTGCATTGGTCATGACTCGAAGAGTTTTGGATTGGAACCTTTCTAAGATTTCGAGGTTAGAATTAGAAGCAGTTCCCCATAGTTGTATTCCATAACTCCAAATGGGTTTCAAGATTGTTTTATAAATAAGTATTTTATTTTGTAGACATAGTTGTGATTTTCGACCTATAAGCCAATATAAACCATTAAGTTTCAGTCCAAGTTGCTTCCTCTTCATGAAAATGTGTTTTTTCCAGGTCAGTTTTCTATCTATATGCATGCCTAAATATTTTTCATCCTGTTGCTGGTTAAGCTGTTGACTGTTTAGGGTCACTGGTGGGCAGTTTCCTTTTCGGTTCGTAAAAGTAACATGCACCGATTTCGTTGCATTTGCTTGTATTCTCCACTTTTTTAACCAGGTTTGTATATTGTTCAGGTTCATTTGGAGTATTTGTGATGCTTGATTGGGATCTTCATGCATTGATAGTAGGGCGGTATCATCAGCATATGTGGCTGTTACAACGCCATTGGTGGTAGGTAAATCGGCTGTGTACAAGAGATACAACACAGGTCCCAGAACACTGCCCTGAGGAACTCCAGATTTAACAGGAAATATTGACGTATGCGCGTCTTGATATTTGACGAGGAAATGGCGATCTTCTAGGTAGGATTTTAGGGTTAGGAAGTAACTAAGTGGAAGGATTTTTTTTAGTTTGTAGAGGAGGCCGGTATGCCAAACTTTATCAAAAGCCTGAGAAATATCCAAAAAGGCTGCAGAGCAGTATTTTTTGTCTTCAAGTGTTTGGCTTATGTTTGTACAGACACGATGAATTTGTTCAATAGTCGCATGTTTTGGTCTAAATCCAAATTGGTGAGTTGGTATAATTTTACGGGCTGTTAGGACTGGTTCAATTCTTGAGAGTATTAACTTTTCCAGGACTTTGGACATTGCTGGCAGTAAGCTGATCGGTCTGTATGATTTTACTTCTTCAGCCGGTTTACCAGGTTTAAGTATTAAAATTATTTGGGCTACTTTCCAAACCATGGGAAAGTGACCTATCCTCAGAATTGCGTTATATATTTGTGTTAAATATACTACACCTTTTCTTGGTAGTTCTTGAAGTACTTTTCCTGTAATAAGGTCATAGCCAGGGGCTTTTCTAGGATTTAAATTTGTTTTAATTATACTATTGACTTGCGCGATTGTAAATTTTTCTGCTGGTAATTCTAACTGGTATGGAGATTCTAGATCAGTTAAGAGCTGTGCTTCGATGTCGTTGTCGTTATTTGGTGGATTCGGTTGAAAGACCCTTTCAAGGTGACAAGCGAATGTTTCTGCTTTTTCTTCGTCGCTCTTTGCCCACTGATTGTTTTCTTTGCGTATAGGTGGATTAAGCAGTTGTGGCCGGTTGATTTTTTGAGTGGCTTTCCAAAGTGCATATTCGGTAGCTTCGGTTGCGGTGAGCCCTTTCAAATACTTTTGGATACTGTCATTTTTGTGATTATTTAGTAAATCTTTAAGTTGACGAGTGATTTGATTAAGTTTTGTTTTGTCTTGAGGGCACCTCGTGTTCTGCCATATTTTCCGTAGCCGTCGTTTCTCTACTATTTTTTGTTTTATTATAGTTGGCAACACCTGACGAGAATAAGTAGTTGTGTTTGTAGGTGTGCTGTTCCACACTGCTGCTTGAATAATTTTGTTAAGATTTTGCACTGCATTTTCTATATCTATGCGTGACTTCAATGGTATGTTTAATTTTAATTCCTCGTCTATTATTTCTCGAAATATATCCCAATTTGTGTTCTTGCTGCCGAGTTTTGGGGGTGTTTCTCGTATTAGTATTGTTGTACTCAGCTCTATTAGTACGGGAGAGTGATCAGAAGACAAATCAAAACAGGATTCTGCTTTTTGCGATTCTTTTGGGATACCTTTGGTTACGCAAAAATCAACTAGATCTGGGATTTTACTTCTATCCGTTGGCCAGTACGTAGGTTCGCCAGTAGATAGGTGTTTGTAATTATTATCATTTATGGCCATCAGGAGTTGTCTGCCTTTCGGGTTGATTAGCCTCGAACCCCAGTGGGTGTGCTTGGCGTTGTAATCACCACCTGCGAGAAATTTATTACCAAGTTGCTTAAAGTATTGTTCAAATTCTTCTTTTTTGACAGCATGTTTTGGTGGGAAGTAGACGGCAGAAACTGTTAATGGACCGTGCCAGTCTTCTATTATTACGCTTGTTGCTTGTAAGAAGTCTTTTTTAAAGCTAACTGTTTCGTGATGTTTTATTTTAGATTTAATTATTAGAGCACTTCCGCCATGCGCCGTACCATCCGGGTGCTGGGTGTCATATATTACATAATTTGGAATTTTAAGGTAACTTTTTTTTGTAAAGTGGGTTTCTGACACCAGCATAATGTCGATGTCGTGGTTATATATAAAAGTTTTGAGTTCTTGTGAATGTTGGGTAAGCCCATTGGCATTCCATATTGATATTTTTAAGTACTTAGTCATTATTTTAATTTACTAATCACGGTTGTCAACAGATTTAGCATTGTGCCCATTTGCTCCATGAGACCTTTCATCATGTGTTTAAGTTCAGCCATATCATTTGTCGCTGGAAGGTATTGTTGTATATTAACTGGTTGTGTGTTATTTCCAGCGAATTCTTGTTGTTGTCCCTTACAAATTTGTGCATAGCTTGTTCCTGGTTGGTCAGTTTGTTCTCTTCTTTGCATCGTTGTGTTCGGTTTTTGTCTTAGGGGAGGGTACTTTTTCTTTTGCAGCTCCTTATAGATAGAGCAACCTTTATAATTTGCCGGGTGGTTCCCTTCACATAATATACATTTTACATTTGTGGATTTCTCTTTTCTTGGGCAATCAACTGTTGCGTGATCTTCAGTACATTTTACGCATCTTGGTCTGTGTTGACAGTATTTTTTTGTGTGACCATACCGTTGGCACCTTGCACATTGTGGAATGTCTCTCTTTTGTCGAGGTGGTTCAAATTTCACTTTGTAAAATAAAAGATTCTCAATATCGTATATTTTTTTGTTGTTTACATCTGGTTGTAGGTCTATAAAGAACATAGGTAACGGTTGCTTGGTCTTAAAATGTTTGATGTTCCAGATATTTTCGACTACGTGACCTTGCGCTTCAATCGCTTCTTTTAATTCTGTTAGGTTAACTGAATTGTGCATGTTTTTTAACACAACTCTAAAGCTACGTTCTTCTTTGGGTCTGTACGTATGAAATTCTGTTTTTTTGTCTATAAGTGCTTGGGTTATTGTTTTATAATATTCTACAGTCTTTGGCTGTACTTTTATTTGATCGTAGCCTAATACCTTTATTTCATATCCATTTTTAGTTATATGATTTAAAAGCGTTGTCAGCGGAGTTATATTTTTGACTCCTTTAATAAATATTGGAGGAGGCTTAGGTTCTTTCTGTTCTTCGTTATCCATTTGCTGTTCTGCATCTACATCATTTCCTAGTTGCTCAAACCGGTTTGAAGTGGTTGGCGTATTTAACCAATAATCATTGATTTTGGTTTGTTTAACTGAGCGTTTGTCTGGACTAGTTCTATTTCTCTTTTTATTTTCTACTATTATCCATTCTTGGGATTCGTTAGTTTGTGATTGAGGAAGGGGAGTAGGATTAGTGTATTGCAGGTTTTGCATTGGATAATAAAAATTGGGTTGAATATTACCTTGCGGCTGTTGCTCATTTGCCATTTGCAGTTGTGAAGGATACGCCACTGGAAGCGATGAAAACTGACCTGGTTGAAACATCGGTATTGCTGGACCCGTAGTGTAGTACATACCCGATTGTGGCTGCGGTATTTGATTTGTTGACGAAATGTTAAAGTCCATGTTGATGGCTTTTAAATATATATTTTGTTTCACATTATAAGGCAATTATAAACATTTTAGCTACGTTGGATTATCTTTTTCTTGGCTTGTGCAGTTGGTCCACTCCCATCATTAAAATTGATAAAAACGGGATTTCGTTTAATTATCGATTTTGTTCTTACGAACAGTCTAAGAACTAATTTGTATTGCGGAACTGTTGCAATAAATTATAAGTTACTAACACTTACCAGTGCAGTAATTGTTACAATGAATCTGCTGGTCCACTTTCACTTTTTAACTTTGTTGTTTAACTAGTGTATTCCTGATTTTAATAACGTAATATAATAACAGGTGATAGTTAGTTGATGGCTCGACCCTAAAACTTCAAGGGACGTTTTACAGTTAGAAATTAGTTTGAGATCCTTTTGACTAATGGTAGTATTTGGAAAAAGTAAATCAAATTTACGCTTACTTATAACTGATACTGCAGCACCATTGTCTACTTCAAAACTGATTTCTTTGTCATTAACAACTAAGGTTTGATAAAAATTTTCTCTATAAATATTTTGATCAGATTCAATTGCTATTATCTCTTCAGCTGGTTTTTGATTATCGTGAAAATCAATTTGATAAGTATTTGAAGATTTCTTCCTACACACGTTCTGAAGGTGACCTTTCCTGTTACAAAAAGTACGAATTAAATTATCTTTATTAGGACAACCTGTAGCAGAATGCTTTTGATCACCGCATCGAAAACAAAATTTTGAAAAATTTGAACTTTTATTTGAAATACCTGCAGGTAAGTTTGTTTCAGCTTTAAAGTTTATTTTATTTAAATTTTTATTAGTATGTAACTCAGCAGTTGCTTTTGCGGAGAGTTCCATACCTACAGCTATTTCTACAGCCTTATCTAATGTCAAATCTTTCTTTTCTAATAAACGTCTTTGAATTTTATCATTACGTAGACCCCAAACAAATTGATTGCGTAATGCTTTCTTCAAATAATCGCCAAAATTGCAAAAAATTGACATTTTCTGTAAAGCTGTGATGTACTGTTGTATAGATTCGCCCTCTTGTTGTTTCCGTTGATGTAGTCGGAAAATTTCTGCAATTTCCAGTGGAGTAGGACTGAAGTAATCTTGGAGAGTTTCTACCAATTCTTGAAAATCCTTTGATTTTAGATCTTGTGGTGTTAATTTGTCACAAAGTATGTCGTATGTTTCTGAGCCCATGAAATGTAAAAAATAAGAGACCTTACTAGTTTCAACAATTCCATAAAATTCGCAGGCGCCGTTGAATCGTTGCACCCATCGAGTCCATTGTGATTTTGTAGAATCGTAAGGTTCAATTGTAAATGTATTTTGAATTACTGTAGTTGTATTACTTGAACTTGAGCCTGAAGTTTGAGTATTTTGTGAGTTCATACTTCTTCGATTTATTTTACTTGGCATGGTTAATCTATAACGAATATGTGGTTCTTTCGAATCCTCGTCGCCAATCTATTGTGTTTACAAATAACCACTTCAAATTGTAAGCAGTTTTTATTATCTTTTCGGTACTTAATCTTTTTGACAATTCTCTGATTAATTCAATTTTTTTTTACATCTGTCATACCCCGTAGAGCAATGATCACAACTATCCATAAAATAAAAGTTAGTCTGAAAGACATATAGACTCTGTATACTAACATAAGACTTCCCAAAAATACCTGGTTACATGAACAAGCAGACTTGCCCACTATCAAGGATTTCATAACTAAAATATCTACTAACTTTTATAACCACTGTCTCCCTAAAAATCTTTGTGACACGCTCAGAGCACGCCAGTCGAGCAGAAGACACCCTTGATAGTGGACGTAGGCTTCTGCATGGTATACTATTCGCATAACAAGTTGTTTACCTCCTAACAACCAAAACATCGATAAGGGACCAAAATAGCCCCTATTCAAATCAGTCACTGTCTACAGACATAACATACACCCCATCCAAATAACATCTATGTTGCTGCCCCTCATAAACTAAACTCTACTTGATTTTGAAACCCTGTTTTTCGTCCGGTTTTCAGGGACAACTCAGTCCAAAAATCTGGGGAGTCATATTTGTATATGAGGGACAAAGTTATTGAGCTCAATCATAACAAATGTGTAATGCTGGAAGCAAGGAATCATATACCGCTCCAGACCAACACTAAGGTTGTGGAGAATGCCATATCATCGGCCCTACTGTTTATTTTTCTCACCACCTTTGTAAATTTATAACGAGAAACGATTGTTATTAAAGATATTTTTAAACGAACGAAACAAACGAGATGCAGATGTCTTAATTTGCTTGACAGCCGTAGAGTTTTGCTCTAAATATGAGTTTGTGGCCCTAGTTTCAGAAGATACTGATTTAATGGTTTTGGCACTACACTATTGCAACCAAGGCAACTTGTATTTGCTTCGTCCTGGCAAAGCAAAAACATATGATAGATTTACAAATAGGTATATCGAAACGAAGAATTGCCTTGGCCCAGTTGAAAGACAAAATTTTGTCTTTGCATGTAGTTTCGGGATGTGACATAACATCGTTTCTGTTTGGCAAATGCAAAAAGCATGCTTGTCTACTTTAAAGAAGAATCCTCAATTGTTCAAAGCGCTTACTTCATTTCATACGAAAGGCACTTTAAAAACAGGTATGTTTAAATCCGGCCTCGAGTTTCTTCTGAAATTGTATAATGCCAAAAAGTCCTAAAGTTTAGACGAACTTCGGTACTGCATGTATCATAGAATAACTCTAAGGCATGGAATGTCAAGCCAATTTAATTTGAGTGAATGAAACGACGAGTACTCAGTGTGTATTTATTATTAAAATGCAGCTAAACGCTTTCGGCCATTAGGCCATTCTCAGAGCTGTCGTCATAAAAAAGATCCTATAACAAGTGTCAAAAAACATCCAGTGAATAAAATAAAGCAATGTATGATGTTAAGTCATTGATACAATAACATGATTAAAAACATTAAAATACCTCTTTAAGAGGGTGTACAAGTGTATTTTACATCATGAAAAGTACCATTCAGAAATTTAAACTACAGTAAACTTCAGTTTACATTTCTGAATGGTACTTTTCATGATGTAAAATACACTTGTACACCCTCTCAAAGGGGTAATAATGAAATACACACTGAGTACTCGTCGTTTCATTCACTCAATTTATACCTAGTGTGTACACCATACCCACAGACAGTTCCAATTTATTTTAGCGGTGTTGCCTCTTACCGAAAAATCTGCAGAACAACATTTACTGAGAGTTTATTATCAGGTAAACCGATAAAACGCATTAAGAAATTTACAACTTTAATCTTTTTCCTAAATTTTTAAGGTACAAGAGTGGTTGGGTAATCACACGGATCCTACCGCATGGGGATGGATAAAAAGTGACAATGGTGATGGTGACCAAATTCCCATCAAGACAAAACAAGAAGTAGCACCGCCATATCTACTAAAACAAGTTTTTTGTAACTGCAAAGAAAGCTGCGTGTCAACGGAATTGTTCTTGTAAAAAGTTAGGCATTAGGTGTTCCCCAAAGTGTGGCCAATAATGCTGTGGAATTACTTGTATTAATGCTATTTTTGCAGTAGACGATGAAGAAGTACCAGATATTCTGTGAAAAGTATATTAAATTTATTTGTGAAAGAAAAATATGTTACTTACGTGACTCTTAATAGAAATTTTTTATTTATTTTTAACGTACCGATATTTTAGGAAGCTGTAACTTTTTTACCTTTTGAGCTACAAGTATATTTTTTTACCCAAAGATGCATTATGTATCGTTGTAATTTTTGGTAAGTACATAAATAAAAAAACTATTTCATAAAAATAAAAATAAAACAAGATGGCGGACATTTTTTTCATATTTTTCATAGTGGGATCGAATGGGACTTTCATTATGTTAATCTGTAGGCTTTTTCCTACACATTCAAAAAAACAATAGCTTGTCTCTAATTTGTTCTATCAAAACATCCATATTGCCTGGCCTAAGAAATAACCACAGAGTAACAAATAAAATAGATATGTTTGTTTTCATTTTTTCTAGCCCTAAACATCGAGTCACATTCTAAGCTCACTTGCGGACACTTTCACTGCTTTGCCATAAAGTCTCTTTAGTTCCAGGAAAAATGAAATTGGAAGCTTAATTGAAAATTTGTTATAAAGTTATGCAAATAGAAAAAAGTTATGCATTTGAGTGGCTGCTTTTGAAATTAACTATTAATACTTGCATTTTATTTAATAAAGGTATATTTTAACATAAATTCTAAACAAGTATTTGTTACAACCTTAGAAACCTTTATGGTTATAACTAAAAATGACAACATTGCTCAAAATTTCAGTACCCGTTTAATGTGTCAGTGCTAATCTATTTAGTAGTTTTGTTCTTGTTTCATTGCCATATAAAGAGTGATGCAAATATCGTCAGAGTGTGATCGAGGATAATTTCGAATCGCTGTAGTATTGTAGTAAATAATGTCAAACTTGGTTTGTTTATAAGAACGCAAATACAACTAGAGAGTAAACATTTAGTTCTTTCGGTTTGATGTGTTTTTCAAGACTTTTAGTGACCAAATAAACTTTTAAGTCAATTAATTTAATGTGTTTGGATTATCATGGTTCGTCGGTACCAAGTTTGTGTGAAAAACAGTCGAAATTACCAAGGCCATGTATCGATAATCCCCACTTTTTGTAATTCATTCATTATTCCACTACCGGTGTTTAGGATTGTTGGCCGAAAAAATAAATGTGTTTATAAATAAATAGCCCTCTATATTGTATATTATTACTCTAAGGAAATAACTTCCAGAACTCCAATGAAAATCTTGAGCTCCAGGTACAACAGAAATCAAAATCATAGCAACCATACAAATATTAAAATCATCTTACCTATATCATTGCAACAATATAATTATTCTGCATAGAGTTCAAAACAATACAACATGATTATCTCCATAAAATACAAAACAAGTTCTGCATTGTTCTGTATAAGTAGCTTCCGCTATGTTGCTGTTATAGATGCCGTAATTTTTTGAAACACTGTTCATTATGTCCAAACTTCTGCACACAGTTATATGTTACCAGAATTTAGCAAGGGATAAAATAGCAAAAAAGTCCTCCATCGGGTGCGTCTCCAGGTGGCGGATAGGGGAACGCCTCCCAGATGTCAGTGGTACCGGGGAAATGAAATACCGGCGCGGACCAAAACTAACAACAATCAACTGCTTGTAGATAGATGTTGGATCATCAAAGGCTAAAGGATATAAAAACCTTGAAAAAAAACTCTCTGGTTTCCCAGGTGGGGGGTTAGGTCGTTAGGGTGGTTCCCTGTCACCTGTAAAACATTAACTTGCTAAAAAGCCTCGGAGCTTCAAACAGGATAAACGGAAAACGACATAAGCTGGGGAAACTGATTATGAAGATGGGTAAGTGGAATATAGACGGTATAACAGGCAAGGTGGAGGAAGCAATCCAATAAATAACCAAACTAAATATGGACATTACCGTATTAACCGAGACAAAAAAAAGGAGTGAGAGTAGAAATGATAGAGAACTTGGTAGATATCTATACAGGAGTCGACAAACACCAGAGCGCAGAACGGGGAGTATCAGTGCTGATACATAAGGAAGATCAACGTAATGTTACGAATTATCAAGTGGTTGATGAAAACGTTTAAAGAATCAATATCACTTCCCACAATCAACCTACTATTGTGCTTGTTTTATACAGAGTTTCTAACGATGAACCATATGCTGTCAAAAATGAATTTCATAAAAAAATGGATGACGAAATAACGAAAATTGGAAACAATTGAGAAATTATAATTTTGGAAGATCGAAATGGTAGAATAGGTAAACGAATAGGCAGTTAAGTTGTAGGCACTTATGAAGAAATAAGTCAAAACGACAACAGAGAAAGGCTAACTGAAATATGTGAAAGCCATAACCTAAAAATAATAAATAGTTTTTTCAGGAATAGATAAATACACTCTTAAATTTGGGTACAGAATAGGAGAAATTAAAGTGTTTTTAAATGAAACTCAAGGTCTCTAGTCAATTCCACAATATAATACAAGTTATTGAAAATTCTAAAAAATTGACAATTGTTTCGATAAATCAATATCATCGTCAGAATGACAGAAGTTACATTTCATTTTATGCCTACCTGATGTTTAGTAGTTAATTTTGGCTAGACCAAGAAGTAACCTAACTTGTGATTGGCTTAATATATGTTTATAGAAAAAAGAAGAAGATGTGATAATACAAATATTGAAGCTAAGATATTATTAGCCCTATGGTGATATCCTGGATATCATTTTTCCAATTAAGATCAGTATAACTGTGCAATGATATAGAAAACCAGGAAAACTATATCTGCTGATCTTTACAATTATCACTTAAGAAGACAGTTTATTAGTGGAGAATTCCCTAGATTTAACTATTCATTGACAACTTCATATTGTGGGTTTCTTAAATGTCTTCTAATTTCCAGTTCTTCAAGGAAATCCAGTTCATGTTTCTTTTCACAAATATGCAGTACTTCTAGTTCTGTGTTAGGTGTCAATGAATGATTGGTGTCAAGTAGATGTTTTGCGTAGTGGGATTTATCTGGTTGTTTTAATCTGTATGCTCGTAAGTGCTCACTGTATCGTACTTCAAAATTCCTAAGGGTCTGACCCAAATAGACAGCATTACATTCTGGACATTTGAGTTTATATATACCTGACTTCTTTAATAGTGGTATTTTTGTTTTTACATTTAACAATTTTGTACTAACGTTACTTTCTGTTTTAAAAGAAATTGTTGTATTCGTTGCTGAAGATATTATCTTTGAAATATTATTAGAAATATTTCCTGCATATGTGATGGTTTTATAAGTTTTAATTTCATCAGCGCTTGTTTCGGATATATTAGTTGTAATGCCACTTTTTTCTCTTTTTTACTAATTAGCCTATTTATCATATCTAATGGATAACCGTTAGATGTTGCTATTTGTCTAATTGTATTAATCTCTCTATCAAAATTACATTTGTTCATAGGAACTGAAAAAGCTCTATGTATCATTGAATTATATGCCGCTAGTCTGTGTGAGACAGGGTGATTAGAATTGAATGGAATTGTCACATCAGTCTGTGTTGGTTTTCGGTAAATTGAATAATCAAGTACATTATTAACTCGTTGAATTTTTAAATCAAGAAAATTGATTGAGCTATTTTCTTCAATTTCTAATGTTAATTCAATTTTCGGGTGTAAATTATTGATGTGGTTGAAAAATACATCTAATTGTCGTTCACTACCCATAAAACAAGCTAATATGTCATATAATTCAATGATACATAGAGCTTTTTCAGTTCCTATGAACAAATGTAATTTTGATAGAGAGATTAATACAATTAGACAAATAGCAACATCTAACGGTTATCCATTAGATATGATAAATAGGCTAATTAGTAAAAAAGAGAAAAAAGTGGCATTACAACTAATATATCCTAAACAAGCTGATGAAATTAAAACTTATAAAACCATCACATATGCAGGAAATATTTCTAATAATATTTCAAAGATAATATCTTCAGCAACAAATACAACAATTTCTTTTAAAACAGAAAGAAACGTTAGTACAAAATTGTTAAATGTAAAAACAAAAATACCACTATTAAAGAAGTCAGGTATATATAAACTCAAATGTCCAGAATGTAATGCTGTCTATTTGGGTCAGACCCTTAGGAATTTTGAAGTACGATACAGTGAGCACTTACGAGCAAACAGATTAAAACAACCAGATAAATCCCACTACGCAAAACATCTACTTGACACCAATCATTCATTGACACCTAACACAGAACTTGAAGTACTGCATATTTGTGAAAAGAAACAAGAACTGGATTTCCTTGAAGAACTGGAAATTAGAAGACATTTAAGAAACCCACAATATGAAGTTGTCAATGAACAGTTAAATCTAGGGAATTCTCCACTAATAAACTGTCTTCTTAAGTGATAATTGTAAAGATCAGCAGATATAGTTTTCCTGGTTTTCTATATCATTGCACAGTTATACTGATCCAAATTGGAAAAATGATATCCAGGATATCACCATAGGGCTAATAATATCTAAGCTTCAATATTTGTAATATCACATCTTCTTCTTTTTTCTATAAACATATATTAAGCCAATCACAAGTTAGGTTACTTCTTGGTCTAGCCAAAATTAACTACTAAACATCAGGTAGGCATAAAATGAAATGTAACTTCTGTCATTCTGACGATGATATTGATTTTTATCGAAACAATTGTCAATTTTTTAGAATTTTCAATAACTTGTATTATATTGTGGAATTAACTAGAGACCTTGAGTTTCATTTAAAAACACTAATATGAGCATATTCCACGATGTAAGGGTTGAGACAGTCAATTTCGGAGAAATTAAAGATCTATTATTGATTATGTTATTATTAAACCGAATACAATCCTGCAGGTACATGACGTCAGAGCATACATAGGCGCCATATGTCGTTCAGATCATAATTTCGTGAAATCAAAGATCATGCGGAAAGTCTTGGTGGACAGAGGAAAACGAAGTCTTCATAAAAGATAAAAAGAATGCCTACTTAAAATGGTTAAATACTAAACAACATCTCTATGATGAATCAATATCTCAAATAAAAGTGGGTAATAGTTTATAACAAAAATTCGGGGCGAGAAGAGATCAAACCTCATATTGTATTTTCATTTATGATTTTTTAATAAATTGCTAGGTAGGTTGATTACACGTAGCTAAATACTTACTATTACCCTTTCAAGATAATTAAATTACTAGTTATATAATAGTTTGCTCTGCAATTGATAAAGTGGTTGGATTCTTACTCACATAGTTTCTGGATGAATGCTGTTTCACAATCAATTTATCTTTGTTATTGAAGTAAAATTCACGATAAGATGAGAGTGAAAGTGATCTGGAAGACAAATTCATTCATAGTTATTTCGAAGATTCAAGAAAATACACCACAAATAAATAATTTGATGATCTTATGAGAGATTTACATTCATCAAGATCTAAAAAAGAGCTAATTGATTTTCGACTGCGGCAACAGAATCTGTTAGCACTTGCCACGAAAGAAATATTGTCCAGAATCATGTGAAACATTTTCGCAGTTGCTTCAAAACACAAAAATGTTGTTATTGTACTGAACCCAGAACCTTTTGAAGTACCCAAAGTTATGACGAACGGAGTAGCACTCATTTGTAGACACTTCAAAATATATTCCATCGCGCAACAGGAGTAAGAAGAATTTACGCAGTGAATTGTGAAGTAGATTGTAAAACTAAGTTAATTTGCAAGCTTTTTTATCAATAAAGTATTGCCAAACCAATGCAACTCTTCTTTTAAGGATTCATTTCATATAAACTCAAAAGTTTGCAATCATTAATAGATTTCGAAAAACTGACAAAAAACAAAACATTTCTTGTGAAATTACTAATTCGCAAAATTATTTCTTTACAAATAGGAATTTTCACTATGAAATAAAATTCCTGCGGCTTTTTTATTGATCGTTCTGTGTCAGTTACACTAATTTATTGAAAATATAAAGCAATAACACACTTACGTGATTATAAAGAACATACAATATAATATCCAATAATGGAACACAGTTAATTTAAGAAAATTATTCATAATAGAACAGTGGTTATTCTACTGGAAGTCAAAGGGAAGAACTGTTTCTCAGAAATTAGAACATTAACCTAGAAAGTAGAAACTACGTTGCGATAAATTGATTACTGCATGGCGCAGGAATCAATTTAACGATCCAAAAAATAAATATAGAAAACAATCACATATTCTTTAATATATTTATAGTCAATTTCAACTTATTTGTGAGATCTCATGTAGGTCTCAGTTATTAATTATTAGGAAAAGCCGCCCCTCTTATCTTGTCTAATTATCAAAAAGTATTTACAGCAAACTAAAAATCAGATCTGTATTAACCAGTTCTCTAGTAGACAGACATTGGCGACATCAATTATCATGTTAATAATATATTCAAATAATATATAAGTGAATGCTAAGTAGTATTCATAATTTCATTTTCGAAACTATTTTATTTATATTTTCCACTCCAGATTTAAAGCTGGATAGAAATAAGTTTGGCTGATATAATGATGACAAATTGTTCACTGCTACCTTAGCCTTGAACGAGCAAGAAGCATTTGTTCTACATGTGGTATAGCTATTATGAATTCCATAAAAAATAATTAAAAAATAGTACCTTACTAACACAGGTAAATCTATGAGTTATTTTTTTTATTGTGTATGTTTTGAGATTTAGTAATTCATACTTAAACTTATATTTAAGCAGCTGATTACAATCTGTCCAAATAATTAAATCTAGCGGTAGATATATATAATAATTGAATGGAAAATAATTAGAGTCATTAAGATAACAGCTGGTGTAATAAAGAAGTCATGAATATCGCACTGATAAAAGTAGGGAAATAGTAGTGTTATCATTTTACCGGAACTTATCTTCATGAACTTGTCTACCGTACATAAACAACAGACTTTATCTATATAGTCCAGTAAAATAAGTTCTACAATCAAAATTTTTGTCACAACTTTGCATTTTTAGTATCTACAACCTCCGGTAAAAAAAATGTTTAATAGTTATTTTTGTATCTAGTGCGCGAAATGCTACCAAAGTAGTGTGCGCACAAGATGCAAACAATATTTTTTCTACAAATGTCAAAATCTATCTCTCAAAAATATTATGAATAAGTAAAATGCCTAATTTATTATAGAAAATAGTGTTGAGCTAGCTTAAAATGTCTTTCTCAATCAAATTTTCATAAAGTGGCTGTTGTCGACAACAATAAAAATTATTTCAAAGTGACGTTTGTGCTCCCGTCTTCAATTTTTAAGTGCCAGATATTATTTAAAATAATGGAAATTGATAGTGACCATGAACTAAGTAGTATCTCACTTAATTTGGCAAATGCGGCCAATTAGGTAACTTCAAATCTTTTACCGGAAAAATCGAAGGGCCAATATTAAAATGCATATCGGTAATTTAAGGAGTGGTGTGAAACAAATAAAGCAAGAACAGCATCCGAAAATGTGCTGTTAGCATATTTTGCAGAAAGATCCAAGAAGGTGAAGCCTTCCATCCGCGCCCGTCCAACTCACACCGGTCGGTGCTGTAACTACTAGCCTCGAGGCTAGAAAATCGATTTTCTGGCGAGAGTACCGCGAATAATGTCGAGAGAGAACTGTCAAAAACGACAAAACCAAAAAAAAAAAGTAAAAAAAAACTCGTAATAATTTTTAATTGTAAAAGTTTAGTCACTCAGTAATTTATTGTGGTTCATAATGTGTTTTTCACCAGCTTAAAACTAGGATAATTTATATTCTAAACGAAGAAAATAAAATAAATCGGTGTAGAATTGACCGAATACCACGAATTATTTCTGGGGAATAAATGCAGTTTACGGGAATTTGCCTTTTTTCGATTTTTTTTCATTTTTTGTATTTGAATAAGCCTCCTGAACATAGAAAAAGAAAAAAACGCGGCGGTCACATCAAAGTTTCCCCCCCTCCAATAATTTTTTTTCCTGAAAATCGGCTTTTTTATATTTTTTTCATTTCGTAATTAAATAGCCTGTATAAACATAAAAATGAACAAATTACCCCCCCCCCCAAATAATTTTACGACTAATCGGCGTTTTTTTATTTTTTAAGTAAATAGACGGTGGATATGAAAGAGTGAAAAAATAACTAAAAAAAATCAAAACCCACCCATCTTCACTATTGGCTGCATCATCGCTCCTTTCAATGTTTGTGGCATTTTATAATATTTCCCGATCATATAAATCTCGAGCCAAAATAGAAAAAATCACCACAGGATCTTGCTTAAGATCCCTACATTTTTTTGGAACACGTAACGGGCTAAGTAACCTCCAAGAAACTTCTGTCTGGCACTACTGTCGTGAAAACTCTTCCGGTGCCTCGTTCGTAACCTCCAAGGACCCAGGAACCTTCCACATGGTGACCTCGATAGTATTTTCTTTTCCCAAATTTTGACTCGTCAATCTCCACACTGAAAATATAATAAAACAATAAGCATAACAAAAATAAGGAGAATGCATCTCTTTGAAATTTGACCAGGTCCTTCAATTTTCGTTGCCTAGGTTATAAATGCGTCAAAGACTACTTCTCTTCAAAAATTGGTTCAAACCACTAACGTATGTTGCGCGAGTAATAGCTCGTTTTGCATTCGCAATAGCTGGTCTTTATTGACCCACAGATGAATAAATCCCAAAATTTTCCAAATGGGCGAGTGGGATTAATAAAAAACTCCTATAATGTAAAGATGCCTTAAAAAATTAAGGGGGTAGGTTATTTCTATATAATCTATATTTTGGTTATCATGGTAACTAATTTGCGTTACAAAGTATTGGATATTAAGTTATTCAAGAAGGAGAAGGGAATATAATCAGTAGTAATACTGTAAGTACTTGAAAATAATCAGGTTATACATCGATAACTTGTTGCATAATTATAAAGAGTGTCAGTTTGACAGTTTAAATAATCCGACCGCGAAGCTGACACGATTTGTAATTATGCAGGAAGTTTGCATTTATTACCAGAATAATGAACCTATAACCGGTCGAGCCATTTTGGATAGTGGTAGTCAATCCAATTTTGTAACCCAAGATTTATTCAACCTATTAAATCTGCCCTATGAATCTGTGAACATTCCAGTTGCAGGTATCAATCAAACAACCACAAACATTTGCAAATGTGTTAAAGTTGAAATAAAATCATCCTATAAAGGTTTCACTTTCAAAATTCCGGCTTTAGTTATAGCTAGCATCCAATTGATACGTCTAAACTAAACTTACCGGCAGATATTCCCCTAGCTGATGACGAATTCTATAAACCTTCTACCATAGACGTTCTCATAGGCGCTGGACTATTCTATGACATTTTAGGTTCCGGTCAAATGAAAATGGGCAAACATAAGCCTGTAATCCAGGAAACAAAGCTAGGTTGGGTGGTCGGCGGACCAATACCATTTGTAACAACTGTTGGCCCCACCTCATTTCTTTCATTCACTTGTACAAATGACTTGCAAAATTCCTTGGAGAGATTTTGGAGGCTAGGAGAGCTTTCACAACCCAATCTAAAACCTCTATCTCACGAGGAACAACAATGGGAGGCTCATTTCGAGTCCACAACTACGAGAGATGAATCCGGACGATTCCAGGTTAGCCTACCTTTAAAACTAAATGTAAATTCACTAGGTAAATATCTTGACATGGCGATCAAACGGTTTTATACCGTAGAGAGAAAGCTTAACAAACCTTCTATTTTCTTCTTCGAATGCCGTCCCCATTCAACGGAGGTTGGCGACCACTCTCTTAAAAGCACTTCTGTCCTTAGCAATATGAAAAAGATCCTCAACGCTCATGTCTGTCCATTCTCGGATATTCCTCAGCCATGTTTTCTTCTTTCTCCCAATTCCCTTCTTTCCTTCAACTCTGCCCTGCATAATCACTTGTAACAGAGAGTATTTATCATGTCGTAATACGTGACCGAGATATGCTGTCTTACGTATTTTTATTATTTTTAGTAGTTTTCGTTCACGACCAATTCTATGTAGTATTTCCTCGTTAGTAATTCCATGGTACTTTCAGCATACGTCTGTAAATCCACATTTCGAAGGCTTCGATTCTATTAGTTATTTGTGTCTTCAATGTCCATGTTTCTACACCATATAATAGCTGGGACCAAACATAGCACTCCATAAATCTCAACCGGAGTATTAAATTCAAAGTTTTATTGCAAAACATGGATTTAAATTTTAGAAATGCCGATCTTGCCATTTCAATCCTTACACGGATTTCCTGGTCCTGATTTAGGTCTGAGTTAATGAAAGCACCCAAGTATTTAAACTTTTCTACCCTTTCTATTGCTTGATCGTTTATTATTAATTGATCATTATGTGCGGGTGTTTTGGAGATTATCATGAGTTTTTTTTGTGTTAATATCTATTCCCATTTGCTGACATTCCATATTAACAGTATTTACAAGTATCTGCAGGTCCGCCAGACTCTCTGCCAAGATCACCGTGTCGTCAGCGTATCTTATCGTGCTTATTACTTCGCCGCCGATTTTAACCCCTTCGCTTCTTTCCCATAAGGCTTTCTCAAAGATAACCTGAGAGTACACGTTAAACAATGTTGGTGAGAGAATACATCCCTGTCTAACACCTCGTGCAATCGAAATATCATTAGTTTCTGTATTATTGATTCTCACTGTAGCTGACTGATTCCAGTACAGGCTCTTTATTATTTTATTTATTAGTTTTGTGTGTTGTACTCGGTCAAAGGCATTTTGGAAATCTATAAAGCATGCGTATACGGTTTTGTTGTATTCTCTGCACTTCTGTAAAAGGACTGTTAAGGCAAACAATGCCTCTCTTGTGCCCCTATGAAATCCAAACTGAGTTTTATCTAATTTTTCTTCACATTTCTTATGTATTCTGTTTTGTATAATTTTTAAAAGTATTTTTAGTGAGTGGCTCATAAGGCTTATTAACCGATAGTCATCGCATGATTTGGGGTTGTTCTTCTTTGGCAGGGGAATAAACGTGGACTTGAGCCATTCCGTAGGTATTTTACTTTGCCTGTATATCTGATTTAGAATAACTGTAAACTTTTTCACTATATCGGTATCTAATGCTTTTAGTAGTTCTGTAGGGATTTCGTCTGGACCAGGAGTTTTCTTACTCTTAGCCGTTTGTATGGCCTGCTCGACCTCTGACTCCAAAATTTCTAGGTACTGGTCCTCGTCTAGCGTCTCTTGTCCATATTCCCTTGCATAGCTGAAAAGAGCTTGAATGTATTGTTCCCATACCTTCTTTATCTGTCCATCCTCCGTTTCTAATTGACCCTGGGTATTCCTAGTGACGCAGGGTGTTCTGTGTTTAGTGTTGCCCGTTATATCATTTAGTTTTTTATGAAGGTTTGCTGTATCGTGTTTATTATTTAGCTGTTCCAATTCTTTACAGTTTTCTTTCATCCAGTTCTCTTTGGCTCTGTCGATTTCGTATTTTATTTTGTTCTTCAGTTCTTTATATTTTTGCCTGTTTTTATTTTTAAATTTTCTTTTTTTGTTAACAAGCTGAATTATTTCAGGTGTCATCCATTCGTTTTTACTAGCTTTTGTTTCCGTGCCAAGTACCCTACTACCAGATTCCAGCAAGGCATTTTTTAACGTACTCCAGTTCTCGTCCACGTCTTCGCTTTGAGATACGATGTTCAGCTTGTCCCTTATCTCTTCATTTAGTTGTTCTTTACGATTTTTAATCTCATTCAGATTCATTTCAGGAGATTTGTTATGTCGTTTTAGGGTTCTTAGTTTTATGTTTACATTTGCAACTAATAAGTTATGGTCTGTTCCTCCGTCGGCACTTGGATAGGTCTTAACGCTCTTAATCCCATTTTTAAATCGATTAATAACGGTTATAAAATCTATTTGATTTCTGATTATTCGGCTGTCATTGTGTCGAGGCGAAGTCCAGGTATATAGTCTTCTTGGAGGCAGATCATAAAAGGTGTTTGTAATTATCATCTCATTTTCTTGGCAGAATTGTAGCATTCTGTCTCCCCTCTCATTTCTCGTTCCCAGTCCAAATTTGCCAACGAATTTTTCGACTTTTCCTCGTCCAATATTTGCGTTAAAGACTCCCATAATTATAATCACTTCTTGCTTTTTTATTTTATTCATTAATTGTTCTAAGTCTGTATAAAACTGTTCTATAACATGGTCGTTACTGTCTGATGTAGGGGCATACACCTGAATAAGGTTTATGTTAATGGGATGTGCTTTTAGCTGTAGTAGCATCATACGCTCATTATATGGGATAAAGGTGATAACGCTCTGCTGAAATTCCTTTTTAATGATTACGCCGACACCCTTACTGTGATTATTATTGTCTGTTCCTGAGTAGTATAGACTCATATCATGTTTTGTACAACATCCCGATCCTGACCATCGAACTTCGGCAAGGCCCAAAATTGGAATATTAAGCCTATGCATTTCCATCATGACCATATCAAACTTTCCTGCTTCGTGAAGCGTTCGTATATTCCAAGTTGCTAAGCGCTGTATATCAATTTTCCTCCCGGGGATTCTTCGCACCCCTGTTCCATTAAAGGAACGCCGGGGACTCAGGGCAATTAATTGGATAGTGCTCATCAGTAGTGGTTATTCTTGAGAAAATAGTGCTGTAGTTTCTCCTAGCTTTCTGCACCGCAGTCTCCTAGCCGGTTAAATCGTATCTTGATATCCGCCTAGGAGTTTCTGGTATTGAACCTTTAAGGAAGTAATTATTAGGTAGCTTCAATCCAGTGATGATAAAGATGCTGCCCATTATCATGACGTTGGGGGTTATACCGCCTCGACTCGGTCGTCAGAGCCTTGTCAGTTGTCTAGCAGGGTGCACCACGTGCAGGTAAGGCTGACATTTGGGCCGGTAATTCATAACCGTCACCCCTTACACCCTCTTCTATTTTAAATGAATATTATTCCAAATTCATGAAGGAATACATTGACCTAGGTCACACGTCAGAAATTACTCCTGAACCTCATTGAGATTCGATCTACCCTTCGAATTACCTACCCCATCACAGTGTGGAAAAACAAGACAGCTTAACCACTCGTCTGCGAGTTGTTTTTGACGGCTCGGCAGCCACTTCTTCTGGTATTTATATGAATGACGTTTAGATGATTGGACCCACTGTCCAGAATGATATTTTTTCTATTATTCTACGCTTTCGCCAGCACAACTTTGCGCTCATTGGCGACATAGCAAAGATATTAGGCAAATCTTCATTAGTTCGAACAGCGCAACCTACAGCGCATAGTACGGCGTCACGACTCCAGCAAACCCCTTGAACATTATTGTCTAAGCACCGTAACTTATGGCCTGTCCAGTTCCTTATATCTTGCGACCAGATGCTTAAAACATGTATCATTAAACCGTGAGAATGATTTCCCAGATGAAAGTCGTGTCCTCTCATTTGCTTGTTATGTCGACAATGTTCTCACAGGTGCTTCCAGCGAAGAAAAGCTCATAAGCATATGAGAAAATTTAACCTCAATTCTAAAGTCATACGGTTTCGACCTACGAAAGTTTGCTTCATATAGCCCGAATGTCTCGTCAGACCTAACACACAACAAGGAAAATCCAATGGATTATGTCATTTTCGATTCACAAAATATCAAATTCCTAGGGGTATCTTGGAACTCTCAGTCTGATTCATTCATTTATCATTCCTCTCTGGAAGTTTTTGACGTATTAATCACCAAGAGAACTTTACTTTCAACGATCTCCAAAATTTTTGACCCTCTTGGCCTTCTAGGTCCTATGATAATACAAGTCAAAATTCTTATCCAGCAGCTTTGGTTTCTCAAAATTGACTGGGATAAGCCAATTACAAGCAACCAAAATTTGGATTAACTTCATAAATCACCTAAGTCTTGTGGAAACCTTCAGGATTCCTTGGCAAGTTTCCTTGATAAATCCCGTGCTTCTGGAAGCCCATGGGTTCTGTGATGCATCAAATAATGTATATGGAGCTTGCATTTTCGTGAAGTTCATAGATCCCGAAGGTCAAATATGCTACAGCCTTCTATGCGCTAAGTCTCGGGTGGCCCCGTTGAAGGCAATTTCATTACCTCGTTTGGAATTGTGCGGAGCTTTGATTCTTGCAAAGTTAATTAAAATAGTTCTCAATACTCTAGATGTCAACTTCAATAACATTCACTACTACACTGATTCGACCATTGTTCTCTGTTGGTTATCGTTAGAACCCCGGCAATTAAAAACTTTCGTTTGCAACCGAGTTTCAGAAATACACCAAATATCTAACATAAACAATTGGTACCATGTTCTTATTTCTTCTTTAAATAACCCTGCCGATATAATTTCAAGGGGAATCAATCCCTATGATCTTCAGGATTGCGAATTATGGTGTCATGGACCTCCATTTTTATCAGAATGTTCTGGTAAGTGGCCAGAGATTTCACATATTTCTAATTTCTCTCGTGAGAAGTCTAATTTTGAGATTCCAGAATTTAATCACAAATCTGTAACTGTAGCATCGCAAGAAACTTGTTCAATTTTCAATGGCTATTCTAACTACACAAAACTCATAAATGTTGTATCTTATTGTTTGCGCTTTATTTCAAATGCGAGGATATCTCGAGAATCCAGAATATCTGGATCATTAACTCCAGAAGAACTCATTCACAGCATGTGCTGTTTGATCAAATTAATATAGATGGAATCATTTCCTGAAGAAAAGCGAAAACTAAAGTCAAATCAATCTGTAAACACTAACAGAAAGCTTAGCTCCTTATATCCATTTATTGATAAACGCGGTCTTATACGAGTCGGTGGCCGACTCTGACACGCGAACATACATTTCAATGCCAAATATCAAATAGTTTTACCTTTCAAACATCCTTTCCCTGAATTAATCATAACTCATACTCACATTCAAAATCTTCACTCCGGCGCACAAGCCACACTATCTTTCATTCGACAAAACTTTTGGCCGCTAAACGGCAGAAATGCTGTACGCGGGATATTACGCAAGTGCGTACCCTGTTTCAAGGTAAACCCGAAACCACTCTCCAACTTGATGGGAGACCTACCAACGCCACGTGCAACACCCTCTTGCCCATTTCTGAATGTGGGCGTCGACTACGCTGGGCCATTTTTTCTACGCGAGTCTAAATTCACAAACAAACGCGTTTTGAAATGCATTTTTGTTTGTCTAGCTACTAGAGCCATTCACGTTGAGCTGGCAAGCCAACTCACTTCTGAGTGTTTTATAAGCATATTTCTGTTTACAGGCGGGGTATGTGTCAAAATCTATATTCGGACAATGGCTCAAACTTCATTGGAGCCCAAAATTACTAACAAAATGTTTATGATACCCAGAATTCGGAGTCCTTTCAGCATTTTATTAGCAATTTGAGAATCAAATGGCATTTCATACCCTCACGTTCCCCCCATTTTGGTGGTATATGGGAAGGAGCTGTAAAATCTGTTGAGAATCACTTGCGTCGCGTTTGAAATGAAAATCCTCTAAATTATGAGGAATATTATACACTTCTCGTTCAAGTAGAAGCCAGCCTCAACTCCCGTCCCTTGATACCTATTTCCAATGACCCCAATGACCTTGAAATTCTGACGCCTGGCCATTTCATCATGGGTCATCCGGTTAATATGGTTCCTGATCATGACCTCAAACATCAAAGGGTCAATCACATCAAGCGCTATCAGTATTTTCAACAGAGGTTTTGGCAGCGCTGGTCGAGAAAATATCTGCACACTCTCCATCAGCGATTCAAATGGCGTTTTCAAGCTCAACCTGAAAACCTCATTGGATCCCTAGTACTTCTCAAAGAAAACAACGTTCCAACCTGTCGATGGCCAAGAGGACGAATTTCAGCCGTGCACCCAGGAGCGATAGTGTAGTGCGGGTAGTGAGCGTAACCACCTCTAAGGGTATTTTAAAGCGTAGCATAGTTAGAGTTTCCCCGCTTCCTATTAATGACGATTACGATGACTGTTTTCACATGTGTTTTGGAAACTTTGATTCTTCTTTATTTTCATGTCAGTCCTCCATCGATACTATTTGTTTGATTACTTCATAACCTTGTCAATTAACATAGTTTAAATTAATTTTGTTAACCGAGTGACAACTTCCACCATAGCTTTAAGGACAGTTTATTGAAAGATATCGTCCCCAGATAATTTCAAGGGCAGCGGTATGTACGATACTTGGAATCTTTTTAGTTTCATTTTTTACCATCGATACTGTAAATTGACTGGACAACAGTGATTAATAATCCGCGCCCGTCCAACTCACACCTTTCGGTGCTGCAACTATTAGCCTTGAGACACCTTATAACATTCAAATTCATCAGAATTTGAATGAGAGGGACTTGGCGTTGTTTTTATGTGTGAAACGTAAATGGATCTCAGGAGGATTGTACCAAACGTCAAAATAATAATGTCTGCTGAAGTCACATTTCATTTGACTGGAGCAGTTAAAAAACATAATTGCACAATTCGGTTTGAAGTAAATCCACAAGAGTTTGAATAATATGAAAGAAAAGGTGTGGTGTGCTGCCAGCAACAATAAAATCTATTTATCCACAGTTGGATCAAGACGTACAATTAAATGTTAATTGGGGTTAAACCTATTTCCAGCAGGATTGGGCACCCCCCAATTTTTCATTAATAGCTAGAAACTCTGTTTCCAATTAATTTGGTGACAACTGAATTGGAAAAAGTGGTCCAGTAGAATGGGCTCCTAATTCATGTGACCTAATAGTTCCTGATTTTTTTGTATGGGGATATGTGACGAATTAAAGAATTATATTCGTCACGCATTTAACAGCATTGTCCAAGATATGTTGCGCAAGTCTTTTACAAATTTATATGTAAGGTAAAACAAGTGTGTTGATCAAGAAGGACGGCCAATTGAACATTTAATTATTTAAAACTATCACTTTTTTATCCCGAGATTTCTTCAAACAAAACAAAGTACTGTTGTGCAATTTTCTTCTATTAAAATTTCGCAGTGCGCTTTAGGCATTATGCCATCATCAGTGCGGTCACTATAAATTTGTGAATTACAATTCCTAAAATTTGAATAAATTCATACATACCTGTCAAAATCCCTTCCAGATCTGTACGTCTGTACATTTATTTATTTTCGTGGTTCACATTGTGGGTTTTTGAACAGTGTTAAAAATATGTTTAAAATATCAAAATTCAATAAAATCACTTGAATCTGTACTATACATCTCTATGATCGACCATTTTGCCAAGTTATCATTAGAAAAACTTATTCACAAGAAACTGCAAAAACCCTAATTGGCATTCCATTCCATCAAGTGGGTTCCGAATCGTCGGAACATAGACAAACATCGTGGTGGTATTGTTAAGTGAAGAGATTTCGTAACCCTCAACAGACAGGCTACTACCATCTAACAAAAATTGTAAATTTGGAGACAGACTTGATGTCCATCTGGTGAGGGCGGCGAAATCTATGGGATGCGCCAGACACGCGAATGAAATGAAAATATATTGAAGGCCAGAAACAGGGCTCTGGGAGGAAATATAATTGATAAGAATTCGAATAAACAATAGATGAAGCGTATGAATGGAAGGATGAAGAATGGTAATAATTAAAACAAACGAAAAAGTGAGAACTTATGTGGAAGATAATAAAAAATGGACAATTGCGATGTGGTTGCTGATGTAGTAGCTTTGGGCGAGATTCGACAGATATAGAGATGGAATAGTTAAGGCGATACTAAAGCGTGTTAATTTACAGGGAGATATAAAATTTCAGATAAAAGGTGAGCAAAGGAAATGCTATATTAACTTGTTTAGTCGAAATATTTGTGGAAACAAAACGCTAAGGAGTAACTTCATTACGTAACTGTTTATAGTCTATATAGAAAGGACAAGGAGTAATAAATCATTCATTTAAGTAGATTTCATAGACGTACCAAAATAAATTTTAAGAGGGTATACCGTAAGGTACATTTTGTATTGAACGAATGAGTTGTAGCTATGCTAAAGATTATACGATTTAGGTCAGAGGTAACGGGATGTACTAATTTTAATGAAAAAAAGTGATAGAGGTAGAGGTCATTCGGAAGCGAAAAATGTAGTTCATTATAAAAAAATTCTACAACTTCCTCATGACTAAGATACATAACACCGAAATGTACTTTTAAGTATTCGCCAATTACAGAACCTTTCTGTCTGTACTCTTGTACCAAATGAAACTCCTGAATCTTACGAAACCAAGCTTGACAGAGATGAAATTTACAACCAAAAAGAATTTGATCTCTGCCAAAACATTCATATATAGCGTTATGAATGCTTAGTTCAAAATCTACTACGACTTCTTTAGGTTGAAAATTTAAGCCTACTTCTTTACATTTTTGTCTTAAAATTAAAAACAAATTTGAATATGTTTGACTTGATTTGTCCGGCAGCAAACAAAAAACAAGAGGTACGTAATAGCCGTTTTTAAAACCATGAATGGTAAACATTTGGTAAAAAAAAGTACAGTATTTAAAAGTCCCATCCATCAAAATACAATCCGAATTACATGAAAAATTAAGGTTGGAAAAACAGGAGAACACAATAATTTTAAATACCTGGTCTGCTGTTAATAGAAATTCCTCTTCTCGGTTCGTTCGTAATTGTAATTCACGAACACTATTAAATACTTCTTCCTGATTTTTAGGCAATAGTGTAAGTGCATCAACATCCTTCCCCTAATCCCCTAAATATCGATCAAAACAATCAAGATTTCTTCAAAATATTTAATTCAAGAAATCTTTGAAACCCTTCAGAAATATACATAATTCTATGGGCCTCCGATTTTATCTATTATAAACCCTAATGACTCTAATAGGATTAAACTAAATGGTTGCGGCACAGTTCGAACATTTCAGTAATCCTCAAATTGATACAAGTCAGGTAAAATTTTATTTTGTGGCAGAGTTCGGATATGCCCGTTTATTCACAATATTTTTTATTTGTATAACTCCTATATGTAGTGTTTGGGGAATTTTTCTCAGAAATTTTAAATGGCAAGTGGCCTACTGTAATCGGCTTAATACGATTACACCTATTTACAGATTTTTCGATTATTGAGAGGGATTTTCCAAACAACCCAGTTTTCTTTGAAACATTATCGGGAATATTATTTTAAAAGAATCATTAAATCAGTACTTAGTATTAGTTCTTTGAGTAAAGTTGTATGAAGTTGTATGGTTGTCATAATATTGTAAACAGTTGGAATATATTTAAAACATTTGTTGAATGTTAATTGTGCAAGTACCAAACAATGTCGATAAGCCAAGGACCATCTAAACGACCAAAAACAGGTCCATTATCTTTAAATGAAAAAACTCTGATATTGAATTGTTATATATCATTTAAAAACAAGGATCCAGGTGCAAGTGTTGATGATATTGTCGAATTAACGGCTGCTATGTTGTGTGTTGCTAAATCAACAATTTATAGATTACTAAAAGAAAGCAAGAATGGAACTCTTCAACCCCCTAAAACTCCTTCAGGCCGAAAACCAATTGAGATCGATGAGTCATTAAAACAAAGACTAAGGCGTAAAGTCCATGGATTTTACTTACGAAAGGAAATTCCAACACTTGACAAAATTATGACATTATGCAAACTTTTCAAAGATGTGGGTTTCAGATATACAAAACATAATAGAAAATCTCTCTTGATAGATAAACCGGAAATAGTTTTTTGGAGAAGAGACTATTTAAGAAGCATTCGACATGCCAGAGAACAAAATTTGAAAATCTTCTACTTAGACGAAACATGGATAAATGCTGGATATACAGTTTCCAAATCTTGGCAAGATGAAAACATTAACAGCGGAAGGCAGGCATTCGTGGAAGGTTTGTCGTTAGGTTTGCAGCCACCATCTGGAAAAGGAAAAAGACTTATCATTGTCCATGTTGGAAGTTCTGAAGGTTTTGTTGATGGTGGATTATTAACTTTTATTTCAAAACGCACGGGGGACTATCACGAAGATATGAATGGGGATGTCTTCGAGGAATGGTTTGTTCAAATGTTGGATCTGATTCCAAAAGGGGCTGTTATTGTTATGGACAACGCAAGTTACCATTCACGGTTACGAGAAGCATTGCCCACAAGTCGTTGGCGTAAAGCAGAGCTTTTGGAGTGGCTTATTTCGAAAAATATTAAGTTTCCAAAAGATCCACTAAGGAAAGAACTTTACAGAATTGCAAAAATGAACAAGAATAAATACAAAACCTACATTGTAGAAGAAATGGCTTCTTCTCGTGGTATATCAGTTCTTCGACTTCCCCCTTATCATTGTGAACTTAATCCCATAGAATTAATATGGGCTCATGTAAAGGGGAAAGTTGGAAAAAAAATACTACTTTTAAAATAAACGATGTTGTGAAATTGTTTGAGAGTGCTGTAAGTCATGTGAGTAAGGAAAATTGGACAAACTGTATCGAGCATGTTATCAAAGTAGAAGCAAATATGCGGAAAATTGACAATATTTGTGATGATTTAATCGACCCTATTATTATTAATGTCAACAACGATTCTTCCTCTTCCGAGTCGGATATAGAATAAAATGTAAGTAATAAATGTATTCCAATAATTATTTCTTTTCATTTTTTATTATATTATAATTTAAAACGTATTTTTTCCCAAAATACACACCACTGCATTGCGTTATTGCTTATCTGCTAATCCTTTAACAGTGAATAAACCCTAAACTTTGCTACAACTGAAACAAATACGGGGTCGATCTACCTGGTTTTTAGATTTACGGAAGAAATGTAATTTAAAGTAAGAGATTTATCAAAAATTTCATGGTGCTCCCTGTAAAGGTTTTGCATACTTAATTAGGGTTTATTACTCCTCGTACTTTTTGTACATACTATAGATAACAATCAGAAATATAATTTAAAAAAACTTCTTTCGAAGAAATCTCGGGATATTCATCTCTTGTGCACACAGCTGTAATTCAAATTATCACTTTTTTGAATGTGCCTTGTTTTGAATAAAATTGAATTTTATTATTGTTACGTTTTGTGATTAAGTACTACTTTACATCTCTCATTTTAAAAGTTAATTGCTCAGTCACCCGTTCATTGATTTCAAAAAAGTTTGCACTGAAGAATAGGGAAAGGTCGGTTCTTTTAACCTACAAAAATATACTGGGTGTTCCATTAACAAAAGTCAACGAAACTCTTTTCAAACATCCGCCATTTTTGTTATGATGTAGGCAAAACGAATAAAATAATATAACTTCTTTAAACAAAACTTTTGCTAAAATGGAGCATTTTAGTGAAAACCGCATGTTTCTATCTCAAACCGTTATAAGCAGTAAAAATGAGGGAAAATGAAGATGTACACCCAGTATATTATTACTTTAAGTTTATATATGAAAAATGTTACTCAATTTAAATTTATTTGTTCAAATATTAATTTTCATATTTTTTTGTTTAAATAATTAGAAAATCAAAACCGCAAAAAAGTTTTGTAAACTTTTAAATTTATAGTATGAATAATAAAAAAAATTAAATCCAACCAAAAAAACTACTCGCCATGGCAAAAGTTCGAGGTCAAAACTCCCAGGCGCTTCACTAATAATTGAATGAAAATGTTCAGTGACAACGGCATATTGAAGCCGAACCTGTCTAATTCGATATCTAAAAGTTAAAATTTTGGCGAGAGCATACGAATTTATTGGAAGGACTATTTTTTTGTGATTGTTTTTATAGATCCCACTAAACAAGAAACATAACAAGTCCTTTTTGTGATGTTCTTTTTAGAGACTTTTTATGATGTTTATTTAAAACGGTAATAAGATATCTCCTAGAGGTCTCCATTTTATTACCATCCATGTCATGTAAATAAAACATATTTTTGATGTACACAGGAATACTTGAATTCGCAGTTACATACACATCCTATGAACTTCTTTTCTGTAACTTCCTATAGGAAACGTTCATACGATGTTAATTTGTATACTTCTCACTAATGTGACATACAGAACGTTACTGTAATATTACAAATTAACATGTTTCTAAGATGATCACATGTTGCAGTTACTTTTACATCTTTCGAAATAATTTTTAGTAACATCCTATTGCGTCTGTACGATGTTAGTTCATAGAACTCTCAGTAATATCTCATATTGAACATCACAGTAACATAGAAAAAAAGAAGAAAACACAAGAGGAACTGACGAACGAAACAAACAGTAGTTATTTGTGGAATCAAATGACAAGCATGAAATGGCGTATGGTTTTCAGTTATGTGTTATATTTTATTTGCAGGAAGCACATATTTTGCAAGTAGTACTTGAATAAAGTGGTCTTCGTTTTCGTTAGTTCCTACTTAGCCACAGTTTCTATTCTTAGTTATAATTCTTGTTATAATGGACGAACAATTGTTATCGGTAAGTACCTATTTCAAAATCATAATTAATAAAACTTGTACACTAACAGTATATAATAAAGTTTACAAAATAAGAGTTTTTTCAATTTTTAAAATATTTTAGTTGGTAAGTATATTTTAAAAACGATTCAGAATATTTCAAATCCTAGATATCCAATATACCCTACAAAAAACTTAATATTGCAATAGGGTAGATATTATTATTAATAATAAAACATGCTCATATGTTGGCAGATATTTGAATCTAGAAGAAAACATTTTCAATATTCAAGATGTTTCAGAAGCTACTTACACAAATAAAATAAAAAACAAATAGTTGGTAATTATGTAATGAAAGGGGAGTAACTATTTCAGATAGTCTGATACAAACATTGTATTAAACAGTACAAAAAATATGGAATCAAGTATCTCTAGTTCTAGTTTTTGTAGTAGTAGTCTTAGCCATAAATATAGTTTTGCAGGTTTAGAAAATTTTAACATTATTACTAACAATTCTTGTGAACAATTAGAGACTGCTTAAGACTTTAAAAACAGAAATATCTGTTAAAAAGCTCATTTCCATTTGAAAATTCACTGAATGCAATAAATAAGCTGTAAATGTCCCTTACAATGGTACCTATATTAATCTAGTTGAAGAATATGTAACTTATGATACTGTCCAGTCAACAAACATCATTCAGTTATTTATTATTGTCGAAACACAGCTATTGGATGCTCAATTGGATACAATTAATTGGAAACTCATTTAACTTGATAATGTGTTCATATCTCTTCTTCATAAGTAGTTTTTTTTAAACAGTGTATTAATAATGCTTAGTTTTCATTAAGTTACACTTCCACGATGTTAATATACAATTTGTTCCAGGATGAAAATAACAAGATGAGAATAGTATATTATTTTATACAGAAAAGAAGTATGAATTTTCATAGCACACCTGAATTTACCTGCCAAATGGAGTTAGGCATGTAATAGAAGGTGAATCATGAAAAGTCACTTATCGAAATAAAATATAGAACTGTCTGTTGATATGGTGTACACACTAGATGTAAATTGAGTGAATGAAAACGACGAATACTCAGTGTGTATTTGTTTATTAATTTCCAGCTAAGCGCTTTCGGCTATTAAGCCATTCTCATAGCTGTCATCATTTAAAAAATAGGTGTCGAAACCATCCAGTTGATTAAGAACAATGTTCAAAGTTGAATCATTGTTATGATTAAGTCATTGAATTAAAAACATTAAAATAACCCTATTGGAAGGGTGTAACATTATAATTTAAATGATGTAAATTCATTCAAAAATAAAAACTGTTTTTAAGAAATCCTGGCCAAACTATTTATTTGAAAGATATTGCCGCGCTTGTTGGTACTGCATATCGAGCTTTTACTCCACTGAATATTAGCAAAGGGTTTTCTCAAACTGGTATCTACCCATACAATTCCCACCAATTTACTGATGACGACTTCCTCATTGCAAAGGTTACTGACCGACCTGATCCTCATCAGTCACGAAGTGCTACAGTTCATGATACGCTGGTATTACCTGTCGGCAGAGAGCATACCCAAGAATCTACTCCTAGGCCGAAGCCTGAACCTTCCTGCTCATACAAGACTCCCGAAGAAATAAAGCCATTGCCGCAGGCACCACCAAGAAAACAACAGAACTCAGGAATAAAACGTGCAAGAACAAAAGTTCTCACTGAAAAAAGGAAAGAACAGAGAAACAAGGGTAAATTTAAAAGAAACCTTATGGGCACTAACAATGTTGTTAAAGTGGAGAAACAAAAAGCAATTGAAGAGGAATCTGAATTTGATAATTCTGTATTCGATCCATCATCATCGGATGAAATAACTGATATAGAAGACCAAATAGAAAATGAGAAAGAAGAAGATTATTTTGTTAGAGGAGTAGTAAACTTAAATGAGTCTCTCTCTCTCTAGTTGTTTCTAGATCGCAACTTTATGCGGCGGAAGAAGCCTGGATACCATTTAGTATATCCTGACATGGAAGGCCAAGGTCTAGTTTCTGAAGAAAATGTTATGAAGCTACCGACACCAAACTTTGTAGGTGGGACTGCCAGATCCATATGAAAATTATCATTTGCCGTCAAATTTAATAAATTTCACAATGTCAATTAATAATGAGTACTTTTAGGTATAATAAATTTTATGATTTGGCGTATCTTATGGTTTATCTATTTCGTATCAAACCTCCTTTACACCGTATCAAAGCTCCCTTACCATGGGAGGGTTGCTACACATTACAGTTTTAAAAAAAATACCTGGCATCTTCTACCATAATCTAAAGTGACATGTTTTAACTGCCTACATTTAATTGCAACTTAGTTGGCTATAAAAGGCCGCAAAAACCGATTTCATTGAATGTAAACTTATTTCAATTTCCTAGGTCAAGGATTAACGAAATCAACCTTCTCCAGTCTCCCCTATGTCGAATAATCATACAAATCCTTACAATTTACTAACCATAGTTATTTATATCATTCAAACCGATTTGATTGTACAACTGAATATATACATATTATACGAGTACTGCTATTCATATGGTCTGAACTGGGCAAGTATTGTCAGACGCCAGTTAACGTAATCAATCGAAAGCGTAACCATAACACGTGAAAACATTGTATCATTCGAGTACGATAAGTGTTGTTTGCAATAAATTGAAAAGTCGTGGATATTTTCGTTAGATTATTTTCCATAACTTTCGACGTTGATTATCAAGAAATAGACAAACTCAATTCTTCATACAGCGATTAAGCACCATCATACAGCTATCAAAATAAATGACGTGGTGAAAGATTTTCCATTGCCGCACAAGCGGTTGATGTATTCAATGCGTATGTTTTAGAGTTACCTCAATTGAAGTGGAGGAGTACTTCGAAAATTGGTTCATACGCCTATAGAATATTTTGAATGATAATAATAGAATAGAACCGATTCCGACCACGAAATGTAATAAATGTGAATAGCTACCAAAGTTACTATAAGAAAACTGCGTATATAACAAAATCACCATTTAATATAAAAATACATCACTTCGAATTTAATTGAATCACATGTTTATGGGGAATCGTTGCTCGCAATTCTTCTTGAGGCCAAAATCTCCTGGGCTGCTCACAATGTAACTGTTTCGTTCTTATTAAGTCGCGAATAAATTGGACTGATTTTTTGGGTTGTCTGATTAAATTTGGATCTTTGAAGTCGACATAGTAAAGCCCATAACGAACTCTGTAACAGAATGATATGGGTGATAACAAATATGAGAAAGTTCGTAAATATATTTTGAATTTTGGCAATAAAATTTAGTTACTAGATTGTTACAGTAAGCTGAACGTTTTATTACAATTCATTAAAAAATGTTGAGCATTCCATTGAGAAGATTTGAACATTAAACATGTGTACTATAGAACTGACTATCTAATCTAAAATAGAAAGAACAGCGAAATTACTTTTAATCTAAATCATTAACACGTTATTTTAAATGAAGCCTTAAGCAAATCAAAATCAGAGTAACAAACACATTCACTAAAAAATACATGAAAATAAATTATCCAGAATCATTGATTTCAGGTATATCGTAAACTGTCGACATTATACAATGACATTATGTTATTGGATATGAACCACAAAATTGTCTTTTTTGGCATCAATCGTTGTGATAAGTTCAATTTGAAACACCTTATCTCAAATTCAAATTTTTCTTTATGAATTGGTTCTTCTCAGATACTTCTTAAAAAAAAACAAGCTTAATTTTCTTATTATTTTTGTCTGCTAGATTTTTCAAGTAGGAATATGTTTTTCATAAAAATTAATATGTTAAATGGTTGAACATTAATTTTTTCATCAAACGGATTGAGCCAGCAAATCTTTCACAATATTACCTCCTCACCTTATTTTCATACAAAAAATAAGGTTTCCGTCAATTCATTCTAGATATTGAATATTTTTTCTTCCCAAACTTGGAAAATAGGCTAGATATAGGAAAAACATGCAAGTTAAATAACGATTTCTTTCGTTTGCAATTAAAATTTTGATTATTTTACATATGTCATTAGCATATTTGGTTTACCTTATACGGGGTGATTCATAACTATTGGGACATCGGTTAAGGATGGATTTTTTGGACCAAAATATGGCGATAGGACCAAATATACCTCAATGAAATATTGCTGTGGGAAAAGATAAAGGGCATTAACGTTGAATATTTTCTTCGTTCTTGCTAATAATTTCACTGTATATTTATCGATTGTTATCAAAATCGGCACAGAGGCATAATTTTATATAGGCAATATTAGTTTATGTATTATTTGACATTTTGTTACAGGGGGAGCCTCGTGAAGGATTTTTGATGATGAAATTGACTGGTAACTTTTTTTGACGAAACTTTTTAGTGATTTTCGTTTTCGAGAAAAACGCAATTGAACAGTTCAGAGTATCGGAAGGGGATTTCAAGTGCCATACAATAGAAAAACGTGTATCTTAAGGCTTCTATTACGACGATAAAGCATAATTAAAAACAATGTAACATAAAAAGAGCAAACTCAAATTAAATGTTCTACGTGGCCTCCTCCGACATCTGTGCCTTTTCTAATTCTTTTAATAAAGGACTTTCGAACTTCAAAGAACAAATTATTCTGTCCCCTTATAAAGTTAGCCGCATTTTGTATTTTCCTCCAGAGTTCGTCCCTCGAGTTAATTTCATTGGCATAAACTGAGGACTTCATATGTCCCCAAACATAAAAATCAAGCGGGTTATGCTCAGGCTTCTTGGTGCCCATTCAAAATCACTTCCTCTGCCAATCCATCATTGAGGAAATATGTCATATAGATGATTTCAAACAATTAAAAGGAAATAAGGTGGATCTTCATCCTGTATAAACCACATTTTATTTCTTACAGCTAGTGTCATATTATCCAAAATATCACTAAAAGTATTTTGCAAAAAAAATAAATAAGAATCTCCATTTAAATTTGGAGGCAGAACGGCCTTAGTAGTTGGTCGCCTATAATGCCACACCAAATATTCAATTCAAACTCATTCTGGAAATGTCTTTCTTTCAGAGCATGCGGATATTTTTCTTCCCAATAATGGCTGTTTCGCCAATTAAATACCCCTCGGGTCATCATTATGCTTGTTGAGAATACGTTGGCAGAACTGTAACCGTCGTGGAAGCAAATTTTGAACAGGAGTGAAGTGATAAGGGTGGATCTTCTCTTTTTTTAGAATTCTAATAATAGACGACTGACATACTCCTGTTGCTGATGACAAATGACGTGAACTTACTGTAGGATTTTCATCTATTCGAACCAAAATTTCATCTTCTTGATTAGGTGAAATTTGTTTCGGACGACCACCTTGATTTTTATTGTGAAATGACCCGGTTTCTCCCAAACGATGAAAGAGATTTGAAAAAGTTTTGTGATTTGGTTGCCTTCTTCCTGGATATAACAATTTATACCTTCTGGCTGCAAAAATGTTCTTGTGCGTATACACAAATCATTTCCCGCATTTCTTTATTCGTAAAATGATTGTGACGAGGCATTTCAATCGAAAAAGTATACGATGGCTTTAAAAATGCAACAATTGACTATAAACTCGCAGCAAAAAATATTCACTGACAAGAAAGGTCATTTACCAGCAACAATTATTATCTGACAGTCCAAAGCACACTTTTCACAAATGAAATAATATTTGAAATCCCCTTCCGATACTCTGAACTGTTCAATTGCGTTTTTCTCGAAAACGAAAATCACTAAAAAGTTACGTCAAAAAAAGTTACCAGTCAATTTCATCATCAGAAATCCTTTACGAGGCTCTGCCTGTAACAAAATGTCAAATAATACATAAAATAATATTGCCTGTATAAAATTATGCCTCTGTGCTGATTTTAATAACAATCGATAAATATACAGTGAAATCATTAACAAAAAACGAAAAAAATTCAACTCTAACGCACTTTATCTTTTTCCACGGCAATATTTTATTGAGGTATTTTTTGTCCTATCGCCATATTTTGGTTCAAACAATCTACCCTTAGCCTATGTCACAATAGTTATGAATCACCCTGTATAATCCGAAACATGCAATAAACAGTGCAGTTTATCTTAAGCCATTTCAATGGACTCCTCAATATACCAATAGGAACTATGACTGAAGAATTTAATTCTAAAATGTTTACCTGTAACCGTAGATCCATTCAAGATTATCGATAAAACTCCAAAACATAACCCCTACAATATTTATTCCATCGTCCATTGCTTCACGAATTTGACAAAGATAATCCTAGAAGAAAAAAAATATTTCAATACAGTTATCATCAAAATATCTATATTGATTCTAAAGGAGACTTTCGTAACATGAAAGTACACATCAGTACATATATACGACGATCATCGCTGTTCGCCGGAATATCTATTGATGTAAGGGGGGGAAGGGGGATTGAAGCACCAGCCCGGTGCATCTCCAGGTGGCAGATGGAAGGGGTATCTGAAATGCTTCAGTATGAGGAGGATGTCTGCAGGGGGATACCTGGGGGCTCGTTGTGTGTAAAAACTGAACTCAAATGCAGCTTTACCTGTCCCAGCTGTAGTACCGTGGCGAAGGGATTGCACATAGGGTTACGATACCGGTTGAAATTTTGAGCTTACTTTTAAATCACCTGTTATACAAATGTCTCCTGGCTCTCTTTGGTCATGTCTCGTGGGCCAGTGGACTCTGCAGTGGTGGACCTTAATGATACTAGCTTCTAGTGGGATCATATATGAACTCAAAGAAAGCGAAAATCACCGGGGAAGTAGTGGAGAAAGTATCCACCTCATCATACGAATACTCTACAGAGGTGAAGGAGGCCAAACGGCACAAGCTGCCGTTTGAAACTGGGAGAACCGGCCGGCAGAGACGACCCACTGAGGAAAGGTCTAAGTGGAGCAGGGTTGCGGAAGTACCTGTGACTCCTTCGTCAGGGAATTGCACCTAAGATGCAGGCTCTTCAGCGCCCAACTTTGAAGAAAGCGCTAACGGTAAAGGGTCTAACCCGAAAGGAAACGGGAAAGGCAACGGGGGAAAGGGGCCCGGAGCAGCGACCGCTCAGTAAAACAATAAAATCAGCTGCAGCGGTAACCGGGCAAGCCACTGGTTACGCAGTAGCAGTTAGAACAAAGAAGGCGACCAAGGTGGGAACAATTCCCGAGGACTACCTCAGGGTCGTCCTGGAAGCTGAACAGCTATCCCCCTGGAAGACACTCTGGTATAAAAGTTGTGCCAGAGCAAGGAGAAGTGCATCCACTTCTTTGGCATGCATTTTAGTTGCGGAATGATACTGGTGGACTGCTGGTAACAAGAGTCGGTAGACTGGCTGATGACGTCAGCGTCGAAATTAAACTCTTGGAAAGGACCCGAACTGGTGGCTAGATTCGGAGACGACATTCCAAAGCCTGTCACCATTACGGTATTCTTCACAAGAAGCATCGACAAGAAAATTGAGAAGATTCTCCAACTTGTCGATGTTCAGAACCCCAACCTCACTACTGGGGCTTGGAAGGTCCTGAACTCGAAAAAGGAAGAAAAGGGAATAATCCTCATGATTGGTATTGATCACCAATCTGTGGACTTTTTGAAGGCAGGAGGTTATGCGCTGAACTTCCGTTTGAGTGCAAACCTGTCTCGGGGTCGAGAGAGAAAGAGAACCCTGCGGAGGATCCGAAGGATATAGATATGCTCTCCACACGCGGAAACTCCGAACAAGATGGAAAAACGAAATCGTGACCCCGGCTCAATCTAAGATCTCCTTCGGTTCCGCTGGGGCACCTGATAATGCGGAGATTTCCTCTGTTTCCTGGTAAGAGGGGCGGAGTTTCCTGGGGATCGTGGGTCTTACTCAGGATCAAGAAACCTGTTCGAACTCCATGGAAGATGATACCATGAAATTCGAGGAGAGACAGGGAGAGTTGAGGCTGAACAAATCGGCCTCTCTCACCCGCAATAAATCACCCTCATCTTTACGAAGGTAATGCAAGTAAACCAGCATCACGCGAAGGGAGCTTGAGCCGTGATTATTCGCTAAACTGCAACTGGGAACTGTACTGATCCCAGAACCATGGATCAACAATGGATGTCAAATCAAAGGTTTGGAATGCAAAGACTTTAAATTTATTTATGATCAAAGCAATTATTTCCGCGCGCCTGTGTACTCATAAGAAATAACATCAAATATATACGTGTTTCAGAGTACGTGTCTCGAGACCTAGTTCCAATCATGGTTCACCTCAAGATTAGGGGTACCCACCGAGACACCGTCATTGCATCTACCTACTTCAATGGATACGGCCGATGACACCACCGGAGGAAGTGTAAAAAGTGTGAGACACTGCAACCGCAGACGGTTGCCAGTCATAATTGGCTGTGATACAAACGCACACAATACGGCGTGGGAAAGCACTGATCACAACGCAAGAGGTGAGTGTTTATTAGGACCCGGGACTTTTATTGGCCTATCGGCGTCAGCGATTGCTGACCTATCAAAGAAACACTCCCTTAAGTTTAAGGGTAGATGGGACGACGCAGAAGGCTGCAGGCTTGCCAAAGAATTGTTACAGTATCCGGACAGCAAAGTAGCGAAAAAATACGTAACTACGAACAGGCAGAACCTACGAACAACCACGGGTATTCTGACTGGTCACTGCCGCCTACGAAAATACTTCCACAGACTGGGTCTGTCTGACACCCCACTTTGTAGAGAATGTAAACAAGAAGATGAGACTGTCGAACACATTCTTTGCGAATAACCGACACTCTCTCAATTTAGGTTTTCTGTATTCGGCGAGCACAGGCTAACTTACGCCAGTATGAGGCCAGTTGGCTGGAAGACGAGCTAGAAGGAAGTCTGAACCTCAGAAGGATGCACAAAGGGCCAATTGTGGCCTAAGTGCTGTGAGGTTACCCACCCTTCAAATTCTTACAGATAGAGACAGGTATGTGTTTCAGACTACGTGTCACGGGACCCAGTTTCAATCATGGTTTCCTTCAAGATTAGGGGTATCCAACGAGACATCGTCATTGCATCTGCCTACTTCACCGGAGGCATATTCGTTAACTGCACCCATTATAGACCGTTCGGAAATCCGAGCGTTGCCTTGTTAACTGCAGACGATATAGACAAACTTTTCAACTATATCGTCTGCAATTAACATCATTTTTTTTTATACCAAGTAAACAGTAGAAAGCATTGTCACTTTTATTTTCCAAAATACAAAACAAAAAAAAATACTGTTTAAAAAACATGAAGTACATTATTTTTTATATTTATTATCTCCTAGAAGAACATTCATTTCAACACATTTATTTAGGGCATGAGGTGCTTTTCTTTTCTTTTTGTCCAACATATTAATTTTCCGACCAGCCTGTTGAGATCTTCTCCCTGAAAATTTACTTTTCCTTCGAGAAACTGAAGTTGGTTGGACGGAAATTTTTTTCCCTTTTCTTTGGCATCTTGTTTTTTGAGCTTTTGATGGCAGGCCTGAAAATATTGGGACAATATCAATATAGAGGTAATTAAATGATTTGCAAACTTACCAGAATATTTAAAAGCTGTGTAAAGTCCTGACAACAACGATTCTGAGGACTGAGCATATTTGTTTCGGTTTTCTAAGAAAACTTTGACAGCTGGATAAAATGATACAGTGTCGTCATCTAGATTTTTTAGTATTGCTTCAGAAAAATCTTTCCATTTTTCTTTCACCTCTAAAACTTCTTGGTCTGATGGAAAACTTAATTGTACTGGTTGGTCGCTGTTAATTTCGCAGTTAATTTCGTTATTAATTTCTTGATATACATGGTCTGATGCTGTTTTGTTTTCAGGATTTTCTGGATTATAGGCACTTTTCACGTTTTTGATTAAAAGGGCTTCCATAAAATTTTCGTTGGGTTCTTTTCCTGTAGCTATAAAATACAATCTTCTTTTTGTGTCATTTGATAAAACGTTGACTGCTGACTCAATAAAAAAGAGCTTTATAATTGCCGCCTGGTGTTTGCATATTTTACCAGTGTTACCTTCGTAACAAGTGCAAATGCAAGTCTGCATATCGACAAAATAAGTTTTATTTTTATCTTTACAACTCTGTACAGCATATTGCATATTTCCTATGTCGGCTACTTGGCTTGCAGTAACGTCTTTTTCATTTATCTCATATCTCTTTGATTTTTGCTTTTTAAGTCTATCTAAAATAACATCTAAGATCCTCTGTTTGATATAAGATTCAAAGCTGGTAGTTACAAAATCGGTTAGTTGACATAGATTAAATGCTTCTGTCCTTTCTAAAGTAATGTCTTTGAATAACCTAAACATTACCTCTACATAATTATTCGTATCGGTCCCACGTAATTTGTATTGCCGTCTGTAAAACAGACACCATGTTTCTATTCTATTTATCATGTTTTTCACATATTCTTTAAATTTGGGTTCATTACATAAAACGAAAAAAATATTTTTATGCATTTCTAAGTCCACTTCAGTTGTAGACATTAATATATTTCTAAAAAGCTTGTAAAGGTCCTCAACATTTTCTTGATTTATTTTATTTATTGCGCATTTTAACCATTTCCAGCATGATTTCAACACATAGAATGTGCAGAGTAATAGAGTTGATTGTGGCCAATTTTTCTTGAGAACATTTCTTTCACCCATATCATCATCTGTTATAATTACAGCAGGAGAGATTTTTATCGGCATAATTTCGATTAGACCTTCTACACCTGCATTGAATACATCTATTTTTTGAGAACTACTTATAATACATCCCACAGGAATTCCACCAGCAGGAGAATGGGTCGCTAAGAAGTAAACTTTATGGTTCTGGACGCATCTACAAATAAAACTTCAGAAGCCTGCACTAAACAACGAGCTACGCGTTGCATAATAGGGGTACAAATTGACACCGAATAATGGTCTCCAACTCTACTGATTTTATAGTTCACATTTTGCATGTTTAAAGAAGTTTGCAAATTCTTTTCTAAGTGCTCAAGCATTTTTTTTCCAGAACGTTCGCCAAACGATTTTTTAAAATTTGCTTTCCACGACGTGGAAAAATCATTTTTTGTAGGGAAGTAGTGCCTATCCAAAAGAAAATCTTCATAGTTATCACCCAATTCTTCCATTTTTGATAAATAGAATGTGTGATATGCTGATGCAACACTATGACCTTTTTCAAATAATTCTAATATTGCGGTTTTAGTCTCATGTCCAATGGGTCTTTCTTTTAAGGCTACAGCGCTAAGAACAGTGCGATTATGATCATTTCTAAATGTTATAACGCAAGGCCATTTTTGCGTAAGATCATCCTTACATTTAGATTTAGTATTTTTGATGAATCTCTTTATAATTACTGTAAGCGTAGCTGGACAATTTGTATTTCTGCTTTTTCGAGTATTAGAGGTTTTATTTTTTATTGTTGAAGATCTCGTACTAAAGTAGCAATGGTAAATACGTTTGAAAATGTTTTTTCTCCCTAGACATTTATTATTGAATGTTTTGGTTAGTCGCCATGTTATTTTCGTTTTTGATTCTAATTCCGAAATCCAATCCTGAAATATAAGAGTATATGCAAAACTTTTCAAACCCCCTTTAACACCAGCTTACTTAACGTAAGCTAATAAGTTTAATATTATGAATAATTAAGAATATCCCTATAATTAACCTATTTACTAAATATTATTTAAATTGGTTAATTCGTTTATATATATATTTTTTTAATTTTCAAACCTCTTTATTAACACCCCTTTAACATACACCAATTACTTTAATAACGTGTGTGATTATAAAGGCCCTCTATTTAACCTAAATGCAAAAATTTTATTTGGATTAGATTAATCGTCTATTTTTTACGATTTTTTAAAATTGTCAAACCCATTTAGCTTCCCCTTAATGTAAGCCAATGCGCGAAATGAAACGAGTAGACAACAACTATTCATTGTCGCGTATAAAAAATATTTTATTTTTTCACTACTAGCTTTTAAACTTAACTTTAATGATTGTTATTGAGGTAGAATAGTTAATTATCAATTAGCTACATAACACCAGCACAAAAACTATAACTGGTAGACCAAGTGAGATCGAAAAACCTAGGTTATGTTATGAACACCGTGTTTTTTTTACAAGAATAAATTATCTTAGCATATTATTGTAGTTTTAAACTAATATTTCGCCTACCTCTACTGCCTCTTTGTCTCCTAAAGTTGTCCTAATCGTAGTACTATCAGTTTTATGATAGTGAAAATCTGTTGGCAATGAATCCATGCTTCGGAAAATTTGACTATTAATTACTTATCACGGTCGCGCGGATACTATAATAACAAATGTTTTTCCTAACTTCGGTAGCTTACTTCATAAATGACAGAATACAAATATTGCAGAATAAGTTAACTGCAGACGATATAATTGCGAAGTTTATCTATATCGTCTGCAGTTAACAAGGCAACGTTCGGATTTCCGAATGGTCTATAATGGGTGCAGTTAACGAATATGCTCGCCGAAGACGGCCGATGACACTGCTGGAGGAAATACAATAACTAGTCAGACACTGCAACCGCAGACGGTTGCCGGTCATAATTGGCTGTGATGTCAACGTACACAATACCGTGTGGGGAAGCACTGATCACAACGCCAGAGGTGTGAGTGTTCATTAGAATATCTCTTAGCAAATCACATTGAGACATCAAACGTGGAGGCAAACACCACTTTTGTTATGAGAGCAAGAGGTCCTGGACGTAAAAAAGTTGCTGCTAGGAAAAATGTAAAAGATTGGAGGGTGATGAACGAGCCATGACTCTTTTACCATAGGATCATCGAATTTAGGATAAAGGGAGTTACCACCTCGATTCCTTCAATTCGAAATCATAGAAAGATATATTTCTCTCTTTACAAGGCCAATCTGATGGAAAATTTGGAACTGTTCGAAGTAAATGGGGTAAGTCACCAGAATCACGATCTGGAACAAAGAGTCGAACAGGTATCAGTGTGGCAGTAATGGAAGCTTTTCATTCCAGCTGCCCACTGACAAAAACTTCATCAGGCAAGGTTGCTCCTTGGTGGAATGACAACCTGTCAAGCCGCAGGAAAAAGATGCGTCGGCTCTTCAATAGAGCCAAACGAGACGGTAGTTGTCAGGGTTACACTTACTCAGTATAATAAAGAGGTTAGGAAGGCCAAGTGGCTTAATTTTCAAGTCTGTTGTGAAAAGATAACTTTCGCTCACACAACGGCCGGACTTCAAAAGAGCATGGCAAACGGGGGAACTAACCATACAATGTCATTGATAATGCCAGACGGATCATACATGGAAGGTCAAGAAACACAATCGATGCTTCTTCTCAGAACCGGATTTCCGTGTAATGAACCTACAACAAATACTGAACTACACCAAAAAATCCCGCAAGGAGGGTTGGGACATTGCTAAGAAAATATTTACTAGATAAGGGTTAGAATGGGCTATATGTACCTTTCAACCGTACAATTCACCAGGAATGGATCGAATACTTCCCCCCGATGTTTTAGACCCATCTCTCTAACATAGTTTTTACATAAAACGTTGGAGAAAGTAGTGGATAACTGCATATTAACGGAGAATCTGGAGAATACACCACTTCATAAATGTCAGCATGCTTACAGAGCAGGTCGAACAACAGAGACTCCTCTGTATCAGCTGACCGAAGTCATCCAGCTAACTCTAAACAACAAATAAATCGCTATGTGCGCATTCGTGGATATATCATTATAAAATGGACGTATGAGTTCTTGACAACGAGGATAGCTGAGACACAGGTGAGAAATCATACCACCTCTGTTAAATCCACTCGCGGGACACCTCAATAATATATCTCCGTCTATGGAGCCTATAAGTAGATGAGCTATGACATAGTCCTTACAGTTAGAGGTAAGTTCGAGAGAACCCTGTGAGATTTATTACTAAAGGGCCTCGAAACTATTGAGCAATGGTGCTTGTCAGTGGGGCTGATCATTAACCCAAACAAGACCACAGTAATTTCATTTACCCGGAAAAGAAAACTTCCAAGTTTGAAACCCCTATCTATAAACGGGGAAATCATACAATGGAAATCTGTTAAATATCTAGTGATAAACCTAGACAGCATGTTGAAATAATTGCTAGTAAAGCAATAAAGATCTTGACGGCGTGCAAAAGTCTAGCTGGTATGAATTGGAGATAGATGTACGCCTTGATTGTGAGACAACGTTCAAAGGCTTTCTTGTGTGTGCACCACTGGAGCTATGAGAACGTGCCCAACTAGGGCACTTGAGATCATTACAGATCTCACTCCTCTACATATGGTGATAGAAAGATCAGCCCAGGAGACAATTCTTACAATATCTAGGGAAGGTTCAGGCAATGATGGTATCAAAAATCAGGGAGCCTGTTCTTCTCTAATAAAGTACATCTCATCAGTGAATCTTTCCAGCGACGGAATTATTAAAGGTAATACCACGAGTGCTTCGAATTTTATCGATATTTTTTCCTTTTCCACTAAAACTTGTTTATTTGGCAAAAATATGAAAACAAATCGACTGATTTTATCTAAATTCGGTTTGTTTGAATGCTTTTGTCTTAAATAAAGTTTGAGTGTTGAAAATAAAAAATTATGTGATAAAAATTGAAGACCGAGTTGTATTTACCAAGATTATTTTTTTCAACAAATTAAAAAGATTTTGCTCTATTTTTTCCTTTTATTATTTTATTGAATTCAAAGAATACATAAACTAACTGGAAATATAGTCAACTTTTTGAACAATAGAAAAAATAAATTATTTGAAAAATTACAGTTATTAAAAACACAGTTTTTGTAAATAGTTTGGCCAGCAGAAACAGCTGTCTCTTCCAACTCATGTGTGGATATAATATTGGTTGATGTTGCCACAGTTGTTGATCTATTGGTTAATATTGCCGCAGTTGTTGATGTATTGGTTAATGTTGCCGCAGTTGTTGATGTATTGGCAATAAATACCGATTTATTCGTTCTAATTTCATCCATGATATTTTTATGGTGCTCGGCATCAATATGTAAATGTGGCTTCAACGATGCTGCTGTGGCGTGACCTGTTATTTTGATGGCTTCTTGTTCCTGTATACCTTCCTTCTTTAGATGAGTAACCAAAGTTCATCGGCCTGAGTGATAAGTTATTCTTCTTTTTTTAATGTCAAGTCCACATTTTTCAGCTGATATCTTCAACCATTTGCCCAATTCAGTCTTACCCGCTGGTACATTTTAATACCAAGTAGCATTTGCATTTTTCCAATAAGGATTTGGAGTAAGAACAAATCGAGCAGTGGTGATATTTTTACCGCGTTAATTCATAAGCTCATTATACAATCTTATGGGTACCGTTCAGGATTCTCTGAGTTAGGTGTCAACCATTTTGTGTCGGTGTATTTTTTATTCCCACCCTGGAAAATTTTATTAAATATAGGATTATATTCTAATCGTCCTGTTTTTTCATCTGAACTATTCAATTCCTCCCTGATATAATGGATAAGGCAATTAACACCTTCGCCTCCGCGCCATGCTAATTCATAGGAAATAGTATGACAGAACTTCATTTGGAGACCCGAAGGCGTATTTTTGTCACACGAACCGATCACACTCATGTATTATTCTTCTTCTAGTGCTATTTCACTTTGCTTTCTTTTTTCTATACAACTTTGCAATTCTTTTATTCTGGCATTTTGCACATCTCTCGCTCTTTTAAATTCCAAATCTTGAAACGAATTGAAGCTTATATTGAATTATTGGTAGTATTTTTCTTGTATAAACTTGGCTGTTACATTCCATATGGTTTTCAAAGTATATTCTTTATAATCTTCGCCGTTACATTTTTTCTTATTTGCTGCCCAGTCTTCTAGAATTTTTGCAGTTTCTTGAATACTCGTATTTATTTGTAGTTGGTAGTTTCTGATTCAGCAAAATGCTTCAAACTGATTCCATATACATTTTTTGGATTTTATTGTGTTTTATGGAGTGGAATTTTGTATTAAATGTCCAATATTCTCTTGGTTGATGGCACTGAATCGGTTTGTGTTCATTTTTCAATAAACTTCGGAGCACTTTTATTTGTCAATAATAACAAATTCAAAGTAAAATTTTTACGTTTCAATGTAAACAAGATATTATCAATGAGGAAGCAGTTTTATCAGTATAATACCGAATGATTGGCTAGAATAATGTATTGCTATTGGTTGGAACCACCAAAATGTCAGATTTTGACAAGTGAAAAAAATATTCAATATAGTGAGCATCGAAAAGAACTTTACTACGATGCTATGTAATATGGATGATTGTAGAAAAGGGCATACACCACTTACATTCTCAAAGCAAAGACCATCAGATGATACAGATGGTTTAAACACACCACAGGACCTGGCACTGGAGTATCCGTACCTGGCACTCATTATCGTTAGGCTCCTCTCCGAGCGTCTTTCAGGCAGGAATACTACCTAAGTGAAAGATGCGTGGAAATGAACCCAGAAAGAAACTAAGAAATGTGACATAGCGATTCACTCTGATGGTCAAGCAGCTATCACGACGTTGAGCACCCATGTCATTAACTCAAAGTATGGGAGTTCCGAAGAAAAGTTGACAAAATAGGCAAGAACGACAGGCTCTCTTTAGTCTGCGTTCCTGGCCACTCAGAAATAAAAGAAAAGAGGCCAGTACAATTGCCAGGAAAGGAGCATGAACGCCCTTTATTGGCCTTTCTGTGGTGTAGGAAAATTCTCGTATAAGAAACAGTTTCGGAAGAAGGGGGAAACCGAAAGAGAAGCACTCGGGCTGTCCCTTCCCAGGCTGGATCACTCCAAAAAGATCCTATGGAACTTTCAATCGGCTAGATCCAAAAAGTATTTGAATCTGAGTAAAACTAAGCTACATCTCCTTACGGACTTCCTTACAGGGCACTGTCGCCTCAAGAACCACCTAATGAGAATATGTCTAGCAGAAACTGACGAGTGTAGATTCTGTGGGGAGGAGGAAGAAACTACGGTTTACCTAGTTCTAGAATATCTCGACATTGCAAGAAAACGCGAAAAATGCTTTGGGTAAGAAACTTGTAGGAGCGAAGAGCTAACCGCCTTGAAGCCTTCCCAAATACTGGATCTCATAAGAAATCTAGAAATGGAAGGCGAGCTGTAGAAGTAGCGAGAATTGCTTTGCTTAGGGGGTCACAATAAGCCTTAAGGGTGTAGTGCATAGTAACCCCGCTATTAATCTTAATCTTAACATGAATGCAGGGGATATAAGGAGGGGAAGATGCTGGGTGAATGCCCATAGTGATGAAAATTATGGAGAGAAAAAACACACTTTGTTTATCGTGTAGTCTACCAGACATCACATGGTTAGATAGGGGTTAAAAGTATCACAATCTTCTCGATTTTTTCCCTATTCGTTTTTACCAAATATTCATACTCGGTGTGCCAAAAACTGAGTAAATTTTTCGTTTTTGGATCACTAAATATTCAAAATGAATCATATTTGATGTGTTTAAAAACATGAGCGATAACTCGAAAGCCGAAAGAAATGTTTCGAAGATTGTATTTATAAATTCAACAGTTCTCTTATGTACCTTACATTTATGTTAAAATTTCCAAAAAGTTGCTGAAATTCTAATGCTAGCTAATGCTATAAAGTAAACCCTGATAAATTTAAAACAACTGGTGAAATTTTAAGTTTCTTACATCAAATATAAAAATTAAACGCGCTTGAATTATGATCGTACAACCAACATCAATTAGTCGCAGTAAACATAAGGCAGGATTAGCTGCATCAAAATTCAAAGGCGGCATCGTTAAGAAAAGGAAGTATTTGAGAAATCTAGAAGCGAATGTTAAATTAAATCAAACTAACTAAAATTTTAATAATAAGATTCAAATTTATAACTCTAAAACTTATTTAACAATTGATCAATATAAAGATTGGAAGTCTTTGCTGACCAGTTAGAAGAAATTGGAAAACATATTGGGGTAGCAGCAAATAAAAGTACACTCTTTATAATATTTCCAAGCTTTCGGAAACGTTTATTTCCATCATCAGGGAGCACTACAAAAGATAATAAAAACGTTACAACAACTAAATGCGACCAACACCCCAATCCGCCGAGCCAAAACAACCCCGACCAATCGCAAAATCTCTCTCTCTCTCTCTCTCTCTCTCTCACACACAAAAAGCAGCGAACTAGTCAAGAATGTTCCAACGCAACAAAAAGCCCTGATGGCGACACAAACATGAATTGTCATAAAAGGTCAAACTGTGACAAAATTTTACCCGACTATTATACTGAATAATCCTGTACGGAATTTATTATTTTTACTAACAAGACTACTGATACATTACATTGAAATTTTTAGTCAAAGAGTTTTGGAAACTACGAGTATTATTAATTATGCAGAACAACTAGTGATTCAAGCACCACAAACTCTCATCTCTCACTTACGAGAGTGTATGTTACAGGAATCAACCAGCTTAAAAAAATATTTAATTTAATATATGTATGTGATAAAATTATTTCCTTTTAAACATCATCAAACTTAACAAAAATTATCAAATTGGGTATTATGGCACAACTCCAACCGTTCTATAACAAATTACATCTATTTTAAAAAATTGCATACTTACATTATGTTGAGATTAATAAAAATAGTTGTTATAACGTTGTGACACAGAAAACATGACAAAGTCGAAGTTACTAAAAAGCTTAAATAAATTGATATTACATTTTAAAATATTATTTTCGTAAAATGAGACATTTTACACACAAACGGCAAATCCATCTATCAAGTTATTATACGAAACTAGTAATAATTTTGTTGTTGTTGGTAGGTATATAAACAAATTAGGCTGAAAAACGGAATAAGACATTGGTTCAGAATGAAAATATATAATTTAAAATCAAAAGAAAAAAATTAAAAAAAAATATTAAACTTAAAGGTGGGACTATGTTCATAGAAGAGAACATATGCTTCTCCACTGACTAAAGATTTCCACGATATTAATAGCACCCTTGAAGCGTTATATTCGTGCCACTGTCCCGTGTATGGATGTCGGCAGTATGCTGTGTAGTGACCATTGTAAGTGGTTCCACTGTAATTTGATATAGCGTAGAGGTTGTACCTACAGGGTGCCACATTATCAGCCGCGTAATGGCTCGTATCGATCCCTTCTATTGTAAAATCTATTGCAACATTAAGTTCTCCCCAAATATTTCTGTTGGCGAAAAGCGCTTCAGGTGAATAACCGATATTTTCGGGAATTTATGAGTTGAGAATGATTTAGTGCATCGTCTTCGTTCCTCTACATTTCGAACATGTTAGTTTCTCATCACCGTCGAGTATTTTTTCTCTTGTAAACGGATCTAGACATTGTGAAAGTCCTAATTGACCTGTTTTTTGGGGTATGGAAAAGGATAAATCCCAAAAGGAATCGAAGGTAACTAAAGACTAACCACAGTGTGTGCACTTGAGTGTTGTTTTTGATTGATCGACAAAGTTATCCACAATTATGGAGTTGTCCATTCTCGCATATCTTAACCAAGATTCTTGTGCTTTCTCTCTGTCACTAAGTTTGTCATAAATTTCTGTGAATATGGGCTTTGGTTTTTCATATACCCTGTTGACATCTTCGTGAAGTCCTACTAAATAGGTAACGAAGAAACTCCTGTGCATCATGTTGAGTGTATCCCATGAACCTTGGAGTAAATCGCTGAATCTGACTTTTCAATCATACTGTATTAACCACTCTGTCTGAACCGTCTTCAGACCAAAGCTCTTGAATAACTTCAGCAAATGCTTTAATTAGTGTTCCTTTCATGCTAGATATGTTTATGTTAATATGTCTTATGTATGCGTCTTTCTTTAAATATTCTAAAAGCCACCTTGTGTTTGATAGGCATTGGATAATACTAGCCATAAAACATGTGTTACCAATATTTTTGAGGCCAATGAGACCCAAAGATTTTTGGGGAAATCCCTCCAAAGCCCTGATTGTGGAGTAATTGTTAAGAGTTCTTTCGCAACCACTATCATTGTCCGAATAATCTCGGATTCTATTATTGTCTCTCTCACTTGATCGGCGTGATAAGGAGTTTGAATTGATGTTATTTGCTATTGAATTGGATGGAGGTATTGCGGTTTTGGAAAGTTTGGGTGATGTAGATCATTGGTCTGGATCACTTTGTTAATATATTTCTTGTTATCTATATCATTTTTAGACGTGTTCTTTTGTTCTTGTTGAGTTTCATCCCCTTTCTGAAAAACTTTAAATGAGAATGAACTGTTTGAAGAGTAGTTATTAACTCTAGAATTCTTTTTAGAAAGGGAATTGCTGTTTATTTATTCTTCAGTTACTACGTCCCTATCGATTTCTGACCCATTTTTTAGTTCTAAGTCTTCATTCTCTTCCAATTTTGAATTTGACTGCAAAACATCGGGGTCATTTTGACACTTGTTGGAGGCAATGTCATTTTTTTTGGTCAGCGAAACATTGTTACTAGATTTTTTCAACACTGCTTGATTTGGCTTTGGTGCTTAATGGTTTCACGCCATTGGTCAACTCAGATATTTTGGATCTAACCTCAGGTGTTTTATTGGCGAGGTTAGTACCATTTTTCACTGTTCTGGATAGTTTGTCATCAAACTTTTTACTCAAACCGGCGAGTGATGCGAGATTATCGGTATCAACTTCAACAAACAAACTGTCTATATTAGTATTGTTAGAGTATGCCACACTGTTAGTATAAATACTTTCTCTTTGGTCGTTTACATTTTTCTTTGATGTCTTGTACTCTATTGGAGGTAGACCAGTTTTATATTTTGTTTTGGTCAAAGATAATTTCTTGCGAATAGGAATCGCATAATTCTCTAGCATTGTCTTCTTCTCAGTATTCCTATGATTGGAACATCATCTGGCTGGTGGTTATCTATATTTTTTAGTCCACTGAGGCCCAACTCTTAGGTTTATTGTATATGACAGGAGTTATGAAAAACCAATATGTCAACACTACTCACCTAAGAAGTACTGATGGAACTGCACCTGATAATTTTTCCGCAGTTATGTCTCATAGAAGATTTCATTTACTTTTGAGAAGTCTGAGGTTTGATGATGCTACTACAAGAAAAGAAAGAGCTAAATATGACAATTTGGCACCTATTAGAAAAAATTTTTGAAGATTTTGTCGAAAGGTGCTCCGATAATTACAGTACTGGAGAATACGCAACTATCGACGAAATGCCTGATGGTTTTCGTGGGAGGTGCAGCTTTATACATTATATTGCAAACAAGCCAGTGAAATACGGCATAAAAATATACAGCCTAAATGATTCGAGAACTTTCTACACTCACGACATGGAAATGTATCCTGGGAAACAACCTGATGGGCCTTTTCAGCTACCTAATGATGCTGCTAGTGTTGTGAAGAGACTAATATCCACTATTGATAAATCGGGAACAAATCTTACTGTAGACAACTACTTTACTTCAATACCCCTTGCCAATGATCTGCTTGTAAATCATAAAGTTACATTAGCGGGCACACTACGGAAAAATAAACGGGAAATCCCACCAGAATTGATCGATATAAAACAGCGGCCAATCAGTTCCAGTATTTTTGCTTACGGTAATGATGGTAACAATTGTCTTCTTGTTTCATACGTGCCGAAAAAAAAGAACGTATTAATCCTCTCAACCTTCCATAATGATGACACAATTGATATAACTAATAATGAGGCCAAAAAACCTGAAGTAATTACATTTTACAACCTGACTAAAGGTGGTGTGGACTTGGTGGATCGACTCAAGTCAGAGTAGTCTGTCATACGGAAAAGCAATCACTGGCCTATGACTATATTTTACACATTATTGAACAAAGCGGCAATAAATGACCAAATAATTTGCAAAGCTGATACACATTTCATTACAACAAGAAGAAAGTATATATTGGATCTCTCAAAACAACTAACATTTCCTCATCTAACACGTGGTACGTCAATCCCAACATTGTCCCTGAATCTTCGAAGAAAAATAGCCGCCGTCACTGGTAATAATACAAATATGACCGCCGCAGCACCGCAAAACAGGTGCAGGTATTTTCCCATTAGAAGAAATCGGTTTACCATGCAACGCTGTGCCACATGTGAACTTCATATTTGCAAAGACCATATCATGTCAACCATATCGACTTGTACCGCCTGAGCCGCCCGTGGAGAAAAAATATTATTTTAAATTAGCTAACATATTAGTTGTTTTAATTTAAGAAAAAGAATAAAAGATATATGATGTCGTAATTTTTTTAACGCTACCTATCCCGGGTTAAGAAAATCCCTAAGTAAGTTATAAAATCTGGAAATTGTGCATGTTGGCGGCTAAGTTCAAAACAACCTGTATGAATTATCAACGAGTCGGACATATCAAGTTAACCGGCAAGCTCTTGATTGCTGATTGATTACAATTTCAAGTCACCAGTTTCGACTTTAATTAAAATATCGTTATTTATTGTGGACTTGGATTTTCTGTGCAGCTGTTCTACTCTCCAATTTAATAGAATTTGTCCTTAACGCATTCCGAGATAACCTCGAAATTAGTACCATTTTTGCTTGGTCTGATCTTTATCATGGGTTATATCACCGGCTTCCCGCTGGAAAACTTTCGTCGGTCATCGTGTAGCTAACATACAGGAAAAGGTTCTCCCCCTGACCATTGGTATTTTGTTGAAAGCTCCGATAATCCAGCAGATTGTGCCTCTCGTGATCTTCTGCCGGGTCAAATCCTTAATCATCCGTTGTAGTTTGAGGGGCCCCCTTGGTTAGTGTCTCCAAAGCCCCTATGGCCCAATCTTAAATTTTCCCCAATTTCCTGTCCGGAAGAAAAACCCTCAGTTCTTGTAACACATGTATTTGGACACATTAGATCTTCTATTGGAAACATACTCATCCTTGAGTAAAATTCAACGAACTATTGGGTATGCGCTACGTTTTGTAGCCAATTTAAGAAATCCTCAAAATAAGTTATTGGATTCTTTTACTCAGAACTTCATAGAGTATGGTTCTCACTAAAAAAGTGCTACATATTTGTTTTGCACAAGAAATTGAAAATTTGAGCCCTTTCCCAGGTAGCGAGGGTGTTTTGAGGGTAGGGGGACGCTTAAAGTTCTCGGAATTGTCTAATGATACAAAGTTATCAGCAATTCTACCCCGTCAACATCGTTTGACAGATTTAATAATTGAGTCCGTTCATAAAAAATATTTTCATCCAGGTTTACAGCATTCACATTTCCTAATTACTCAGAATGTTTGGATTCTCTCTTCGAAACGCTCAATTCGGAGTGTGTTGAGCCGCTGTATTCGATGGTTCAAACTGAAGCCCGTGGCCCACGAACCTTTCATGGAAAACTTACCTCCTATCCGCATCAACTAAATTAAACCATTTTATTGTGTAGGTACTGATTATGGAGGTCCCTTCTTTGTCACTACCATTAAAGGACGTGGAATTTAGTCACAAATGGCCTATATTTGTATCTTTGTGTGTTTCGCCACAAAAGCCCTACATGTAGAATTAGTATCCAGTCTCTCTTCGGATGTATTTATTGCTGCTTTGCGTCGGTTTGTTGCATGTCGAGGTAGATGCACCCATACTTTTTGTGATAATGCAACCAACTTTGTAGGTGCTTCTCGCATTCTCCATGAATATATGCAAAAGGCTTGTGGATCATAAAAAAATGAATTTTCGTTTTATCCTCCGTCAGGTCCATATTTTAACGGTCTTAGTGAGGCGGACATAGGCAAAGTCTGTTAAAATTCATATTTTTCGAGTTGTTGGCTATCAAGTTTCAACTTTTGAAGAGTTTTATACCCTGTCAGCTCAGATTGAAGATATTCTCAATTCCAGGCCACTCTATTCTTCAAGCTCAGACCCCAATGATTTATCCGTTTTAACCTCAAGTCATTTTCCTATGCTAGAGCCGCTAACGGCAGTTGCCGATCCGGATCTTTCCCATTTAAATATGAATCATTTGGATCGATGGCAGCTTATACAAAGACTACAGCAAGATGTGTGGAAACGGTGGCATAGTGAATACTTGAATACACTCCAACAAAGAAATAAATGGCTAAATCAACAAATTCCACTAAAACTTAACGACCTCGTTATTATTAAATATGGCAAGGTTCCATCTTTAGATTGGAAAGAACTGTTAAGTTATTTCCGGGTTCTGATGGTATTGCGAGAGTTGTTATTATCAGAACCACTCAGTGTCTTCCTCAAAGACCAACAGTAAAGTTATGTCCTTTACCAACATTTTCTAAATTGGTTCGTTGAAATACTATGTATTTTGGCGGGGGATATGTTAAGTATTCATTCATTTTATTTTGATAGGTTATGATAATTGTTTTATCTATATTTATTATGTAAGCTTATTTAATAATAAAAAAATGTGAAATTCTCATGCAAATCGTTGGTGGCATTTTTATACCTAGCGGACATACGGTATACATACAGTATGTTCGATTTAAAACCCAGCTCTCCAAGCGACGAGCAGAGAATAATAGCAGTTGTCGAAGTGAACAGTTAGTAGTTAATATTTAATGCGCTAGTGCTAGGTACTTTAATAAAACCCCATTGAACCCCCGGATACAGTCCTCAATATCGCTTTCAAGAAGGGTTGCAACTCCGCAGAAGATCATCCGAGACCTTCAGGTAAGAATACCATCTTGGGCGATTTGTTTGCATAAGATTTTTTTATGTATATTTAGTAACCTTTCATAACTTAACGAAATATTTTCTTCATACTCCGGAAATATTTCCCTAACTTGAATTTATAGAAAAATATTGATTCATTTTGTAACGTTCAAAAATTAGGTTTTCCATTTTTTTCACTGAAATTAATGTGTCTCAGAGGCCATTGACACAGTTACAGTATAAATTTTACATAGTAGAGTAATTTATTGGATAGAATAAATAAATTGCAACATTGTTGAGTTATAATGAACTGATTACATTTTGGTACTGAGAATGTCTTTTATGTAATTTAGAACATTGATCCGGAAAATTTAGATTTCTGGTAGGGTGTTAGAAAAACCTAATTGTCTTCTTTTTTTCTGAGTATTGCTGTAAATCAGTGATGGCATATTTGACAGAAATAGTGGTGATGTAATGATTACATAAAGGAGGAGGTTCTGAAGTCATTAGATGGCTATGTGTGATATTAGATGTCCAATTTGCAGTCTTCAGATAATTATTTTATCTCTTATTTATAATGAGGGAAGACAGAACGGCTTGACGAATCTCACGCAATTTTGAAGGGAATTTGTTCCAGAGTTCTGTCCATAATGATTTTTAAAGAAGTTTTTCTAAGTCTTGGTATAGAAGAACTTTTTCTACAGGAAGATTGGATATTAATACATCTTTTGCTGTGCGGTCTGCCAATTCATTCCCGACAATTCCGACATGAGGGGAACCCAAACTAGTATGACGAATCCATTTTTATGAGAGAGTTATTCGTATCGTTCATGTATTGCTTCTATGAGGGGGTGAGAGTTGTAGATGTCCTGGATAGATATAATTGAGGAAAAGTAATCGGTGGTGGATATAGCGACTTTTTTTTGAGCTTCGGTTATTGAATTAAAGTCCTAAAGTGAAGCAAATAGTTCTCCAGTGTGAAAACTAGATTTTGATGTGATTAAATTTGTAGAGTTAGTTCCTCTACCAAACGTTTTTTCGACAACCCCGCAAAAGATTTGGGCATTGGAGCAACCACAAATTAAGAAAGGAGGTGTTAGCTGGGAAATTAAATTTCTGTCGTTCTGGGTGCAATATAAATACTACATATTCTCCCATTCTTCAATAAGGGCATCTATGAGTTGGTTGTGATTAGCAAGAGGGTGTCTACGACTTCGAATCTTTTTTTGAGATAGTGACATAGATGCTCTATAGGATTAATGTCGAGACTGTTCGGTAGGCACTCTAATAAAGGAATATTAGCATCATTTAAGTAGCCAATAACCTGTCAAGCCACATGGAGACGAGCGTCGTTGTCTCGCATGAGTAAAAAATTAGGTCCAACAAACTGCGCAAAAGGCATTCCACATTCGACAATATTGTCTAAGTAATATTGGGCATTCATAGACCTCACACGTTGTCTCCAAAAACGATCATCAATTTAATTAGTGCAACGTTTTCGCCCTTGCCCTGGTCTTAGATGGTAGGAGCCTATTTCGTTATGACGTCTCACCATGCGACTGATCTGGAATTATGTGTTCATAACAAACATGCAACATATCGCATTGAGTATCCTTCATCCAGGAGAGTAGATGCTCGCACTGCCTCCTCCATTGACAAATTTCTTTAGCAAATCATTTTCCTTCCAAACATGGATGTGAAACAAATAATCACAATAAAAAGCTTGTTTCTCATAGACACTCTGCTTTAATCGGATTTTATGAATAACAAAACAAGATTATATGAAATTAACTGTCTCAACCCTTACTTCGTGGAATCTACTCATATTAGTGTTTTAAATGAAACTCACTGTTTCTATCTAATTTCACAATATAATAAAAAAATGTTAAATTCTAAAATAATAACAATTGTTTCGATAAATCAATATCATCGTCAGAATGACAGAAGTTACATTTCATTTGACGCCTACCTGATGTTTAGTAGTTATTTTTGGCTAGACCAAGAAGTCACCAACTTGTGATTGACTTAATAAAAAAAACAAGAAGATGTAATATTACAAACATTGGAGCTTGGATAATATTAGCCCTATGGTGATATCCTGGATATCCTTTTTCCCATTAAGATCAGTATAACTGTGCAATGATATAGAAAACCAGGAAAACTATATCTGCTGATCTCTATAATTATCACTTAAGAAGACAGTTTATTAATGGAGAACTCCCTAGATTTATATGTTCATTGACAACGTCAAATTGTGGGTTTCTCAAAAGTGTTCTAATTTCCAATTCTTCAAGGAAATCCGGTTCTTGTTTCTTTTCACATATATGCAGCATTTCTAGTTCTGTGTTAGGTGTCAATGAATCATTGGTGTCAAGTAGATGTTTTGCGTAGTGGGATTTATCTGGTTGTTTTAATCTGTATTCTGTATGCTCGTAAGTGTTCACTGTATCGGATTTCGAAATTTCTAAGGGTCTGACCCAAATAGACACAATTACATTCTGGACATTTGAGTCTATATATACCTGATTTCTTTAATGGTGGTATTTTTGTTTTTACATTTAACAATTTTGTACTAACGTTACTTCCTGTTTCAAAAGAAATTGTTGTAAAAATTAACTGTCTCGACCCTACCTCGTGGAATCTGCTCATATTAGTGTTTTAAATGAAACTCACGGTTTCTAGTTAATTCCACAATATAATAGAAGTTATTAAAAATTCAAAAAATTGACAATTGTTTCGATAAATCAATATCATCGTCAGAATGACATAAGTTATAATTCATTTGACGCCTACCTGATGTTTAGTAGTTATTTTTCGCTAGACCAAGAAGTGACCTAACTTGTGATTGACTTAATATATGTTAATAGAAAAAAGAGGAAGATGTGATATTACAAATATTGAAGCTTAGATATTATTAGCCCTATGGTGATATCTTGGATATCCTTTTTCCAATTAAAATCAGTATAACTGTGCAATGATATAGAAAACCAGGAAAACTATATCTGCTGATCTTTACAATTATCACTTAAGAAGACAGTTTACTAGTGGAGAGCTCCCTAGATTTAACTGTTCATTGACAACTTCATATTGTGGGTTTCTTAAATGGAATTGTCACATCAGTCTGTGTTGGTTTTCGGTAAATTGAATAATCAAGTACATTATTAACTCTTTGAATTTTTAAATCAAGAAAATTGATTAAGCTATTTTCTTCAAATTCAAATGAAAAGTCAATTTTTGGGTGTAAATTATTGATGTGGTTGAAAAATACATCTTATTGTCGTTCACTACCCATAGAACAAGATAATATGTCATCTACATATCTATACCAAAATAAAATATTTTTCGAAATATTACTTTCAAAGATCTTTCCTCCTAAATTGTCCATAAAAATGTTTACTAAAATAGGTGATATAGAGCTTTCCATTGGTAAACCTTCATTTTGAATATATATCTTATTGTCAAAAGTGAAATAATTCTGATTAATGCATACATCAAATAAATTAAGTATATCTAATATTATTCCTTGATTAATATTTTTATCTTATAGTAATTTTCTTACAAGTCTTAGCCATTCTTTACAAGGAATTTTAGTGAACATATTAGTTACATCGAACGAAATGAGTTTATAGTTATCTTGCAAGTGGATTGCATTCAACTTTTTGATTAGTTCTATTGAATTTCTCATTGAGTACTGAGATTCATATCCGTAACTATTGAGTATATTGTTGAACCTCTTTGCCAATATATTATTAGGAGCATTAACATAAGAAACTACAGGTCTAATTGGTTTCGTTATTTTATGTAATTTAACGGTTCCATATAATTTTGGACAATGAGGATTCTTATGTATGATAGACCTCTTTTCGTAATCACTTAAAAGATAATTTGAATTATTAACAATATCCCTCACATTATTAGAAAACTTATTTGTAGGGTCTGCTTTGAGAACTTTTACATCGCTAGATTCTATAAAGTTATATATTTTGGAATTGTAATTTTGAGTCGTCAAAATGACAGTTGTGTTCCCCTTATTAGATTTTGTGACTGTTAGGTTATTAACTTCTATCTTCTTTTTTATTGCATTTAAAACTGTAATGTCATTTTTTGTTTGACGTTTAACTTTTGATGGTTCAATATTTTTGATTAAATTGGCAATTTTCAATTTCTTATAAAGAAAATTATTTGAATTAGGTTTAAAGCTACTTTTGACTCTGTAGCTATAATTTGTTTAATATGATTTGTAAATTTTGGTGGTATGCTGTACTTTAAACCTTTATTTAAAAATTCTATTTCGCTATCTGTAAAATTAGTGTCTGAAAGGTTTTCAAATCGTGGTGCAAAGTGTGTTGGTATGTAGGTACTTACAGTTTCATGATGTTTTGAGTATTGAATTTTATGTTGTGTGTGTTCAAGATTCTGTAGCTTCTTTTCTTGTTTCTTAAATTTCTTATGCTTCATCGTGCTGACACTTTCTCTAATTTTGTCATCCAAACAGTCAAATTCTACTGGATGTAATTGGAATGTGAGTTCTGAATGTACAACTCTTATGTAGTTGTCTAAGGATTCTCTAACTTTGAACGATTTCTTACATTCTCCTTTTATCCAAACATTTGGTTTAACCAAGAATGACTTAGGAAAAAGGAGATACCAAATTATGTGAATATAAAATGTCACACTCAAACACCACAAGCACAAAAAGCTATGAAATGTGCTCAACGAGTTTGGATAAAAGGAGAATGTAAGAAATGGTTCAAAGTTAGAGACTCCTTAGACAACTACATAAAAGTTGTACATTCAGAACTCACATTCCCATTACATCCAATAGAATTTGACTGTTTGGATGACAAATTTAGAGAGAGTGTCAGTACGATGAAGCATAAGAAATTTAAGAAACAAGAAAAGAAGCTACAGAATCTTGAACACACACAACATAAAATTCAATACTCAAAACATTATGAAACTGTAAGTACCTACATAACTTTGCACCACGATTTGAAAACCTTTCAGACACTAATTTTACAGATAGTGAGATATAATTTTTGAAATAAAGGTTCAAAGTACAGCATACCACCAAAATTTACGAATAATATTAAACAAATTATAGCTACAGAGTCAGAAATAGCTTTAAAATCTAATTCAAATAATTTTCTTTATGGGAAATTAAAAATTGCCAACTTAATCAAAAATATTGAACCTTCAAAAGTTAAACGTCAAACAAAAAATGACATTACAGTTTTAAATGCAATAAAAAAGAATATAGAAGATAATAACCTAACAGTTACAAAATCTGATAAGGGGAACACAACTGTCATTTTGACGACTGAAAATTACAATTCCAAAATATATAACTTTATAGAATCTACCGATGTAAAAGTTCTTAAAGCAGACCCAACAAAAAAGTTTTCTAATAATGTAAGGGATATTGTTAATAATTCAAATTATCTTTTAAGTGATTACGAAAAGAGGTCTATCATACATAAGAATCCTCATTGTTCACAATTATATGGAACCGTTAAATTACATAAAATAACGAAACCAATTAGACCTGTAGTTTCTTATGTTAATGCTCCTAATAATATATTGGCAAAGAGGCTCATTAATATACTCAATAGTTATGGATATGAATCTCAGTACTCAATTAGAAATTCAATAGAACTAATCAAAAACTTGGAAGCAATCCACTTGCAAGATAACTATAAACTCATTTCGTTCGATGTAACTAATACGTTCACTAAAATTCCTCCTGAAGAATGTCTAATACTTGTAAGAAAATTACTAGAAGATTAAAATATTAATCCAGGAATGATATCAGATACACTTAATTTATTTGATGTATGCATTAATCAGAATTATTTCACTTTTGACAATAAGATATATATTCAAAATGAAGTTTTACCAATGGGAAGCCCTATATCACCTATTTTAGCAAACATGTTTATGGACAATTTAGAAAGAAAGATCTTTGAAAGTAATATTTCGAAGAATATTTTATTTTGGTATAGATATGTAGATAACATATTAGCTTGTTTTATGGGTAGAGAACGACAATTAGAAGTATTTTTCAACCACATCAATAATTCACACCCAAAAATCAAATTTAAATTTGAATTTGAAGAAAATAGCTGAATCAATTTTCTTGATTTAAAAATTCAAAGAGTTAATAATGTACTTGATTATTCAATTTACCGAAAACCCACACAGACGGATGTGACAATTCCATTCAATTCCAATCACCCTATGTCACACAGACTAGCGGCATATAATTCAATGATACATAGAGCTTTTTCGGTTTCTATGAACAAATGTAATTCTGATAGAGAGATTAATACAATTAGACAAATAGCAACATCCAACGGTTATCCATTAGATATGATAAATAAGCTAATTAGTAAAAAAGAGGAAAAAGTGGCATTACAACTAATATTTCCTAAACAAGCTGATGAAATAAAAACTTATAAAACCATCACATATGCGGGAAATATTTCTTATAATATTTCAAAGATAATATCTTCAGCAACGAATACAACAATTTCTTTTAAAACAGAAAGTAACGTTAGTACAAAATTGTTAAATGTAAAAACAAAAATACCACTATTAAAGAAGTCAGGTATATATAAACTCAAATGTCCAGAATGTAATGCTGTCTATTTGGGTCAGACCCTTAGGAATTTTGAAATCCGATACAGTGAACACTTACGAGCATACGGATTAAAACAACCACATAAATCCCACTACGCAAAACATGTTCTGTCTTCTTAAGTGATAATTGTAAAGATCAGCAGATATAGTTTTCCTGGTTTCAATATTTGTTATATTACATCTTCTTGTTTTTTCTATTAACATATATTAAGTCAATCACAAGTTAGGTTACTTCTTGGTGTAGCCAAAAATAACTAATAAACATCAGGTAGGCATCAAATGAAATGTAACTTCTGTAATTCTGACGATGATATTGATTTATCGAAACAATTGTCAATTTTTTAGAATTTTCCATAATTTTTATTATATTGTGGAATTAGATAGACACAGTGAGTTTCATTTAAAATACATTATATGATACTATGGTAACTAAAATAACAACTGTCACGGTTAAACAAGATCCATGTCCTACTTATGGTAGTAAGTTATCAATAAACAAAGATTATTGAGAAAAATATGAGTGGTACATTAATTTTGTCCAGGAATTTATATTCCAAATGTATCTGACTTTATAAAATATGTTGTAAATAGAGTTATAATAAACGGTTTTAAGAATCAAAACTAACTTTTTCGCATTTTCGAGACCCGAAATTTCTCCAAAAAAAAAATGTGGCACGACGACGACACAGAATTTTTTTCAACAAACCGTTCCTATGTGTTGTTTTTGATGAAAAACGAAAAAATAACTCAAAAAAATCCGATATTTAAACTTTTTTTGGGGTAAACCAACACTTTTCTCGCATATTCGATAGAGTTGGGCGGAAAAGTAATAGGTATATTATAGATAATACTGCAAGTAGTCAGTAATTTTTGAAATTATTAGTAAGTTTCACTATCTCGAATAATTATGTATAGAAAGAGTGATTGGAATGTGGAAGTAATTTCACTTCTTGAAGTAATTTTATCTATCGAAATCCTCGCAGTATCAAACAAAGTAAGCAAAATAGAATAAGTATAACATACTATTCTACTCTAATTAGCTGCATTTTTTTGCAAATTCGAAGTAAGGTTCAACCAAGTCATTATGGCCCAAAAATATTTGATCTGATTCGTGACCAATTTTCATTATCTATTTATTTCTACGTAACTCACTGCATAATAATCTTCCCTATCAACGTCGTTTAGGTCAGTTCCAAGATCGGATATTCCTATTTCGGTTATCAAAATTTCTTGACGGCCATATTCTTTGGTTATCCAGTGCAACATCTCGTATACTCCTTCTGGCTGAATCTGAAATAGGTATAGGACAAAATATTTAAAATCGACGCAAGCATCCATTAATCAATGTTTGATTTATAGTTTTATAATATGCACCATTTTAGTAAGGTAGATGTAGCCAATAAGGCCAAGCTGGCAATATGGCCAATTCCTCATAACTCGGTAACTACCTAAAATGTGACGGCGCAAAACGTATAAACAGCCAAATACACCAGCCGCTAAAGTCATAAGTCTTTAGCAAACCGCCTGAGTGTGTGCTGCTTTCCAAATGAAAATTTTAATTCAAAATTGCCGCATATAAAAGTGAAATTTTTTAAATCTACTGTGTTACTAACAATCACGTAAGTATTGTTTAAGTTGATATTATGTTTGAATTGTGCAAATGTACGATGATAACAAAGAGCAGTTATTTTTTTGATGAGTATATGATAGTGCACTGATATTTGAAAAAAAAACAGTTGATTTGGTACATATTAGTAATATGGCCATTATCGATAGATAGCAATATGGCCATGGCCATATTGCTATACATGTGCATTTTTGTAGAAATACGTATATTAATATCATAACTATCTTTTACAATTTTTTCTCCCTAGTTACAGGAATAAAGATGGGTCGTATTTGCTCCAGAGGCTTAAGAGGCCAATGGAGGTAAGAAGAATTAACCCACGCGTTTCAAGCTGTGAAAGGAGGCATGTCAGTAAATAAGGCGAGTATCATTTTCAGTCTACCAAGAAGAACCCTTAGGCGCTATGTAGGAAAAGGTGAGATTGGAAAAACAGCTATGAGTCGCAAGCCAATCTAGCCTCAAGAACAAGAAACTGAATTAATTCGAAGAATCATTCGCTTATCCCAAGTATGTTACCCGCTCACTGCAAGTGTACTTCGTTGATGTGTTTACCGGTATACCAAGTTGACTAATATTCCAAATATTTCTAAAGAGGGAAAAGAAAAAGGCTGGACGATATTGGCTAAAGGAATTGATGGAAAGAAACCTTCAAATCAGAGTTAGAAAAGCACAAAAGTGAATCCCGTCAAGAGCCCAAAAACTAAACAAATTTATTGTTGATGACTATTTCACCAAGGTAGAAGAAATAATGAGAACTCTTAATACAATGGAACATCCTGAAAGAGTCTATAATATCGATGAGAAAGGATGTAGGCTCTATTTGCACCATCAACAAAAGGTATTAGCTGCAAAAGGGGCACGACGGGTACATGTCGTTACTAACGAACACGCACGAAATGTTTCTGTTGTGGCCTGTGGTAACGCTATCGGAGCAGCAATACCTTCCGTAATTTTATTTAAAGGAAAGCGCCAAGAACAAGAATGTGGTGATTCGATGCCTGCAGGGACTTCAGTACTTATGACTGAAAAAGGTAGGTAGCATAACACAAGCAGCATTTTCTCGTTGTATAGAGCATTTTTCAAAGTTTAAGGTTCAAGGTCGGGTTCTGCTTATTTTTGATGGAGTCAAGTGTCACTTGGATTTCAGTATTTTGGAAACCGCTGACATATTCTATATTACGTCGTATTGTTTGCCTAGTAATACAACGCACGAACTCCAACCAATGGACCAATCTACCTCATCAATTAATATTGTTGACAATTGGTTACTTGAATTTTTGATTTTAAACATGTCCATATACATATTTCAATATTTTCATATTAGTTTTTCAAATTCCGATTTAACACTTCCAAATGTGAGGTTATGTCTCCATACACCTCTTTTAGTAATGTGGTCGCTAGATTTTTAGAGCTTTAATGCTGATTCTGGTGAGTGTAATAATAATTAACTCATACGTATTTGCAATGGAGTGTTCTCCATATATTTTTTAGTTTATCCTGATGAAGTTTGTAATCACAAACGAGAGCTTCAGCTTCGAATAAAGGCATTTACTTAAGAAGCTAACTCAGAACTTTCATTGCTTCCTCCTTGGTTCTTTTGAGGTTTCCCACCGTTATATTTTGTTATATAGTTACCAGTACTCCGTTACTGTCCTCCTGTTTATATATATATATATATATATATATATAATTTTAAATTAATTATTTGCCAACTTAATAATCAGGATTATATTTTTTGGGTTTGTGGCAATGATACCAAGTGTACTCTTTAAAATATTTATTTTACGAGCTTTCGAATACAATCGTATTCATTTTCAAGTACTAAAAATTATAAAATATGGTCAAAAATTAAAATAAAGGGTATATAAAAAAATACATTATTTAACGAGATTGCAGGTAAAGTTGTGAAATAAATATTTGAAAGAGTACACTTGGTATCATTGCCACAAACCCCAAAAAAATAATCCTATATATATATATATATATATATATATATATATATATATATATATATATATATATATATATATATATATATATAAGATATGTTAAATGAAATATTCAATCATAAACTTTAAAGGAAATATAATAAAATGTAGAAACCTGTAATTAGTATAGGGAATGTCAAATAAATAGGAATGTAAGAAATGACGACAGGTATACCAACGTAAAATGCAATTGATATGAGATAATACGAATAAAAATAAATGATTACTGAAATATTTATGTATAGCGATGCAGTGAATAAGAAGAAAATAAAAAATGAATTGTATCCATATGTATTATGTAAATATTTAGGTTGTAGAAAGTGAAAATTTTATATATTTTTATTGACCAATCGGGAGATTTCAATATAGTTGACTAACAAGAAAAGTCAGAAAAACAATAAAGTATTAATAAAACCAAAGTGACAGTTGGACGCTAGCCCAAAGAACTTTCTAGAAAATATGAACTTCCGGTCATCAACAAAAAAAGGTTGATGGAGAAAAAAGGACGCGGGAGTGGAGAGTGTGAGAAAAAGAGAAGCCAGAGGGTGAAAATCGAATGTTATCAATTTATGAGATTTTAAAAGTAAAAAGTATTATATATGAAAAACAAAAAAATTCCAATATATATTAAAATGTAGTTAAAAGTACAGACAGTAATAGTGTTGAGAAAGTTAACCCCAAGGGAAGGAATTATCACCTGATAATACAAAGATAAGATATTACATCATGGAGCGGCAAAGCGTAATGGGTGTCCAGGCGCCAGCGTGTGAAAAGGTCTGTGGTGTGCTTAATTAATATTTTGGATCCAAAATTTAACAAAATATTGAAACAATAATAATTAAATGATCATTTCAATATAAACACTTATTAAAACTTATGGCCAAAAAAAGAGTACAAGTGAATTTTAATTAATAGGAAAATGTAAAACTCATCTAGAGGAAATTGTAGATATATATATATATATATATATATATTATGTAATTTTTTCGCATGTTTATAGTCACATAAAAAACTTTCCATATATATTAATAATGCACAACAATTTCCAGTTTATCACATACACAAAGTTATAATATCGCAGTTAAGATTTTAAGATTAAATAACGATGAGATTGAACAAATTGAATTCAAGCCACTCCATTGCTCGTTTTTGTTAAACATACAAAGTTCGAAATATTTCAGTAATACCTTTTTAGAGTAACAAAAAAGAAGTCACAATATTTGAATAATTTTAAACACAGATGTTTTCTTCAGATATCTAAACGTCCCAAAACGAATATGCAAATTTATGCTAATGAGTTTGCATGGGAGACTCCAAGCATAAATAATTTTAAGATGTATAATAGTTGTGTATTTGAAATTTCATATATAACCTATTTCGTTTATAAGGATATTTAGTATTTTAGAAACAAAATAATCATTTATTTTCATATAATGCTCATGTGAATCTGCATATGGTTTGTTTATTGTATGAGACCCAAAAATAACTAAACAAACCCTACATCGCAAAAGGAAGGTTTTTTAAAAAGTTTTATACTGTAATAAGATATATCTATAAATCGTTAATTGAATTTTGAATAATAGACCAGGGTCGATAATTTTTAAAACCAAAAAAATAATTGTAGGATGAAACCCATTAGACAAGGAAGGGAATATTATAAAAATGAACGTAAAAATAATTTACGGGTGATCTGAGGTAGGGAAAGGGATGGGGGTGAGTTTTTAAGGGTAAAAAACGATTTTCGGCAAAACTAAAAGTCCTATCGAAAAAAGTCAAATGACAAACTTGTAGGTAATAAAAATATCTAAAACTTTTGTGTTTACACTTTTTTCACATAACCTCAAAATTTATGTGAAAAATTCATAAAACCAATTTTTTGGTTTTTAATTTTTTTCTTTTACAAAATTTTTTTTTAACGAAATTTGGTAAAAACTTACCTTTTTATGTCCCAAATACGCTGTAATTTATTTTATTAAAAATATTTATTTTTTCACCTTATTTTGAATTAATATCGAAAAAACACCCTAATTTTCAATCGAAAACTCACCCGTCAAAATATCAGCTTTTTTAAAAAAGTTGGTATGTTTTCTGTTCGTTGAAATCTCTACCTTCCGATGGTGACAAAAAAATATATGTTCACATAAATCTTCTCAGAAAATGCAAAAAATCGAAAAAAACTCGAATTCAAATTTTTTTTTAATTATTATAAATAATTTCATCTAAAAAATGTGATTGCTGCAATTTGTTTCAATTAAAAAGTTGATTTATTTAATACTAATTACATTTATGTCATAGAAAATCTCATTAGATATAAATATAAATGTAAATCGTACAATTAAATGTAGATACTTTATTCTGATTACGTTATTCATTACAATATTAAACACATTAATCTTATCATTCATAAATACCTTATATTCAATTCTAATCACTTATCCATTAGTTTCTGTCTTTCTGATGGCATTTCTTCATCGTTAGATTCGTCAAACATCTCCGATTCTAGTAGATCTTCGAAATCTTCATGACTATCACCTTCTTCCTCTCCAACATTATTTCCAGACTGCGTTGGTTCTTCATCCACAATTTCTTCTGAATCATTAACTTCCTCGTAGGTTTCTTTTTTAATATTGGAGCAATTTTCAGAACCATGACAGTTTGAACATAAACTTGTGCATTTTAAACCATGTTTTCGGCAACCACATTTTAAACTGTTACATCCAGTTTCACAGCTGCAGCAAATAGTTTTGAGCAATATTTCCGGAATTAATTCTTTTTGTGTAAATTTGGGCATAATTCCACGTTGATATTGCTTTCAGCCCCAATCTGTTGCTGTTAGTTCGTTACCCAACCAAATTTGAAGCTGATAATATGCCCTGTGACAATGCTGTTCTGCTGCTCCTTCTGTGGGTGGGAGGTTTGCCAAAACGAAAGATGATTTAATTTTTGCCAATTGATATTTTTGAAACCTCAATTGATTCAGTGTAATTTTTTCTTTTTTACATTTATAAATAGATTTGATTAGTTGTAATCCATTTTTTTATTTCTTCTTTACTCGCATCTTTTTTATAAAAAACATTGGCCAAATTTGACAAATTTCTAACGCACTACTACATAAATTTAAAGAATGACATGTAACCTAATACATACAAATCAGGGTTGAATTCCAACAATTTTTGTTGTACCCCACTTTTGTTCCCCATCATGGTAGAGGCATTGTCTGCTGCAAATCCAATTAAATTGTTTCCTGGTATTTTATTTTCCTCAAAACATTTGGAAATAGCAGCAAAAATGCCATTTGCTGTTGCATTTTCAATCTTTATTAATGCCAAAAATTTATCACAAACTTTTTCAGAAGCCTCATCATAGAAACGAGCAACCAATGCCAAACTTTTCGAAGATGAAACATCTGTGGTTTCATCTATAATTAATGAAAATTTCTTTTTTTGTAGTATTTTAGATAATAAAAAAAATGTTCTCGCTTCAGTAATTAAAGTGTTAATTTTAATAAATAGCTCAAATTTTTTTATAATAATTAAGAAAAAAATTCGAATTCGAGTTTTTTTCGATTTTTTGCATTTTCTGAGAAGACTTACTATAGTAACATATATTTTTTTTTCACCATCGAAAAGTAGAGATTTCAACGAACAGAAAACATACCAAATTTTTTTAAAAAGCTGATATTTTGACGGGTGAGTTTTCGATTGAAAATTAGGGTGTTTTTCGATATTAATTCAAAATAAGGTGAAAAAATAAATATTTTTAATCAAATAAATTACAGCGTATTTGGGACATAAAAAGGTAAGTTTTCACCAAATTTCGTTAAAAAAAATTTGTAAAAGAAAAAAATAAAAAACCAAAAAATTGGTTTTTTGAATTTTTCACATAAACTTTGAGGTTATGTGAAAAAAGTGTAAATACAAAAGTTTTAGATCTTTTTATTACCTACAAGTTTGACATCTGACTTTTTTCGATAGGACTTTTAGTTTTGCCGGAAATCGAGAAAAGCCGTTTTTTACACTTAAAAACTCACCCCCATCCCCTTCCCGACCTCAGATCGCCCGTAAATTATTTTTCCTTTCATTTTTATGATATTCCCCTCCTTTTCTAATGGGTTTCATACTACTATTATTTTTTTTTCACTTTTTATTATTTTTAAAGGCTTCTACCCTGGTCTATATCTATTTTAAAGTTTTATTTCCTAATTAAATATTGAAGGAAGGTTTTTAACAAGTTTTATACTGTATTAAGATATATATATATATATATATATATATATATATATATATATATAATAAGCAACGAATATATTAGTGGGTATTGCACGCAAATAGAAGAAGGGGCTACTGAAAAGAGTGGTAACCGCAGACATGCATGTTTCTAGCTCATTAGCCGTCATCGGTACGGTACAACCAAGAAAAGATGTGAAATATGAGAGCAAAGGTGTTGAATGAAACATGAGAAAATATAACAGAATTCAGCAGGATAGTCATGTTTCATTCAACACCTTTGCTCTCATGTTTCACATCTTTTCTTGGTTGTACCGTACCGATGACGGCTAATGAGCTAGAAACATGCATGTCTGCGGTTACCACTCTTTTCAGTAGCCCCTTCTTCTATTTGCGTGCAATACCCACTAATCTATTCGTTGCTTATTGTTCATATGTCACGCACTATTCGTACATCTTGTTATTATATATATATATATATATATATATATATATATATATATATATAACTATAAAATAGTTAATTGAATTTTGAATAACCATTCTAAAGTTTTATTTCCTATTTAAAATAAATGTATTTGAGTGGTGATGTTAATTTTTTTTAACTACGGCCAGGAACCCTACTGAGAGAAAGAGTGGTGGAGAAATGAGAGTAGCTGAGGTGAATGTTAAATTAAACAAAACTACATGACTTGAAAGTACAGCTAGGAGACTAAAAATTTTACTGTAACATCACTTCAACGCCCCGAGTCAACTGATCGGTGAACACGTTTCTATTTCTTTCGGCCATTTGAAAATTGACATTTTGTATGGAAAAAAATACTGTATATATAGAGTGAGTTTGCATGGTTTGATATCTAGAAGCTGTAGACTTTTTCCGTGGGGTGGTTTTTGTGGGGGTGTACTTGCGTCACTCGGCAAATGCCGTTGTCTGTGATCAAGAGAAGGATATTGTTCTCACTCCCTGGACGATTTCATTCATAAATCCATTCACGAGTCCTTCTATTACCAATAATAAATACATGAATCCCCAACATTCAGAATAGTTCTGTACAGAGTAAGTTGAAAAATACTCAAATTATTTCATTAGAAAAATAGGTACTTAATTAAATTGTGACGTTCATTTCTTTACTATATTCACTAAGATCATTATATTTTCTCCTCTTTTATATAATATTCGATGGAACTGTTAATTTTTCTAAACTTCATATAGAGAACTTATTGACAACAAAACTAATGAAATCTCTTTCAATTGATATAAGCTATAATACTGTGTCACAGATTTACTTGGAATCGGCCAATGAAACAATAAATATGTATTATTATTATCCAAATTTATTGTTGCTCCAAAGTTGGTTACCCCTTCTGTAAGAAATTATTTATCAAAACATTTTCCGAACGTTTTCATAAATCGATTTCGGTACTCTCCGCGAATTCTCTATTACGTTTTCTATCAAATGAAAACGGGTGAATCATAGCGGTAACTTGAATTTTGAATATTGTTTGGATACCACGCATATGTAAAGGAATATATACGGTCATCATTTACCATACTGTAGAAAGTACAGTTAAAAACGTTGATTGCATGCCAGATCATGGAAATCTCTCTCCGCTTTTGAATAAAGTCGCTCTCCGTAAGCGTTATGTAACATTTTCTGAACTTCTGGTCACTAGATTTCATTCGCAATGAGACATTTGAAACATATTATTTGCTTCATCTATTGCAAATATATTTGAGAGAAATTACAAAAATGAACACGGTATTAAATAAATGCGGGCTTTTCAAATGATCAGCCTCTAATTAAAGTATTATTCACCTATTTCCCTTCTTTCTTTAGCTACTTACTGAATCAAAATAATCTTTTAATCGAATATCAGCTTCGTATCCAGTCTCATTAAATGGCGCTTCATCTCCATCATATGTATATGTGGTATAATAATGGTTTAGTGCCATGAAATCGTAAGTACCATTTATATAATCTATTTCCGCTTTGGTGAATTCAGGAAGTCGTGATTTAGTTAAATTTGCCGCTTCGCTTCTCTCCTTGATCCTTAATTTTAATATTTCCGGCCAATCACCTTTGTAAATTGGATGAAAATACATGCCACACTAAAAAAAGGAAAATATTAAAAATATATAAGCAAAGCTCTTCAGTTATATGGATCTCCACTGATAACAGTTTTTTTAATAAAATATATCATGAAATTGCTATGTATTTAATATTTATATTTAAATATGTGACTTTTACTCCAGGAGGAATCGGCGCATGAGTAACGAAAACTATTCCACCTCAATTTTTTATGCGATTCACTTTGAATTGCCCTACTGATGATATAAATGCATGTTGCCATGGCGCAACCCCGTGCCATATTGTTTAAACAATTGGAAGGAATTGTTATTTTTCAACCGTACAATTTTTCTTATATTCTTTATTGAAATACAAATAAAAATGGTCCTTTGAAAAATATATTAAAAAAAAATATAAATAATATTTTTTTTTATTTCTTTATACAATAGTTAATAATATTCTTACTACAGATTAAAAAAAATCATTGTTTATACTTGTTTTTTAATTGTTAATTTCGCGCGCTCACAAGTATGCGATTTAAAAAAAAGTGGTTGTTCCGGACTATGGATGGAAATTAATAATCCGGTTTGTGAAATTTTAACTGCTTTATACGAATTTACGAGTTGTGATAGGACTAGTAAAATTACCACAAAAAAAGCTTTAGAAATGATAAAAGTAAAAAAAACCTGATGCTTTAGTCCCTCTTGGCAATGGCTTAGAATTAAGTACTAAGGAGTTAAGAGGCTTAGAAACATTGTATTTAAATATTTTTTGGGTAAAAAAGGTAACACCGCGGATGAAACTGAACAAATTATTTTTTCTCGTTACTTTGGCACCAATATTAATTTATCTAAAATTCCATGCACATCAGATCCCTTGAATTTACATGCACTTAGAGTTTTCTGCTCAAACAAACATTTGGAAAAATGCATTGAATCCGAAATATAAAACATTACATTTTACGAATTTCGGATACAAACTAGAGAATGATACTTAGCTACCTTTATTTATAATCAAAAGCCCAATTCAAACTGATCTTAAAAAACCGTGTAATTGTAAGAAAGACTGTAAAACCATATCTTGCTATTGTAAAAAAAATAAGATTAGTTGCATACTTCTATGTGGTTGTAATTCAGAACACTGTAAGAATATAATATATAAAAATGATATTGATAATAAATAAATATTTGTTTAAATATTTCATAATTCTACATCCATAACTTTCGTTTGATAAATTTATGCAATGTAATGACTTCTTGTTTTAATAACAAAAAAGTAATGTGAACTGATAAAATAGTATATTAGGTACGAAGTGTCAAAAATGTTACTTTAGTCACGAGTTTTGCTAGGCACGAGTGGAGCGAAGCGGAACGAGTGACTAAAGACGTCTTTACCACGAGGTGCTTACTAAACTTTTTCTTCGCCCGCAGAAAGGAAAGAATTATATTATACTTTAATTATATTCATAACATTACGGACGGTGGCTGACTGCTGACTGACAAATCAAATGACACAGAACAATAAAATTATCACGGAACATGAAATTTAACATACAAAGGATACACTTGATATGACGTTTAAAAAACAAAAGATAAACGAGATGCGACTTTTCGCATTTTAAACACTAGTGTTTAATTAGTCGTTTGTGCGTGTCAAACCCGTGCTCAAAATGTGGTTTTAGTAATGGAAGTAGAAAAAAATAATTTTAATTTCATGTTCCGATTCATAGGTACTTGATTAACTTTTGTAAAATTGATTCCAGATAAAAAATTGTTATAAACAAATTGTAGACAATTTAATTACTAATAATATTGTTCTCTTTAACAATCTTGATAAAGTTAATAGTTTTTAAGTTAAATGATAAATAATGATTCAGGACACAGAACAGAGAGGCCGCATAAGTTAAAGAGAGAGACGGCGATACTTAAAGGTAGCGACGCATACTTGTAAGCGCGCGAAATTGTCTATTAAAAAACAGGTGTAAAGAACAAAAGAAATGTAAATCTCTATTAATATATTTTTCATGGGTCAAAAGTACCCAAATTTTAGATTTTTCGAACCTTTAAAACTTCAAATCTCTAAAAATATTAACTTTATCATGAAAAGTCATAGGACCTTTTTTATCTGTATTTCAATAAAGAATATGTCGGGTTGAAAAATAACAATTCCTTTCAATTGTTTAAACAATTTCGGTTTAAACAATATGGCACGGGGTTGCCCCATGGCAACATGCATTTATATCATCACTAGGGCAATTCAAAGAGGATCGCATAAAAAAATTAAGGCAGAATAGTTTTCGGTACTCATGCGTCGATTCTTCCTGGACTATTTATATATGAATATAATTGATAAGAGAACTTAACCCAAAACACCTAGATAAAATGTAGCTGCTTAGTGAGTTACAGGGTGTTTTGCTTAGACATTTTAAAAATATTTGTGCTCAGTACTTTAAAATTGTTTTATGTATCCATTTCTTAATTGGCAGAAAGTATAGACACTTTATACGCGTATTTCCATTCTATACCCGATCAGTACGCAGCCATAGGAAACTACTCAAGTATACATTGTTTTGCTATTTTTAATTTTGTGACTACAATATATACAACAATAATACACAAAAACTCGTGTATACTTTCTAGTGACTTAGGTAAATAGCTTGTTCCATAATATACCGCACCAGTACCTACTTATGATGCGGACTAATCGTTTATAGAACGGAATATGCGCCGTCTCGATGCCAATTCCAGTCTATACACGCACAGTTGCAGATCGCCATTTCGTCTCGATTTGTTTTATTTTTCTACTCTCTATTCTAAACATTGCATCATCTTCATGCTCATCGGTTTTTGTGGCATATTTAATGGATAATTACAAATAAGTGAAATAGGTACATTATAGAAACTAATATTATTGTAAAAAATGATTACCAAAGACAGTTTAATACAGTTTTTACAAAGTAAATGTGGTCAAATCAAACAGCAACTTTTTGAATTTCATTCTTCTGAAAAATTTGAATTAATTGTTAAGTGTCAGTTGGGAGAACATAATGAAGACTATTCTGGATTTTGTAAGACATTCATTGAACATTTTTCTACTTTCTCAAACACGAATTGGATTGTACGTTCAACATTTCCAAAGTTACAAAGACATGCTTTTCGTAAAATATTTAAATGTCAGCACTCTGCTTTCAATAAGAAGTCACAACGAACGCCAGGGCCAGGGCCCAGCCGAGTACGATCCCGTGGTTGTAATGCGACTATAGACTTTAAGTTCAAGAAAGTTAACCGAAACACTTGCCGGTATGATGCAGATTTAAAAGAGGGCTATACAGTGCTGCTAAAAATTAATTATTCCCACTCTCATTTGATAAATGTAGCAGAGGCGTACAGCTATTTGCGGAGTACTGAAGAAACCGACGTTACTTTTCGGAAATATTTTGATTCTGGAATAAGTCCAGCAGCAGCAATGGCTTTACATGAAATGACCTTAATTGAGAAGTACGGGAAAGAAAGTTCCGTTTACTTGGCAAATTCTCAGATTAACCCAAGTGAAAGACATGTATATTATCTTTATGAAAATTGGCGTAAATTCAACTTTGGGGACAAGTCCGGCTTAAATATCGATGAAGTACTAGAACGCAAATTAACACAATTGCAAGGAAAAGATTACATTATGGAATGCATAAAAAATCCAAAAATTATTGTAGTGATAAGCCCAATTATGCAAAGAATATATAACTCAGACTTTATAGAGGACATGCTCTTTATTGATACTACGTCGTCTTGCGATCAAAACAATACAGCCATAACATTTGTCTTTGCCTCAAGTAAAATAGGCGCTCTTCCAGTGGCGTGCGCTTTCCACACGTCGCAAGATGAACCCAATTATACTCTTGTGTTTTCAATGATTAAAGAAGCGTTTGAGAAGAAATATAATGAAAAAAAAATGAATCCCTCTATTATAATGACCGACGACAGCGCCGCAGAACGAAATGCGTTAAAAACTATATTTCCAAATTCTCGACTTTTACTATGCTGCTTTCACGTGGCACAAGCGTTTTGGCGATGGCTCTCATCTGCAACACACCGAATTGATATATCAAAACGACAAAGTATAATGTCAAGATTTTCAAAATTAATGTTTGCAAAAACTGATTCTGAAGCAGAAAAAATATTCGAAGAATTAATTTTAGACGACTACGTGAAATCCTGCACTAATTTGGTACAACACCTGAAAAAAATTTGGGAAAGAAAGATGGAGTGGTGCACAGCTTACAGGACAGACATTATGAGCAGAGGACACAATACAAACAATTACACAGAAGCTTCAATACGTATTTTTAAAGATGTTATTTTACAGAGATGCAAAGCGTTCAATGTGTGTGCTTTAATTGACTTTTTGTCTGAAATTTTTGAAAAGTATCAATACAGGCGACTCATGAAATTTGCGCATAGCCGCCAAACAAACAGTTCCGCTTACTTGAAGTTTTGTAACCGATCAAAGGACGTGACCAAGATTTCACGCATCAACTATACTGAATTTCTGGTAGAGTCTAGTTTAGATAAAAATCGCACATATGTCGTTGATATTTCAACAGCATGTTGCAACTGCGTTGATGGTCAAGGTGGTGCCTTCTGCAAGCATCAGTGTGCTGTTGAATTAAAATATGGATTAATTTTACAGACGTCTCCAAAAATATCTAGCGCAGATAGGGTAACTTGTGCAAAACTCGCCACCGATGATCCACTTCCTGATGAATTTTACCAAAGTATGGTGAACGACGATATTATCGTTGAAGAAAACGCTGACCTAATCCAAGATTCCGAGGCATCTGTAAACTTGGCCATTGACGACATTTGTACAACAACAGAACAGCCACCGAGTAATTTAATAAGCGAAGTTGATGATCCCGTTTTTACTGCTACTTACAATGAAGCACTGACCGAAATGAAAGAAAATTTCAACCAATTAAAAACTATTTTAGAAAAACATCCATCTTCGACAAATTTAAAAGCCATTTATATGTTCAATAATTCGCTTAAAAATGTAACGACAGACCAACAAGCCCAAAATTTTATATTCAATAATTTTAAAAAAGGACTATCCCGCAAGATACGTGTGCAGCCAACATCGGTATCAAGACGTACCGCCAATAACAAGGGAACGAAGAATAGAATACAAGCAGGTCGACCGTCAGCAGAAGCAACCACAGTAAAAAAAAGTAAAAAAAGGAGGCATGATCTAGCATTTAATGTTTCAAAAAATATTAATAATGCCCGTTAATTTTCGTTGTTCTCACTATTTCATTTTATAAAAATATGTTTGATAACCTATTCTTATTTATTAAATTAAATCCTACACTAATTAGTTTACACCAATCCTAAAATTTACACTAATTCTACAATTAGGTTTACCTTTAAAATTAATTTTTATCAGGTGTAAGCGACTCAGTATAGTTTGGAACCAGGACTTGGCGCGTGCATGTAACAAAGTATACTCGAATAGTACGCAAAATTCGTGTATATATTGTAATCACAGAATTAAAAAAAGCAGAACAATATATACTTGAGCAGTTTTCTATGGCTGCGTACTAGTCGAGTATATACTCGACCACATTATGTTAAACAAACGTTTCTGGCTACTACCAGAGGCATACGACAGGGGAAAGTGACTGGTTAATCGTTCCCAATTGTTAGCACAATTTTTCGATAATACAATATGGTTTACGTTAATAACGTACACTTACCTCATACCGATGGAGTGAATATTTCTCGAGATATTTTAGGTTAAACAAGAAGCTGCACAATTTTTTTTTTTTATTTCGACAGAAAGTCGCATCAACCGTGGTAGGTTATTAGCGACGGTACAATAGATAATAACATAATTACACTGAATTATACACATTAATTAATTTTAAAAATATTATTAGTCTATCACAATTATTATCCTGAAATAAGGCTTGAAATGTGTTGGGTAGTTTACAAATGTTTCTTTGATTGTAGTATTTAGGACATTCTGTGAGGATATGTTTCACTGTTACATCTACATTACACAGTTCACATACTGGATGTTCTTCACGTTTTATTAGGTAAGTGTGAGTTAGTCTAGTATGCCCCAACCGTAGACGTGAAATAATCACTTGGTGTTGTCTGTTGTTAGAAAATGGAAACCACTTTTTATATAGAGGTTTAATTTCACGAAGTTTTGAGTCACTTTCAGTCCACTGAGATTGCCACAAAGCGATCACTTTCCTATTTAATACGCACTTTAGATCCGAACTAACCACCTTTGAAATCGATACCGCACTTTCATCTGTGATGGAATTACGAGCACATCTGTCCGCTTCTTCATTTCCACTAATACCAATATGGGATGGGATCCATATAAAGATGATATCATTGTTTCGTTCTCTGGCAACGTAGAGTTCTTTCTTAATGAGATGAACCAAAGGATGTTTAGAATAAATCGTTTGTATCGAGTGTAAGGAAGTAAGGGAGTCTGTAAGGACAAGGAAAGAGTTGTGGTAGCTGCTTTCGTTGATATGTGTTAAAGCTTGATATATAGCGAATAGTTCTGCCGAGAGGATATTTGTGTAGGATGGAAGTTTATATAGAAGTTTCTGTGAGTCAGTTACTACAGCTGCTCCTACGCCTATGGTCGATTTCGAGGCATCTGTATATATCTTTTGGTAATTTGGATACTTTCCCAAAGTGTCGAACAGTTTGGCTTTTATAACAGTTGGGTTAGTATTTTGTTTATCATATTTAGTTAAGCTTTTGTCGCAATTTGGTATCTTTACCATCCAGGGTTCTATGTTATAATAAGTGGCAATTGGGTAAACTTTTGGCAGACAAATTCAATTTCTTGAAAGTATGTTCTAATTCTCTCGTAAAACGGTTTTGGTGTCCTCGATTTCCCAGTAAAAAATCCTTCCAATTTATTTGAGTGTGTGTACTGATAAGTTGGATTTGACATATTGGCAAGAATAGTAACTGCATAATTGCTGCTAAGAGATTTTCGCCTTAGGCTTAAGGCTGGTTCTCCTAATTCCCACTGTAGACTTTTTACCGGTGTAGTTCTAAAAGCTCCAAGTATAATCCGGAAAGCGGAATTTTGGATTACTTCGAGTTGGTCGGTGTCAGTTTTGTTTGCTGTATCATATGCTATAGAGCCATAATCCAATACTGATCTGATGAGAGATTTATACAGTAACAATAAAGTTGGTCCATCAGCACCCCATTTCTGGTTAGCTACGACTTTTAGAATGTTTAATCTCTTTTGGCATTCTAAGGCTAGATTGTTAATGTGTATTTTCCAATTTAATTTGCTGTCTAAGTGCATACCTAAAAATTTTACAGAAGGTAGGATCTTTAGATTTTCGCCATGTAGTATCAAATTAGGTTGGAATAGTTCATTTTTTTTGCTAAATAACATGCAGTGAGTTTTGGATGTTGAAAAACGAACTCCTGTTTGCGCACACCAAATTTCCAGGTTTGTAAGAAAATCTTGGAGAAAATTATTCATTGTGGTCATATTTGTACCTTTTAAGAAAACAACTAGATCGTCAGCGTATATTCTTGCTCTAAGGGGTGCTTTTATATTCTCCAAGATGCTATTCAAGGCTACAATAAATAATGTTGGGCTTATTACGGAGCCTTGCGGTGTCCCATTCTCTTGTAATTTATTTTTAGATATCTGTGTATTTGCTCTGACAACAAAAGTTCTTTTTTGGAGGAAGTTTTTGATAAAAGCTAAGCAGTGGCCTTGTATGTTCCATTCACTCAACGTTCTCAATATATGATATCGCCACACCGTGTCGAATGCCCGGTTAATATCGAAAAATATGGCCATGCACGTCTGGTTCAATGCGAAACCCTCATGAATAAAGCTTTCTAATTCAACAATGTTATCTAAAGTTGATCTATGTTTTCTGAAGCCACTTTGTTCCGGGATCAGAAGGTTTCTGCTTTCAAGTGTCCATAAAAGTCGTTTGTTAATTATTTTCTCGAGTAGCTTGCACATTGAACAAGTTAGTGAGATAGGTCTATAAGATGCAGCGATTGTTTTAGGTTTTCTAGGCTTTAGTATTGGTATGACAATAGCTTCACCCCATTTTTCTGGAAAGAGGTGTTTAGTCCAGATTTTATTGTATAGGTGTAACAAGTAATCTTTGGAATTTTGAGGTAAGTGCTTCAAGAATACTACAGGAATGTTATCTGGTCCTCCGCATGTATCTTTTAAGTCTTCTAGTGCTTCATTTAATTCATTTTCAGTTATATTATGATTTAATGGATCGAGTATGTTAAAAATTTCAATATCATTTGCTTCCTGTGAGACTTTTTTGGTAATAAAGGCGTTATCATATTTATTGTTGTTGGAGTGACTAGCATATGTATCAGAGAGTATATCTGCAATATGTTTGTCGTCTGTAACCGTTATTCCATTGAGATCAAGAGATGTTATTTTTTGAATGGAGCTTTTACCAGAAATCTTCTTGACTTTTTTCCATACATCTGATATTGGAGTGGATCTATTAATTGAAGATACAAATTGTCTCCATGATTCCTTTTTTGCAGTTTTTATTATGTGTCTAGAAATTGCTCTTAGTCGTTTGAATTCAACGAGGTTTTCTGTGGTTTTGTGTCTTTTGTAAACGTTGAAAGCATGCTTACTAGTTTTTATGGCGTCTTCGCATGTTTTACTCCACCATGGAACTGGAATTCTACCTGTAACAAGCTTTGTTCTACCAATACTAGATTCTGCGGCAGATATGATAATATTTTCAAGATTTCTTAAATCCTTATCAATATTCTCGGTCGTAGTAAGGTTTTCTATTTTCTTTTGAATATTTTCAGAAAAGGCATCCCAGTTTGCATTCTTTAATCTCCAAATGTAAGATGGTGAAGTAGTTTTAGTTTCGAAATTGGTATTTCGTATAATAATCAGGTAATGATCACTATCATATAAGTAAGGATCTACTTCCCAAGATACCGATAACGAGACCGTAGGATCACAAAAGGATAGATCTATTGCGGATGATTCTCCTGTTGCAGAATTGAAGCGAGTTTTAGTACCATCATTTAATATATTAAAATTAAAATGGTCAATAACATTCGCAATTGTTCGACCTCGATTATCATTAGAATCGGAGCCCCAAAATATATGGTGACCGTTAAAATCACCTAAAATTAATCTTGGTGTTGGTATTTGATTAATAACATCACAAATATCTTGCATGTCCAATGGACCTGCCGGTAGGTACATATTGCATATGTCTATTGGGTGCGAGCTCCTAATTTTTGCGGCAACGACTTCCAGGTTGGAATTAATCGGAATAATTTCTGCTTCTAATGTGTTCGATACATAAATCGCAACTCCGCCACTGGCATGTTGACGATTTGTTCTGTTCCTAAAGAAGCACTGATAACTTTTTAGTGAATGATAATGATCTAGTTTAAAATGTGTCTCTTGAAGGCATAAAATGTCAGGAAGGTGTTCTGATAAGATTTTTTGTAGCATAGGTAGACGCTCGTAGTATCCATTCAGGTTCCACTGAATTATTGATTTAAATAGCATTGGATTGAAAAAAAAAATAATAAATAAATGATAGTGGAGTTCTATTCATGAGAGGACGAGTCACTTTCTGTAGCCATCGATTCATAATTGATTTCGTCTCCTAGGTGTCTGTATATTTTTTGTTGAAGTTTTGTGATACGGCTTTTAATTCGTCTTTCTGTAAGAAGAGGGTAAATTTTATTTAACATGATCACTAGAGATCCATAGTCAGTTGTGTAGTCCTTAACTACTTCCAGGGCATTATGAGAGCCAAGAGTATTTTCAAATAGGTCTACAAGTTGGTCGTAGTTTAATGGCAGTCCTTCAGAATTGTTTGTTATAAATGCTTTGGCTGGTTGAAGTAAAATTTTTACAGGAATTGCTGGTACCACTGCTGAGGTTGTCTTAACTTTTTTTATTGTTTTTTTAAGATGATTAGGTTTTTGGAAAATTGATTCTGAGCTTGTTTCTTCTATAGTGGGGCTCTCAGATGCGGGTCTTTTTGGAGTATTGGTTGCTGATGGAATTGGTGTGTTGGGATTGTTGATCGCTCCAATGGTGGAGGGTTTTATTATATCGATAATAGGAGAAGGTGTGCAGTTTGTGGCGGTATTGGTTGATAATGTAGTAGGTGCAGGAGTTGTGTCAGTCTGTTGTTGAGTTAAATTAGCTGAGATAGAAACTGAGCACTGTGCTGCAAGATGTCCTGTCTGGCGACATTTGAAACAAGTCATTCCGTCTTGTGCTACAAATACTCTGTATGATGTATTATCATGATTGATCACTATAGAATCAGGAATTTGGATATTGTGAGGCGTAACGAAAATTTGTCTTCTAAAACTAAGAATATGACTAAATTCCGGAAGAGCTGTACTGATTCTTAGTACTGACATAGGTGAAATTGGATTTAGACCTATATTTTGTAATTCATTTATTAAAAGTTCATTCGGTATGGTAGGACATACATTCGATAATACAAGCCTTTCTGCTGGTGTAACAAGTTTTCTGGCCTTAAGTATTTCACCATTTACCGTTATTTCTCCAATATCATCGAGGAATTTATTGACTATATTTTTGTCGGCTAAATATACGCAGATTCTGTTATTAGTTATTTTAGAGATATGTGTGATATGTTTTGGTTGTATAACAGTTCCCAAAGGAATTAAATAGTCTTGAATAGGAATTCCTTCTAATGCGTTAAAAATAATAGCTTGTTCTTTATTAGGATATCTTGTTTGTTTCGCAGCGTTAGAATAGGATTTTGTTTGGTTGGATAGGATTTGAGAAGAGGAATATAATGGTATGTTATTGATCATTGTGTTGTTGGTATTGGAATGTGTTGGTAGTTGATCAGTTTCAGAGCTCCTGTAGTCAGAAGTGGTCTGCGTGGGAATTAACAGTGGCATATTAGAATATGTTTAATTAATTATACTAGGTCGTATTGGGCAGGTTTGACCGTGTCCATCCCAGGACCTAGGTACGGAAAAAACCTTGACTTGATATTTACTTCGTATTTTAAGTTTATACTAATGGTAAATTTCTTATTTTCTTCGAGAAAAATCTTAAATTTTGGGTACTTACAGGTGAACAATAGGAAGTAACTAATTAAAAACACTATGGCAATAAAGCGAAATTTAACTACACTGTGTTTTTACTATAAAATTAACAAAATATAAGAGCGAGGTTAAAACAACTTGTTATATTATTTGCCAGAACCGGACTCCGTGCACAATTTTTTAAATTTTGATTTGTAATAACTGTGACGATGTTTTGGGCCAGTGGATTGCATTTAATGTGCAAATGTACACTTTAATCTGTAATAACAATAAAAAACACAACTATCTAATGAACGGATAAATTGAAAACAAATTGTGGTTCAGAAAATGTAATGTAAGTAAGAGTACCTACAATTTTAATAACACGAGAAAATCAAGACACAAACAGTGAAAATCGTATAAAACAAATGTTCTATGTGACCCACGTTTACCGCAATAAGCTTATTCATTATGTGGCTAAATGATGTTCTTACTTTAGAAAATATGTTAGGCTGATTGGCAAAAAAATTAGCCGAGTTTACAATTTGCTGTCATAGTTCCTGACGAGTGTTTATTTGTTGTGAATACACTAATGATTTCATAATATATGGCCCCTAAATTGAAAATCTTGAACATTACCTTCGGGAGTTCTAGGCGACCACGAAAATTCACTACCTCTGCCAGTCCAACGATGAGGAAATTGGTGATCTAAATAATTCCTCACTATTATCCGATAATGAAGTGGTGCTCCATCCTACATGAACCACATGTATCTCCTCCAATTGAATGGCAATTCCTCTAGATGATCGAAAAGAGTTGTTTGTAAAAATTGTAAATATGAGTAACCATTCAAATTTGCTGGTAGAGGAAGATCGCCTAATTTTGGATAGCTTTTTTTAGTCAACTTTTTTTGTGTGGAAAAAACATATTTTATTAATTTTTGTGTGGCTAAAATATGCTATTACCTCAATAAAAACAGGATACGTTCACAAGTATATTTATTTTAACCCTAAAGAATATAATAAATGGATAAACGTAAAATAAAGCATTTTTTCAAATAAAGAAAGGGTTCCCAAAATTGGATCGATCCAAAATTAGATACCCTATCCAAAATTGAGAACCTATTTTTCAAAACATAAATCACTTACTTAAGCTTTAGCTTTCTCACTACCAGTACTATTTTCGCGTGCCCATCGGAAGCACATTGAACAATGTACCCAGGATTCTCCATGTTGATCGGCTGAAAAATTTCTAGTGCAGAAAATACATGCTGCATCACCGTTTTCATCTATATCCATATCAGAGTCATCATTATAAGGAGGATCTTGCAAGGAGTAGGAGGAATCACTTTTTTCTTCAACCTTTTGACGTTTCATCTTCTTAGTTTTACTAATTGTCTTCTTTTTAGTTTTACCAATCGTCTTCTTATTAGAAAATTCTAGTTTCGGCGACTTTCCCTTTCTCTTAAGGGTTTCTTTTCGTTGTCATTTTTCAATACTAGCTTCCAGTTCATCTTAATAGAGCGTACTTTTTATTACCGCTGTAGAACCAGCTTTACGTCTCCTGTTTGAAGTAGCCGAACTGCAGGATGGCAAAGGCAAAAAATCTTGAATTTTTATAACGTTTGACAACCGTTTGTTTTCAACACCGCCATCGTTGTGTTGTTTCGGGGAAGTATTTTCAATAGATAGTTGAATTGAGATTCTACTGGTGTTGTCTAATTCAGATGAAGTAATGTTATCAGGGTCAGTTGTCGAGGCGGAGTCGTATTTCTATAAGAACATCTGCTTCTGAAAATAAGTTCCGATTGAAAGAAAAAATTCCGGTCGTGCGAAATCCATTAGCTGATATCTCAGCAGTCGCATATTTCTGATAAGCAGGGCAAAATAATTTGCAGATTTGAAAGGGGCTTATATTCCGAGTAGGGTTATTTTGTTAACCAATTCGGAATCTCCCTTGAAGAGTATGTATTTAAGAGAGACATAAAAGACAATAAGAACATCAAACAAGACAAACACCGTGCTAAACAACATATCAGATGAACAATGGCTACAGCACTTTCGAGAGTTACTTACTGAAACAAGAAAAGAATTTCTGGATGAAGAAGAACCCACTATTTTAGATGGAAACATCCAGTTAACTGTTGAGCACGTAAGGGAAGCAATAAAACGAACGAAACTAAAAAAATCCCCTGGCCCCGGTGGAATATATCCTGAGTTGATCAAATACGGTTCATCAAAACTATTAGAAATGTTTCGAATCCTCTTTGAAAGATGTCTAAATGGAGATACCATACCTAAAGAATGGAGAGAGTCTTATACATCTCCTATTCATAGAAAAAGTTCAAAAAACGATCCCAGGAATTATAGAGGAATCGCTGTAATACCAACCATAGGCAGAATATACTCAAGAATACTAAGAAACCTAATCGAAGAGGAGATCATGGAGAAACAGCCTGAAGAGCAAGCAGGTTTTCGAGCAGGACGATCGACTGTGGATAATGCTTTTACCCTAAAAATAACCTTAGAGAAGAGAGTGCAACGAAACCGAGAGACCCATGTGGCTCTAATAGATCTAGAAAAAGCATATGACAGCGTACCCGTCTCAAGACTATGGAAGGAGATGGAAAACTTGGAGATCAATAAAATTTTGATCCGGGCCACAAAGAACTATTATAAGAATAACTCCACAAAAATTAAAATAGGAAATAAGATAACCACGTCTTTCAATACGACAAAAGGATTAAGACAAGGCTGTTGTTCATCTCCTACACTTTTTAAAATCTATCTAGATAGACCTCTTGTGAAATGGATAAAAAAATGTAAAACCATAGGCCTAAATATAGGAGATGACACATTATTCACGTTGTTCTTCGCAGATGACCAGATAGTAATAGCTGAAGACGAAGATGATCTCAATTACATGGTCAGAAAACTAAAAGAAGAGTATGAGATGGCAGGCCTTCAGATGAACCTCGCGAAATGCGAATACCTCATAGTAGGCAATGAAGAGATAAACGATCTAATCCTGGACACCGACACAATAAAAGGAGTTAAACATAGTAAGTACCTTGGAATAATATTCAATGAAAAAGGGAATAGTGAAAACGAAATCCAAGAAAGAATCAATAAAGGTAGAGCAATAACAAGAACGCTAAACTCTCTTATCTGGAATAGAAAAATTACAGTAGCCACAAAGAAGCATATATATAATAGCCTAGTCCAAAGTGTAACCCTTTACGGTTCGGAAATATGGGATGTTACCAAGGTCAACAAAAATAAACTCATGGCAACCGAAATGGATTTCTTAAGAAGGAGTTGCGGTCCATCAAAGCTTGGAAGAGTCAGGAATGACGACATCCGGATGCAAATGCAAATGGATAGAAATATACATGAAGACATAGAGAAAAGACAACTAACTTGGTTCGGGCACGTAAAACGGATGAACTCTGACAGATGGCCTAGGAAGGTTCTGGAATGGATACCGCCGGAAAAAAGAAGAAGGGGTCGGCCAAGAAGGAGCTGGCGAGATGACATTGATCAAGCGATGACCACGAGGAACTTAGAGGGAGACGAGATTTTTGATAGGAAAAAATGGAAATTGGGGACGGAGAAACGGCAACAGCTGTAAAAAAAATCCGTTATATATATATATATATATATAAAGACAAATCTAGCAGTTCAATACCATGCGATGTATGTGGGGATATATACACGATGTAAACAAAAATTTTTTGCTAAATCTATAAGTCCAAATTCCGCGAATGGCTGTAATGGCAGTCGAGAATAAGCAGCACGGGATCTTTCTTTGAAGGTTTTACATGGTTGATAAAATATAGGAGGAACGAAGGAGGAACGAAGCCCTCAGCAGCATTAATATATGTAACTACAGTTACAGCTCCTCTTTCTGCTACCCCACTTGTTTTTTTCCTTGTAACGTGATGAGTCTAACAATATATTATTGCACGCTGGTGATACCGCTTTCGTCAACATTGTATATTCTAAGGGGGTTGAAATTAATCTTCTACAGAGAGAAGATCGAAAAAAGCTTGATATGTCCTTGAAATTCCTTGAGGTGTTCTCAACGGTAGATTCGGATTACTTTTAAAGAAATTTCTAAGCCATTTTTAGCGGCATTTGCGGCTCTCTTTGAAAAAGGATTAGCGAGATTATTCCTTATAGCAAGTTGATACGCCAGTCTACGAATGTTTGCTAGTCCTAGACCGTAATATCTTTTGTGCATTTCCAAACAGTGTTGTACCAAGTCTTCTTCCATGTCAGGCGTTAACACTGGCTTTCGACCTATTTTTAGCGTGCATTGTTCTTCTAAGGGTTGGCCACGTTTGACATATAACTCAAGGGTTGATTTTTGAATATTGAAGCTTTTTGACGCTTTAAAATATCCTATTTGCTTACTTTTAGTAGCTTCAATAGCATTTTTCATATTTTCTGAATACCATTTTTTATGTGCGATGTTAGGGATTTTACTGACAAAAAAATAATAAAAAAACATTAAACAAAATTTAAAATGGTATATGTAATTCGGTTCCTAATCTAAAATTTGCAACCTTTATATTCTAGATTATCTGATTAAAATCAAAAAGTTCATTAGAGTATTACTTATTTCAAACACATTGGCTTATTCTATCACTATTCTAATGCATACGTGCCAAGTTACACTTTCCTACGCTAATTAGTTACCTTTTAATAACTGTTTAGACGCGGAGCAACAAAAAACTGGTTGTAATAGTGTAACGAAGTTTTCGTTACTAACGTTAATTTTGTGTAACTGAGTGTACTTTCATTTTGTAGTTTATGTCGCCGAGTATATATGTTCATTTATATTATGTATCACCCGTTACATATTCGTTCCTATATATACAAAACATTTTTTTTAGTTTATGCCACCGACTGTAATTTCATTTGATAGTTTAGGTCACCGAGTATATATTTGATTATGTATCACCCGTCACATATTCGTTTCTTTGTATATAAATCATGTAGCAGTTTATGCGCTGAATATATTTTCATTTTATAGTTTATGTCGACGAGTATATATATTCATTTGTACGGTGACTTATTATAAGTATTGTAAAGTAATTGCAAATCTCCGTGAACATTTTATTGTATCCCCTGGTTTCGGGGTAGATATTATTTAACCGTTAGATATGTAGAAATCATTTTGATAAAATATTCATTCCGGATTTTAATTTGAAAATTCCAAATTTTGACCGCGATCCGATGGTAAAATTTATGTTTACCCCCTACCGCAAAATACTGAGTGAAAGCGCGCAGGTCGCACTAGCGGAAGAGAGGGCAAAGCAGTTTGAAACCTGGTAGGTGAGATAGTGAAAAATAGTATCAGATGAGTATCAATTCCCGAGTTCCGACGGCGAGAAGTAGTGCAACGCTCCGAAAGTAAGCAATTTAATCAATTTATTTACCGTTCTTGTAGTTTTTTTTGTAATAGTTTTTATTTTCGAATTTTCAAGAATATTTGAAAGCATAAATGGTCTTTTCAATAGATATTTGAATTTCTACTTTGAATTTATAAAATATTAGATATTTCATTTTGCTATAAACATTAATGGTCTTGTGATATAGCAGAAATCGAACTGTTATCTATTTCTTTGAATGTTTTGAATAAGTTTTTTTCCCATTTTTCTTTTTGAAATAACAATGCTGAAGCGATAACCGTGAAAGTTAGAATATTTGAAAATTATAATAACAGTTGTCTTTAAATAGATATTTGAATTTGTATTTTGAATTATTAAAATATTAGATATTTCATTTTACTGCAAGCGTTAATGGTTTTGATATATATCAAAAATATAACGAGAAACAGTACATTTAAAATCTCGACAATATTTTATTGAGTACTAACCCGATTCCCTGTTTTACGTTTCGGTTGAAATATCAAAGACTTCCAGGTGTCTAGCCAGGGCTCCTTGATATTTTAATTCCCGGATTTCCTCCGTCAGTATCCCGTCCCGATTCCCGATTAGGTATTTCATTTTACTGCATGCGTTAATGGTTTTGTTATCTATCAGAAATATAACGAGAAACAGTACATTTAAAATCTCGACAATATTTTATTGAGTACTAACCCGATTCCCTGTTTTACGTTTCGGTTGAAATATCAAAGACTTCCAGGTGTCTAGCCAGGGCTCTTCTGATGTTTTAATTAGACGACGTATATTCCGTTAAATTGAAATCTTAAGGACTTCCAGGTGTCTAGCCAGGGCTCCTTGATATTTTAATTCCCGGATTTCCTCCGTCAGTATCCCGTCCCGATTCCCGATTAGGTATTTCATTTTACTGCATGCGTTAATGGTTTTGTTATCTATCAGAAATATAACGAGAAACAGTACATTTAAAATCTCGACAATATTTTATTGAGTACTAACCCGATTCCCTGTTTTACGTTTCGGTTGAAATATCAAAGACTTCCAGGTGTCTAGCCAGGGCTCTTCTGATGTTTTAATTAGACGACGTATATTCCGTTAAATTGAAATCTTAAGGACTTCCAGGTGTCTAGCCAGGGCTCCTTGATATTTTAATTCCCGGATTTCCTCCGTCAGTATCCCGTCCCGATTCCCGATTAGGTATTTCATTTTACTGCAAGCGTTCATGGTTTTGTTATCTATCAGAAATATAACGAGAAACAGTACATTTAAAATCTCGACAATATTTTATTGAGTACTAACCCGATTCCCTCTTTTACGTTTCGGTTGAAATATCAAAGACTTCCAGGTGTCTAGCCAGGGCTCTTCTGATGCTTTAATTAGACGACGTATATTCCGTTAAATTGAAATCTTAAGGACTTCCAGGTGTCTAGCCAGGGCTCCTTGATATTTTAATTCCCGGATTTCCACGGTCAGTATCCCGTCCCGATTCCTTGTTTTGTTTTGCGTTTCGATTGAAATATCAAAGACTTCCAGGTGTCTAGCCAGGGCTCTTCTGATGTTTTAATTAGACGACGTATATTCCGTTAAATTGAAATCTTAAGGACTTCCAGGTGTCTAGCCAGGGCTCCTTGATATTTTAATTCCCGGATTTCCACCGTCAGTATCCCGTCCCGATTCCTTGTTTTGTTTTGCGTTTCGATTGAAATATCAAAGACTTCCAGGTGTCTAGCCAGGGCTCTTCTGATGTTTTAATTAGACGACGTATATTCCGTTAAATTGGAATCTTGAGGACTTCCAGGTGTCTAGCCAGGGCTCCTTGATATTTTAATTCCCGGATTTCAACCGTTAATTCCTAGTCCCGATTCTCCAAAAATTCCGAAAGTTGTCCCACCACTTGGCCCGAGTTTCTCCACAGTTTTATTCAAGTATCGAACCCTTTTTCGCATTTCCTTTCCCGATCTTTATAAGCTTCGTGTACTCAATACTCACATTTATTCTACATACCGGGTGCGTCGAAAGTGAATGGACACTTTGCTAGCATCAATGTAGGTTCCGTTTTATTAATTTTTATTTATTGACCTGTATATTGAAAAGACCTGTGCAGTAGGAGTTTTTCTTTTTTTTTTAACGCTTTTATCGTAAACATTGCATTTGCTGATAAAAACTCTCGCTTATGTCCTGCCCGCTTCGTCTCTAATAATCGCATATTAACTGTATATAGTTTGCTAACATTTTTCTGCTTTCTGGGGATACCAGAGTATGGGTTACCTTTATGTGTGATAAGTTTTTTTTTCTTCTGTATATAGATAATAAACATTATTGTAATATAACCTAACCGAACCTCTGTGTTTTATTGACCTATTATAGACTAGTGCTTCCTTATGGTAGAGTAGTTGTTTGGCTGCACGAATTTTAGCTTCTCCGTAGTGTGGATTAGGATAATAATATTCATTTCAGGACTAGCGAGAACATTTGTTTTATATATTTAGCAACCTCCCGAATTTTGACGACAATAGACCCCTGGAATTTACCGTACCTCCATCTGAGGTTACCTGGAACTCTCGACGAGTGTAGTCGAGGGGCCGTGGAGACAACCACGTTAAAAATCTGGCGCCCGAGAAATTGTAAGGCTTCAAAGGTGTCAGGAGTGACGTTTCCAAGGTGTTGAGAGGTAGAGCAAGAGGCCGCTACCGATAGGTCACGCGCAGCGCAGCGCGCGGTCATCGCCTTAGGGAGGAAAAAAAGCGCGTCACAATAGTCTTTTGGCGCCACCTAGTAGTGAACAGTCGAACTATGTGCTTCACATAGGATCATTTTATATTGGAGGCGCTCCATTTTTTGGATTCAATTAAATAAAACTGTAAACGGATGTTCAGATAATGCAGTATTCAAAATTAGGCAACTACAAAAAATTAGCTGACTTTCATCTAATTTATAAATGTGGACCCAACAAACTATGTCCAAAGATACCGCACCATAAATTTATCATAAATTTGTGCTGAAAATGTGATACTCGGAATACATGGGGATCTGCAACATACCAATTGTGACTGTTTATCCAGTTAAAACTTCACTACCTGTAAATGTGGCCTCGTCAGTCAAAAGTATTTTGTTAATAAAATTAATTTTTTTTATTTATAATCTACTGAGCAAAATTCATTCTTAAATGATAATCTCTAGACAGTAAATGTTGTAAAGGTGGAAAATGGTAAGTTTGTAAATTTTCCTTTTTTAAAATTCGCAAAACTGAAGATTGGCTTACTCCAGTCATTGCTGCTAAACGCCGAGTATGCAACTTGCACTAAAATATCATCCTCCTGATACACAGTTATTATTTTTAGTAGTCCCATACCACTGTTATGCCTAAATTGTCCAGTTTCTCCTAATCGACGGAAAACATTGCTGAAAGTTTGCTGATTGGGTTGAACTCTGGATACATTTGTTAATATTTGCGAGCAGCAGCAGCAAAGGAATAAATTTCGTTTACATAAATACAAAGCATGTCACTCATTTCAAGATTATTAAAATTGTTGTGTCGAGATATTTTCATTTAAGCGACTTTAAATTTTACAACAATCACAATTTCAAGTTGACATTAACTAACAGCTATGAAAGCACCCCACTAAATCGAAACAATTAATTCAGACCAGAGACAACTACAAAAAACAAATTATATTGAAAAAATTTTCACCAAATGCCATTTAACTGATTGTAACTAAAAATAGAAATAAGATCATTTGTTTTAAAATATTTTTAAATCATATTGATATTATTTTAAAGTTAGAAGATCTATTTTATTTTTGTCCATAAATTTCAATATATGTATTGTTAATACGGATTAAAGTATCATTTGCGTATTAAATGCAATCCACTGGCCCAAAACATCGATATAGTTATTACACATCAAAATTGAAAAAAATGTGCAGCTTCGTGTTTAACTTAAAATATCTCGAGAAATATTGACTTTATCGTTATGAGGAAAGAGTACATTACTTATGTAAAATGTGAAGAACAATTGAAAAATTGTTATGAAATCTATATTATTGCACTGGCGTAGATGTTGGGAACAACTAGCCAGTCACTTGCACCTATCGTATGCCTCTGGTAGTAGCCAGAAACATTTGTTGAACATAATTTAGTAGGGTGTACAGTGTCTACACTTCCTGCCAAATATAAAATGGATACGTAAAATGAGTTTAAAGTACTGAGGACAAATCCTTTTTAAATTTTCAAACTAAACACCATGTAACTCAGTAATCAGCTACATTTTATTTAGGGGTTTTGGGTTAAATCTTCATAATTTTAAGTCAGGATTCTAGTGTTAAATTATTTACAATTAGTAATGAATCACACTGTATAATGAATATTGCATTTTAACAGCAGTAGCGTTAACAGAAAATAAGTTAGATTTTCCATGTAGTTATTTTACCTCGAAGTTCATCAGTCTTTCTGCCGCCGCTTTGTCACTGCTGCTATTAGTTAGTGGTGATATCCATGAACAGTCTAAGGATAACGACATTTTTGCTGAAAAAATACGAGTCGTTGAAAATTTTTAATATAACAACGAGAATTAATGTAATTCACGTAATTATTTATATATACCTCTCCCTGCCTTAAATCTTGAAGTGTTTGTAGGAATACTTTATCATTTCAGATCGATATTAATTAATTCGATTCAAACAAGTACCTTCTTTGAAACTGAATTGAAATGTTAAGTGGTAAGGGTGAGTAAGTTTGGATATGGGTATTTATTCTTGCACATCAGTCAGTTTGAAAATAATAATTTTTCACACTCGACTATTGACGTTTTTCCTAGTAAAAACCACTACTTCTTTGGCTATAAGCCGTGACGAATATTGAATTACGTTTTCCCTGAGAATGTAGATGATCGACTTCTAAGTCGATTCGCACCATCCCACTTGGGATTATAGTCAAAAGGGGGATTGCGTAATCCATGATCCGGTGCTGGCCAAAAATCGGGTTTGAAAAATAGTTATTTTCAAACTGGCAAAGTGCAAGTGGAAATTCTCATCTCTATATTGTTGTACAAACATTAAGAAGTGAAGATTATTTTACGTCATAAACAAAATTGCAATTGTTTCGGCAACGTTTGTGGACAGTTCATATTTTCAAAAAAAAACCATCGTAAATTTGCATTTCTCGATCATATTGATTTTTTTGTTGCGAACGAAGATGAAAAATTAAGCACAAATATTTTGTTTGTTTAATATGTAGTGGCTTAAATAATATCTCACCTTTGAGATTGTACGTTTATAGTAAGTTGAGTGAAAACCAGACGAAGTGAATAAGTATATTGACGTTTATACTTTCAAAATACATCCCACTAAACAAGAAACATAACAAGTCTTTTTGTAATGTTCTTTTTAGAGACTTTTTGTGATGTTTATTTGAAACGTTAATAAGATATCTCCTAGATATCCCTTACAATAACAGTATATTAATGGAGTTGAAGAATATCTAACTTATTACACTGAATGCTCCAATCAACAAACAGAATTCGATTACTTATTATTGCCTTTGAGAAAACTAATGATATATTTGTTGATAGTTATTATGAACGAGTTTAATTCCAAAGTTTATCTTTCATTATAAAGAGTCCTAATTGCTATTGCAATGTTACAGTTCCACAATGTTAAAATACAATATGTTCCAGGATGGGGATAACAAGATGGGAATGTAGTTTATGATGTTCTGATCAAGGTCTCCATGGGCACAATTTGATCTGAAGCAATTGTTTCTTTAGCTGCTGTTCAGAATACCTTTAAAGTTTTCACAGATAAGGATTTTGAAGTGTACATTATGGAACGGTTGAGGCACTTGAAATAGCGACTTTGCGTGAGAAAAAGTAACCGTAAGTAATCGATAAAATTTTCTTTAAACAGATTGGATTTCAGTTGATTAACCGTAATGTTTCGTAAAATTTTCATGGTGTAAAATTTTTATTAGTTTTTATAATATATATTCTGTAAACTAGCTGTAATGTATGTGTACCAGTTAAACTTCATTATGTTACGTTATGGCAACTACAGATTAATATACCCTTTTCTAATTCTTGCTATCACTGAACGCGTGCAACACTTGCACACCAATTCAATTTTTGTTAAGATTTGTAATATATCACTTTCCACACTTATGTAATTTTTACGTAATTTAACATTTTTTTTAGGTTGGATTCCTGGACAAGATATTTTTATTTTATTCTGTACCTGTTTTTATAATTTAGTGTATTAATAGTGAATAAACTATTTAAATCCTTTATTGTTTTTTTTTTATTTTAAATGTACAGGGTGAAGAAATAAGAACGGCTTTAGGCCATATCTAAAAAAATAATCATGGCACAACTTTTAAAAAAATACCCTGAAAAATCGAAGGAAAATGTTTCTGAGTCTCTGAAATATCCGCTAGGGGTGGAATGAACACTCGATAACATAATACTGTGATATCTCCAAAAATACATACTAAATGTGTCATAGAAATAAACGGTTTTAAAGATTAGAACTAACTTTTCCGCATCTGTGAGATGCCCTGAACAATATTCTATCATCAAATTGTCACTTGTACACACTTCGGGGGATGTATCATGCTAACAAACTGAAATTTCTTCAAAAATAACCAAAAATGTAGTATATCTAGATTTATAGGACCCGCTGTACTCGCTGTAGTCAGCTGAAAATCAATAGAGTACATCTGTGAGGCAACTGGAAAAATATCCAATTATAAAATTGGTCACTTGTATACACTCTGGAGGCTGTATCGTGCTAACCCTAAATTTCTCCAAAAATGATAAAAATTTGGTACTTCAAGCACCATAGTACCATGCCCTGAATAATATCTAATCATAGAATTGGTCACTTGTTTATACTCCGAAGGCTGTATCGTGCAAACTAGCAAACTGAAATTTCTCCAAAAATCACAAAAATGCCGTACTTAAAGTAATATAGCACCTGTTGTACTGGCTCTGGTTAGCTGAAAATCAATAGCCTTCTTCTGTGAGATATTCTGAATAATTTTCAATCATAAAATTGGTGGTTTGTTGCAATACCGAGTCTGTATCATGCTAACAAACTGACATTTCCCAAAAAATGGCAAAAATGTCGCAATTCAAGCACCCGTTGTACTGGTTATGGTGAGCTGAAAAACAATAGGGTTCATCTGTGACATGTCCTGAACACTATTCATTCATAAAATTGGTAACTTGTTGCACTCCGGAGGCTGTATCGTGCTAACAAGACATGTAACGAAAATTGGCCGACGACAACGATGACGACGACATATACGCAGCATTTTTTTTCTAAGAACCGTCGTTTTTTCGTGTTGTTCTTGATGAAAAACGTGAAAAATTTCTTTCAAAATTTCAACTTTTTTAGGGGTAAACCATTACTTTTCATGCATATTAGATTGCTTGGGAGGAACAGTAATTTTTGCAATTTTGATTATGAACAAATTTAATTAGGGACTTTTTGTCATTATTTCAAACTTATGAACAAATGTATAACTTCTTCGTTTTTTAACCGATATTAATGATGTTGGCGTCATTTAACAGATTTTTTCTGTTTAATAAGATTGATGACAAAATTAGGCAATTTTGTATCCGCCAGGGGGCGCTGTCAATAAGTCGACAATCTTTCCATTTTTCTGGAATTCTAAAATGGAACATTTTTTCAATTTTTAAATCTGATATCAGAAATGATATATCTTGGAATAGAATTAAGCTTTAGACTTGCGGTTTTTACTAAATTCCTCATTTGTAACCTCTTCATCAGAATTTAAAAATTGCCTCGTAACATTTTAAATTTCCGAGAAAATGGGACAAATGTCGACTTTTTGACATAGCGTTGACAAAATTATCTAACTTTACATTTGTTTCTAATAAGTTTGAACCTTTTCCACCTCTTACTTGAAGAATAAGAGCAAAAAGTCCATAACTAATTTTTTTCATAATCTAATATCTCAAAAATTGTATTTTAAGGATACCTTTAGTATATCTTTTTTGGAGATAATCACAGTGTTATATGGTTTTAAGTGTTCATTCCACCCCCTAGCCGATATTGTATGAAGTAAAAAATATTTTCTACCGATTTTCAGAGTCATTTTCCTGATGGTGTTTTTTTTTAAAGTTGGACCATGATTATTTTTTGAAATATGGCCGACAGCCGGTGTTCTTAGTTGTTCACCCTATATTTGCCGATTAGGTACAGGAACATCTATAGGATGTCATCTAGAACGTTTGAGGTACCTATATTATTTAGAGGTTTAAGTAATATCCATACAACATTTGAAAGAATATACAGTATTGTTTTTGAAATGTTGCATTTGGTTCATTGGTAATGCGTCGTAGCGCTTCCCACACATTCCGGTAGGTGGATCGATCTGGAAATTCGTTTCTAGTTACCATGTAGAAGACGTACCGCGGATTGTATTTACGTCTCAGCGTCTTGCTAGGAGCTAGTATCTGATCTTCAACTTTTTCTAATAGCCCAAACCTCTCTCGAAAAACGGTTGCTAATCCTCTTGCGTGTTTGGTACTGGCGGAGATGTTATGTGCCAGTGAATTCTCTTCCGAGAGCGTGAACAAATCTTGTCTTTGTTCTGTAGGGACTCCGTATGTAGTTTTCTCGGTACCTCCATATGCGCCCATAAATTCTTCGAAGGCTGGATCAGACTATTGTTGTATACGGCGCACTCCTTCCTCTCTGTTAGGGGTTCCTTTGAATGGCGCTAGTCGGTTTTGGTGAATTACACTCGGTTTTCCATTGGGAATCCTCCTAATACGATAAATGACATCGTTGATCCTTTTCTTTATGAAGTACGGACCCTCCCATGATTTCTGTAGTCCTGGACAAAATTCTTTACTCCTTGCCGGGTTGTGTAACCATACTTTGTCCCCTTCTTTGAAACTGCCTTCTGTGATCTGCGTGTCGTACCGTTTTTTTTTTCATTCTATAGCTGGTAACGTGAAGATTCGTTCGAACCAACTCATGCACATCGTCCATCCCTCTTCTCAATTGGATCACGCAATCTTCTGCTGCTATATCTTCGCCAGGCCGACAGCCAAACTCCAGGTCGCTAGGAAGCCTCATTTCACGTCCAAACAGGATTTTAACAGGTGATTCATCCGTGGACTCATTTATGGCAGACCAATACTACACGTAAAACTTCCAAATATACATTTGCCAACGTTTTCAGGTAATTGTGTTGAGTATACTTCCTTTATGAGTCTTTTTAGAGCCCTCATCATAAATAATGCCAAACTCACATCTAACTCTGAAAAGCTATATTATTTAAAATCGTATTTGCGAGGGGAACCCCTCAAAATGGTTGAAGCGCTGACAGTAACCGATGATAATTTCAGCATCGCACTGGATATTTTAGAAGAAAGATACAGCAATAAAAAGCAACTAGTGCTAGCCCATTATCAAACGTTATTGTCAATGCCATCTATTTCGAAATGTAATGCACAGAATTTGAGACAATTTTCAGCTAAAACCAAAGTAGTTCTAGACGCTCTAAATAATCTAGGATTATCAGAAAAAGAACTGTTCGGGTCTCTGATAGTTTACTTGTTGGAGCAAAAACTCGATTATGCTACGAAGAAAGCGTTTGAGGAACAAGCTAAACCAAGTCAACTATCAGACACTAATGAATTGTTTGAATTTTTAAGCAAACGTTGCGTTATTTTAGAAAACTTGTATCAAGATTCACTTCCTGACAGTAAATTTTCCAAACCCCCAGGTTCAAACGCTAGGACTTCTTACAAATCTCAATCTCACAATCAAGTCTCCTTGCTCTCAAATTCAAATTCGCACCAGAGGTTCTCTTTTTCCAACAGTGGGAGCAATCGAAGCTCCCATCAATCGAATCATCTAAATCAAACCAGTCATAATAATCTAAATCAAAACATGGGCACTGGATTTCAAATAAAGAAATGTAAGCATTGCAAAAACGATGGTCATCGCATCTACCAATGCCAATCTTTCCTATCCCTTCCTATATCAGATCGCATCAACTTTGTCAAACAAATTCAACTCTGTTATAACTGTTTAGGAGCCAATCACTCTATTCAAGAGTGTTTATCTAAAGCTACATGTTCTGTGTGTCACAAAAAGCACCACTCTCTTCTACACTTGCACAATAGACACAATACGTCTAGTGCTGCAGTGTACACCTCTTCAGCAGATCAATCATCTCATAATCCGTCTCAAGATACTCAAACCCTCGATCACTCACACTCAACTCCAACTAGCTCTAATCAATCTCAACGTCTCAACTCAAGTCAAACCCAACACTCATCTTCTCTCTCAGCCTTGAGCACTACAGGATCTCATATCCTGTTAGCCACTGCCAAGGTCCATATTTACCCGGCAAACGGGCGACCAATCACAGCCAGAGTTCTTCTGGATTCCGGTAGCCAGAGTTCATTTATCACAGATTCTCTGGCAACTACCATAGGTGGCACAAAAAAGTCAAATAAATTACATATCTCGGGCATCTTAAATGACAGTAACTTAGTACATGAAATGCAAGAGCTCAAAATATTCTCACAAAGAACATCTTCTAAAGGATTTTTCGTCAATAGTGCAGTAGTGCCACAAATAACCTCGCAGCTACCTCAAGTAGCAGTCAAAGCATCTAATTTGAACATACCTTCCCACCTCCAAGGACAGTTAGCCGACGAGGACTTCCACGCTCCTGGAGATATCGATTTACTTCTGGGTGCAGACATCTACTACGAACTCCTACAGCCAGGCCTACACTCCTTAGGCAAAAATCTTCCAACTCTCGTTCAAACCAAACTGGGATGGATTATATCCGGGACAGTCCCACCTCAATGTTCAAAACATCATTCAATGTGCCATCATACACCTCACTCTTATCATTCAATTACGTCACACAATGAAACGAATGACAAGTTAGAAACTTTACTTGAAAATTTCTTGGAACAAGAAGCCTGTCCTACAGGACCAATATGATCTGAAGACGACGAATTAGCCGAAACTATATTCAAAAATACAACTCGAATTTTACCCGATGGATGGTATCAAGTGGACCTTCCTCTTATTTATACAAACGCTCACAAAGAGCTGGGTGACTCATTTGTTCAAGCAAAAAATCGATTTCTTTCATTGGAACATAAACTAGACAAATTCCCTCAACTCAAACAGGAGTACAAAGCAGTATTTGACGAATACCTCCAACTAGGCCACGGAACGATAGTACCTCTAACCCTGCAAAATTATCTCGCAAAAAACAAATACTTTGTCCCACACCTAAGCGTAATACGTGAGCATAGTCTCAGCACCAAAATGCGAGTCGTTTCCGACTTTTCTGCCAAAACAACTTCTTCCCTATCTTTGAAAGACATCTCTTTGAGAGGCCCATTAGTTCAGCCTCCACTTTTTGATATACTGCTCAGATTTCGAACTTTCAAATTTGCCCTTACTGCCGATATTACAAAAATGTACAGGCAAGTATCTCTAAATCCCAAATTTCGCTTTCTACAAAATGTATTGTGGAGAAATAACAAAGATGAAGACTTATCCTGTATCGAATTAAATACAGTTTCATTCGGCCAAAAAAGCGCTCCCTATCTAGCATGCAGAGTGCTAAAGGACATAGCCCTCAAGCATCCTCATCTACCTCTTGCACAGAGCTCGATACTATCACAGACCTACGTAGACGACATTCTGTCAGGCACTGACTCAGAAAACGAGTTATCCACCCTACATGAATCTCTCGTACAAATGTTATCAGAAGCCCACTTCGAATTACATAAACTCCAATCTAACTCATCAACTTTTTTACAGTCAATTCCTAAAAGTGATTCTGCCCTAAAAGATATGAATTTAAATGACACACCTTGCAAAGTTTTAGGCCTGAACTGGAATCCTTCATCTGACAGCTTCCAAATATCTACCCCAAGCACTGTAGAAACACATCCACTTACGAAGCGCAAAGCTTTGTCTTTAATTGCCCAATGTTATGACCCTCTTGGACTAGTTAATCCAGTTATAGTAGCAGGTAAACTTATCATGCAAAAACTATGGGCACTAAAACTAACATGGGATCAATCCATAGAAGACTCTGACATTCTCAAGGAATGGTCTGTATTCAAAAATAATATATCTCAACTATCAAATTTTACGGTCCTTCGATGTATCAAGTCCAGCCAACCAGCTGTGAAATATGAATTACACGGCTTCTGTGATGCTAGCACTTCAGCATATGGGTGTTGTATCTACCTGCGAACATTTTATTCTGATAAAACAGCATCTTCTAACCTCTTGGCGGCAAAGTCTAAAGTAGCCCCTATTAAGAAACCATTAACCATCCCGAAATTGGAGTTATGCGCAATGGTTCTTTTATCTTCGTTGTACAAACGAGTCTCAGATGCCTTATCTCAAACTCTTACTATTTCAAACACATCACTCTGGTCCGTCTCACAGGTTGCTTTATCGTGGATCCATGGATCTCCGTCCAAGTGGACTACATTTGTGACTAATAGAGTCACGACTATCCAGGAAAACACTTCCAACGTCACCTGGAGACATATAGCTTCCACCCTCAACCCCGCAGTCATGTTGTCTCGAGGAAAATTCTCATTAGAAACACGCTCCCTATGGTTATCAGGCCCCGCCTTTTTATCAGATCAATCTTCCAGTATTGACCAATACGACTCCTTTTCCCTGGTAGTCAATCCTCCCGAAGAGAAAAAACACGTAGCTCTGAGCACAAAAGCCATTACTAACACGTGGAGCAGTTTCATTGCAACATATTCCAACTACTCAAGATTACAAAGATCATTCGCATACGTTATACGCTTCATTAAAAACTGCAGACATTCAACCAATAAGATCAGTGGTCCGCTCACTCCTTCAGAACTCAACCAATCTACGTCTTTCCTTATCAAACATGTTCAATCAGCCTTTTTTAAGCAAGAACTTCATCAACTGAAATCTGACGTGCCAATTAGTAACAAGCAAATAGCTTCTCTCAATCCCTTCTTAGATAACAATCAAATCATTAGAGTGGGTGGGCGACTGTCCCAATCAAATTTGCCTTATGAACAACGTCATCCTATTCTTCTTCCTTAAAAAAATCCCTTCACCTTCCTATTGCTCGAACACGAACATAAACGCTCTGGGCACGCTGGTCCACAAGCAGTACTTCACTTAACAAGGCTTAACTACTGGCCTTTGGATGGTTTACGGATGATAAAAAAGATCATACATAGTTGCAACGTTTGCATTCGATTCAGTGCTATTACTTCACAACAAATAATGGCCGATTTACCCAAGGAAAGAGTAACCCCTTCCAGACCCTTTACAAACACAGGAATAGACTTTGGAGGGCCGTTCCTAACAAAATCCTCGTCTCTAAGAAAAGTTCCACTTAAAAAAACATACATCGCCGTATTCGTCTGCTTTGCAACCAAAGCTATACACCTAGAGCTCGTTTCAGATCTCTCAACCGAGGCATTCCTTGCAGGCCTTAAAAGGTTCATTGCCCGCAGAGGATTACCTAAAACAATATTCAGCGACAATGCTACCAACTTCACTGGAGCAAACAATTATCTCAATAACATTTATAACTTTCTGAACAAACACTATCCTCTATTACAAGATTTCTTAACCCAATCCAAAATACAGTGGAAATCCATTCCTCCCAGATCTCCGCATTGGGGAGGGCTATGGGAGGCAGCCATCAAGAGCACAAAAACACATCTATTAAAAATATTAGGAACTTCGTCCTATACATTTGAACAACTGTACACCATACTCACCCAAGTAGAAGCTATTCTGAACTCGCGTCCTCTGTTTCCCCTATCCGATGACCCTAATGACCTAAACCCATTATCACCAGGACATTTCTTGATCCACTCTCCCTTATTATCCTATCCTGAAGAAGATGTCTCTTCTCGCCCCGTAAACAGACTAAAAGAGTGGCAGTTGTGTACACAAGCACAACAACAATTCTGGAAAAGATGATAAGTGGACTATCTTAACCGCTTACAAAATCGTCCAAAATGAATGCATCCACAATCCAACATCCAACTTAATGACGTCGTACTTCTTAAAGACGATGATTCCCCTCCTATGTAATGGCCATTGACTCGAGTATCAAAAATATTTACAGGAAAAGACAACAAAGTGCGCTCCGTACAAATTTTAACCAAATCAGGACTTTCCACACGCCCTATCACTAAGATTATTGTTCTGCCCAGAGGAGAAAGTACCACTGAGTGACTAGCTCACTCCATTCAACACAAACAGATGGAGTGGCTGACAGTTATGGGTATCATCCCATTGTAGATAGCTCGTTCATTGTTGTATATAGTAGATTTAGTCAATTTATTTAGTAACAATTTAGTTGGAAAAGCATTTTTTGCCTATTCTTAGGCACACAAATCATTCCTTTATTATATTTAAATCCATTTACATCTCTATTTCAATGTGAATTTACTAACTTGTCTAGTAATACCCCCTGTTATCTGCATTTGTGTCCCAAATCTCTCTTCAACCTTTTCGGGTGGCAATGTGTTTGGAAACAAATTTAATTAATATGTTCCAAACATGAACCATCATAAAATTCTTAAACCACCCCTGCATCACGTGCTCCAACGGTTTTTGCCCGCCAAGGAATACGGGGCATATCTAACGAACCGTAACTCACCGGTACCCTCTCATTGGTCATAACCACAGGGTGACGTCAATTGCGTTTCGTTAAGTATGCCCCGGGTTCTTTGCCGGCGATTTTCCAGCATACAACAATAGAGAGATGGGTCGGCAGTGGAATTTCAGATGCTGATCTGTGAGCATCGACAACATTAAAAGGTGGTTCCCTCGGCAGTCACCGACAAAGGGACACCTTATCATTTTACAGTTATTATGGGTAGTGATTAACTACATACTTGTATTAGTGTAAACAATTGTCTCAACTTCTGGTGTAACTATATACAATTGTATTTACACAAATAAACAGTTTAATCGCAAAACTCAACTTGCAGTTTACTTCCATTCACGAACCAGATTACTATCGATATACAAAGAAAGTCCTATCGAAGACCCATAGAATTGAGAGATTTAATACAATTCTACATGAAGTGTATAAAGACTATTTAGCTCTATTACAAAGTAGACCAAAGTGGTATTAACGTGAGCAGAATTTATACGAAAATATGTTAGTTCTTCATAAGGAGGACAATATACCTCCACTAAAATGGCCCATGGCCAGAATAACAAAGGTTTTCCATGCAAATGACTCCAAAGTGGAAGTGAAAACCAATAGTGGCACATACAGTCGATCAGTAACAAAAATTGCGGTATTACCGATTGAGGAAAATAATACTTTATGTAAATATAATTTGTAAAATGTAAATGTATGTATATTGTATATTTGTGAAAAGACATCTAAAATAGAGTAATTTCTTTTAAATAAATCAAATCTAGTTTTTACCAATCACATACGTTACCAAAATAATAACTTTTGATCACAATAATTGTAAGATTTAAATGCAAGATGCATAACGTTACACTTTTTTGATAGATAAAATGGTAGCTGACTTAATTGTCAAAAAATTGTACCTACATTACTCATATTTAAATGGTACTTGAATTAATTGTCAAAAATTGGTACTTACACTATTCATGTTAAAATAGTACTTGATTCAATTGTCAAAAAATTGTACTTATAAATATTATTCATATTTAAAGTGTACTTGACACAAGTGTCAAAAAATTGTTCAATATTTCATTAATCTTAAGGCTAAGATCAAATTAGTCAGAAAAAAAATAAATTATGCAACATGAACCTGCAGAATTATTCCATACTGAAATGAAATAACCGTTTCTTTTTTTAAGATAACAGCTTACTCTCTCAAAACATAAGGGTTATGTAAACATATGTAAGAAATTAGTATTTATGGATACTTTGCCTTTTTTTGGGCCCCCGATATGTTGGAGACAATATTCGTCACATTGGGTCACTTTCAAAGTTAGCGCCAACGAATCTTGTCCCCACCACATACATTATGCTCTCGTTCGAGAACCTTATAAATTTAGTTCAAGTTCAACTCGCATGTGGGACGCATGCAAAGTTTGGTGCTTTCCACAATTAACTGTACCAAAAAGTTGTACAATAAAAATAAGATTAAAGCTATATATACAGTCCTTCATTTAAAAGTAATAAACCAAAGTGGACCAGACATCAAGAAAGTAAATAATTCAAGCGAAAATAAGTTCATCGATATTTGTTATTAAAACTAGAATGCACTGCTAAATAAATACCTTTATAGTTTGGAAATTCCTCCTTATACATATGATACACTGCAGCGTGAACTTTAGCAACCATGTACGCGCACTGATATTCCAGTGTCCCATCTCCATGTATACCTGGAGCGTTAACACCAAGTCCATACCCTAATCGACAAATTTGTTTGGGTTCATTCAATGTTAACCATATTCCAACTTCCGGCAAGTGATTTATAACAATTCTGGCGTAGTTTACAAAATGTTCTACTAAACTAACGTTTGTCCAGTGAATACCATCGTCGAAAAGTCGTTGTGGAAGGTCCCAATGATATAAAGTTACCACTGGAGTCATATTATATTTCAGAATTTCTTGTACGACGTTTTTGTAATGGCTAAGCCCTTTTTTGTTCACATTACTGGAGTATCCAGTGGGAAGAATCCTAAAAATACATGTTTGCATAATTTTCACCACTCTTTCTCTATAACTATCTTCATTATCACATTTTATAGTCAATTTTTTATTAGACATAAAATAAAAAAAAATTATTGTCGATGAATTACAAATTCAAAAGACCTTAACAATTATCTTTATCTTTGTGGCTTTGGAAAACCTCATAGTGATAACCACTCTAACGCTACAAAGACATGCTAAACTGAAAACTATTTTGCGTGGATACCTGTAGTATGCTTCGTTTAGCTCCCTACATGACGCTATTGTTTATTATCGCCGAAATATCCGATCGATGCGGAGCGTGCGGTAGTTGTAATTGGTCAGCAGGTTTTTTCATCTTAATAATCTTATTTTTTATCACAAATATAAAGTGCTTAAAATGTGCCTCGCAACTTGAGGAAAATTCTAATATTTTTTCCGTATTCTGCCAAGTCTTAGGCAAGGTTTGTCAATAACATCTGTTTGTGAGAGCTATAGAAAATGGTGAAATTGTGGAATTTTTGTTTGTTTTAACTATTGTTTGGGGCAAGACGAGGTATGACTGCCCTGTCTTTCCTCAGAAAGCCCCGTCTTACCCCATATAGTACTGGTTATATATTTAGATTAATATCTAATGAAAGGTGTCTTCTTACACTCACTCTCCAAGCCCCTTTTTTCTATAAAGAAAATCTTACAGGAATAGTTTTTGCAGTATTATGGTTAAAAGAATGCAAGAAGGAAGCGGTTGAAAACGTATTTACCAGAGAAATGGGTTATCGCAAAGCTGCACTCGAGTATAAAGTACCACTTTGGAGAGGCACGCCAAAGCCATTACGACCAAAGGTGAAATGAAATTAAATTTTCCGTAAGGACCAATCCAAAGCGTGTCCAGGCATAAAGAAAAAAATAAGCTTGTGGAAAATTTGCTAGAAATGGAAGCTAGATTATTTGGACTCACTATTGTAGAACTAAGAAGTTTAGCTTACCATCTTGCCCTCAAAAATGATAAAGTACATACATTTAACTCTACAACCATAATGGCGGGCGACGACTGGTTGCAGGTTTTTTTCTAAAACAGCATAAGAAACACCTGAAGGTACCTCAGCTACCCGAGCTATTGGTTTTAATAAAGTCTATGTCGTGAAGTTCTATGGATTATTGTATTGGATAAATATAAATAGGGCCCAACCTGGATAATTAATCAGGGCATTATGATATTTACGCCTCCCTATTATATGTCCAAAGTATTGGACCCTTCATATTCTAATAGTGCTTATCAATTCTCGTTCACGTTCGTTAGATACACCTACGTGTGCTGTCCATGTAATTTCCAGCATACGCTCTCAACACCACAACTCAAATGCTTCAAATTTTTTTGAATCCTTGACTTTATTTGTCCATGTTTCGCATCCATGAAGCATAATAGACAAAATGTAGCACCTCTTGGACGCGTTTTCAACGAGATATGTCTATTACATACTGCAGAAGGCCAGCTAATGAATCTTTTATGTACCAGTTCTATTCTGGTCGAGATTTCTTCATCGCACTGAACTCTAAATCCAGCTAACCAATAACTGAAGCGTTCCACCTGCCCACGATTTTATCAACTAATTTTAATTTGATATATTTGACATTAATATTTTTGACTAGGTACCATCCATTTCGTTTTCTTTGCATTAACACTTAAACACTTATCATTGCTAACATATTTAATTGTGTTTAACAACGGTTCATAATCTTCATCATGATATTGATACATTTCCGTCAAATTATCGAAAGCCTCATTTTAGTCAAAATTACAATTATCTGGCCAATGTAGTAAGGGTCTCATGCAAATTCATTATCTGCCAATATATCGTGTAAGTGACAGTAATCATTGTTTTCCCCAAAACCTATTTTTAATTTAGAGTAAAGGTAAAAACATTTTTTAACGTCGACAGAAATGTTGTAACCAGTTATAACGTAAGTCTTTTTGCGTCTTTATTAAATAAAATTGGGCATTTTCATTGATTTGTTACTGTTTAAACTACTTAATTGAATCATACCAATAATAAATAACCACACTTTTTAGCCAAAGCTTGTTCGTTTTACTACCTTTTTTAAACAAGTTCAATAGATTCCAACCTAAAACTCATTTAAAGCTAGTATTAATTATGGTGTTATAAAATTTTGGCGCGGGACTTTTATTCTAAACAATGAATGTTTGTTCATTTTGATTGTTCTCTAACTCAATACTATTATAGGGGAAGGTCGCCTATGTTGGCACACTTAACCTTAATGCTCTCTAACTTCCTTATTTGCAAACGCAACATTTACTGTTTTGACTGTGTATATTCTGTATATAACAGCTTTTGATGATAGTCATTCAAATTCTGATTAAGTAATTTTTTTTCACACAGCAACGACATAAACAATTATTAAGGTATGCCATCATAAGAGCATGCCAGGACCTATGATGACATACCACTCAGAAATGAAATATACTCGATTCAAAAGTAGTTTTATTTGAACAAAAAGTAACGAAATAAGAGAAATTCTCATAAACAACAACAAAATAGGTAACATTCTCATAAGCGTTAAAAACAAAGTAGCAAAATAAATATTCTCGAAATTCAACGTAACAGACTAGGATGTAACATAACACTTAAAAAATTCTACTGGCAAAGCTCGCAAACAAACAATTTAGTTTGTTTAGGTACTCCAGCGCAATCACAGTGGCACCAGGACAGGCATTTCTGACATCGAATCCAAGTTTCTCTAGCACGAGACTGAGAGTATAGCCCAATACAATATATGCAAGCAGCATCAGATTCTTCGTCACTATCAATATTGTACGAGTTATCATTGTCCTCGTCCTCTTCCTCATCCTCTTGTATTATTCTTCTCTTCACTTTTCTCGCTAGCTTTTCTCGCTCTTTTTCAGCCTTCTGATCTGCTTGATTTTTCAATTCTACAATATTAGATGTACTGTTCACATGACCACATTTCCCGCGCTTCCTTCCTCTATTGGTTTCAAGTTTTGATGCAGCTACTGACAACGGCGATACCTCTTGTATAGTAAGCTTAACTTTTTCTATCAATGCACTTGTGGCTTTTGACGTAGAAGCACTTGGTTCTTGCGATTTAGAAGCACCTGCCCTTTCTGATGTAGAAGGCCCGGTTTCTTCGACATCTAAGTCTATTTGTGACTCTTCTACTGCTTGTTCACAGTCCTCTGGGTCTCCTTGTTCAAGAGGTTTATCCGTAGTGAGCGAAGGAGCAAACATCCAATACTCGAAAATTTCAGCATTTAGGGGAACTATTCCTGCTTTCCGAAATGCATTTATGGCGTTTGCCGGTGTTGCAGTTTTGAAATAGGCATTTTTGAAAAGACCAGTAACCTGAAAATGCGTTACCATTCTCCCCGGATTTTGGTTTAGCCATATTTGTATCTATTGGCTATAGTAGGCTTGTAAAGGGCTGAAGAAACTAATATCAAGTGTTTGCACACGGTGAGTGCAGTGCGCAGGAAAGCAAAATAAAATAATTCTATTATTTTTGGCTATTTCAAGGTCCTCTAAACTCTTATGGCTCGAATGGCCGTCCAGTGAAAGAAGCACTTTGTTATTAGTAGAGGCCTTGGTATAGTGTGAAAAATGTTGAAGCCATTTTACAAAGATTTCGCTATCCATCCAACCGTTTTCCTGGCAAAATGCTTTGCTTCCAGGTGGAGAATTATCCATTAGTTCATTCTTGAACCGTTTCCTGGGGAAAATGAAAACTGGTGACAGAGAAGTTCCTATGCTATTCATGCAACAGACAACAGTTAAGTGCTATTCACGTACCGCACTACTGAGAGTAGCAAAGATTTTTTGCGGTCATTTTTGTACGATACTTGGGCCAGATTCATCAACATTATAAATGTTTTCTGGGGGAAACTTATACTGATCAATAATTGCAGCTAGTGCAGTAAAAAAACGAACTTATGTTGTTCCTATTAAATGCCTGTGCTCGTGCATACGAAGTATTCTCTGGGATTCTCAAAGAAATTCTAGGATTCCTCTTCAGGAATAGCTATTTCAACAGCATCATTTTTGATAGGACGCTCACGATTATGTTTGCTGTTCCACATGGTTTTAGTTAAAGAGTCTAGCAGCAACACTAGCACATTTATTGGGAGATAATAATAAAATGAAGCATAAGCTCAGATTCAAAGTATTTGTACTATTTGCTCCAAATCATATTAATAAATTTAAACTTTTGCTTGAACTCCGTTGTCTCTAGATTGTTAGGATTTGATCCAAGTGTTATTAATAAAAAAAGTATTTGCTTGAAGACTGGAGCATCTGCTCCATTTCATTCGAGTTTATGAATAATTTCCGAGTTTCAGTTACTTGATGAGATGTTGATAATGCCCTCCATTTTCGTCGGATATACTAAAAACCATTTAGTATTTAAACCTGAACTAAAAGACCCACCAGTTCACTATATACTTAAAACATTTGATATTAACTTTAGATTATCACCCAAAGAAGTAAAAGTTCTAGGTTATAAGGTAGCTAATGCAAACACCTTGAACTTTCCGGAATCTTAATAACTTGGTAGGAGCCGACTGGTTTAGTGCGTTCCTTAAACGTAATCATCTGCTGTCTATTAGAAAAGCGTAGGCAACAAGTTTAACCAGTGCTAGTAGATTCAAAAGAACACACGTTAACGCTTTTTAGACAATTTAACTTCACTTATGAAAAAATATAAATTTGGGCTCATTAGATTTGGAACATGGATGAAATCGGCGTCACAACCGACCACGTTGTAGCCCGTCGCGGTTTTATTTAAACAGGTTGGTTCTATAGTTTCAACAGAGATAGAAGCGTTTGTTACCATTGCTAGTGCCGTGTTAGCTATATGAAATTATATTCCTCCTCTTTTTCTGTTCCTACGCGTCCATTTCAAACCACACTTTGTAAATTCTGGTCCACCTGGTTCACAAGGCGCGGCCAATCCATTAGGTTGGATGCAAGCGTAACATCTTTTGGACTTTCTTAAATTTTTCCACATCCATGTACTTCTATTAGATAACCATGGCTCACATTTGAGCATAGAAGGCCTTCATTTCTCCAAAGCAAACAATGGTATAACTGTTTTTTTTTAATTTTTAAATCATGTATATTCTGGTTATATTTCAATATTTATTATAAATTTCTAATAGTGAAATCAATGGATATAAGTTTATAAATCATCATTTTCAAAAAATAACAAGACAATTATTTTATTTCAGACAATTTAAGCCAATAATTTTGAGAATTCAAATTTGGTATAAAATTTTATATAATCTTCAATTTTGCCCTTTATCAAATATTAGAAAAATAAATATCATCAAAGTTTTCAACGCAAATATCAACAACAATGTTGAAAATCGATTCGACTATAAATGCTTTGATTTTTATCATTTACTTTCCTACACAAACATATAAGTATTTTGGGTACTCACTATTGTACTGCACAGTGATTCAACAATTAATCAATTCGAATAATGATTATTGAAAACACTGATCACCCTATCTGCAAGAAGTGAATCACCGGTAGCGCAGTTGGAATACCGATACATCGCCCAACACTAAGCGCAACACGGCACTAGCATGTCGAGGTCATCGGTAACGCGAACCTATAAGATTTTACCCTACCAAAAATCGCTCAACGCGGCTAAAGAAGTTTTCACTTCAAGAATTGTTGATCCGAGCAATATCAGGAAAATACGGTGGTTGTGCGCTAAGATTTATTGAATTTCGTTCCTTGTGAAATGGACCGTTTGTTTTTCATAAAAAACCGATTTTCTCTTCTTATGTAACATTTTTAGTGCTTCTGTAAACGAAATTTCATTTACAGTGTAATGCATAAGACATATTCAGTGTTTGATATTTCTCATCTATTGAAAAAATTACAGAACTTGATATGAACGAATACTTAGAACAAAATTGAAAACCAAAAACTCGAATATTCTGGTGTACCGTAGTTAACTATAAAATATTTTTTTAAGTTCAAGATGTATTCAATAAATTTGTAGATATATGCTTTTTTCTAGCAACCACCCTAAACACAAATTCTGATTATTTTTGAAGGAAGCAGTAGGAAGCATTTATCTACTCCGAACTCAGATGGTTGTTTATTATAAAAGTTGAGTTATGAATTGTGTTTGAGGACAATATCAGGCAAATTAGATAATTCAGCCCCCTCACGTGATTCTTTGAATAATCACGTTTCTTAACGTTGAATCGGAAGCGGACAAGGTTACCAATAGGGTCGATACTTTACATCATGTACTGGGAATACCAGTTCGATTATATAAATGATAAGTAATGTGAGAAAAAATAAATAATTTGGGTTCTTATCACCAAATATTTGTGACCTCACATATTTTTATGCGAAAAATTAAAAATAATTCGAATTAAACAAGTATTTTGATAAAAATATTGGCTTTATCGCTGGGCACATTTTTTCCACATAGCGGGTCATATATGACACAATAAAAATTTTGTTTTATAATTTTAATGTAGGTCAATTAAAAAGCTTTTCTCGAATGGATGGTGATATATTTTAGATCGTCGATTTTGTCGACGTATTTTGTGAATTTGGGTTAAAAAAATAGACAACATAGTTGAGTCATACGACAGAACGTGCTCATTATGGTTAATACATAGTTTTTCAATGTTTTTGTCTTATTTTGTTCGAAAATATATATGTTCCAGATAAGCAACAATATGCAGTGTCCTTTCAACTCGTTGTGAACATATTTGGCAGAATAAGCATTCTAGACCTCTCTCTAATTACGATTAGTTTTTAGATTTGCGCATAGTAGAAAAAGAGTCACCCTTATGAACATCATAAATGGCAGTGAGGCTGAAAATCTATTAAATGACGATACTGAGCTCGTCATTTTGACCTCAGATTCTGACTTTGATGAAGACAGTGACGAAAATGTTGATCTACCAGATATAACAATTCAAGAAACATAATGTTATGATACTTCTGAGAGCGAATATGATATACCCATTGAAGAACTACGCATTTTATGGTAGGAAAAGAGTCATCCGCATGAACATCCCAGATGACAGTGAGGATGAAAATCTATCAGAGGACGAAACTGAACCCGTCATTTTGACCTCAGATTCTGACTTTCATGAGGACAGTGACGAAAACGTTGGTCTAACAGATATAACAATTCAAGAAATATATGATGGTACTTCAGAAAGCGAAGATGATGTACCTCTTGAATAACTACGCATTTTTATGGTAGAAGAAGAGTCATCTTTATGAACATTCCAGATGACAGTGAGGATGAAATCTATCAGATAACGAAACTGGGCCCGTCATTTTTGTTAAAGTAAAATTGTACTTTATATGTTAATTGTTCTAAAAGACAGTCGGTAGTCGTTACCTTGACTACAAATAAATGATTTGATTTCAATTTCAATTTTTCTAACTTGTCAGTCAAAAGCGAACAGTTATGTTAATTTACTGAATAAAAAGTTCACATCAAGATTAAACTGCATTCCTTGTATTTATTTTAATTGGTTATGGGCCCAGAACGCTTAATTGTGTACTAGAATCGTTTTTATTCAAGAAAGAATAAATTCGTATAAGAAACGGTTGGACTGTGAAGTATCGTTGAATAGCCACAGATGGATTTGGCGAAGCACATCAAACCCTTGGCCGGTGAGGCAGACTGGCCGATCTGGAAGCGGAAGATTCGTGATCTGCTCGATTATCATGAAGGTGCATTAGACGTTATCGATAACAAGATTAAAAAACCAGAACCTCTAGCTGACGGCGCTAGTGCGGCTAAACAAAAAGAATTCAAAGAGAAGTATGATTTCTTTCGAAAGGCAAATAGCTACGCAAAGTCTATGATTGCTAGCTCAGTTACAGATGCGGTGTATGAGAAAATCATCGATAAAGAAACCGCGCGTGATGCTTTCGAGGCCCTTAAAGAGCAGTTTGAAGCGACATCCAAGGATCAAGTCTTTCAAATTTGTGATTCATTTTTCGCTTTTAGTTGGATGTTAGGTGAGGACGTGTCTACACATTTAACTAAGTTGAGAAGTCTTTGGAGTGATCTCAACAACGGTCTCACTGCTCGAAATGAAAACAAGTTACCAGACTTAATGCTTGTTTGTAAAACGCTCAATATTTTACCTGCTGCATTTGAGACATTTAGGTCCAGTTGGATGCTGCTCACCAAAGACACAGAGAAAACCTTTGACGAGCTGACTACACAGTTGTGTATGTTCGAAAGAAATTTCAAGAAAAGCACCAACAACGACAAATTTTCTCAAGAAGCTCTAGTGGCAAAAGGCGAGACGCAAAAACAAGACGCGAAAAAGAAGTCGAGAGCAGGTACAACCTGTAATTATTGTGGTAAGAAAAACCATTGGGTCAGTGAATGCAGAAAATGGATCGCAGATGGACGACCATCCAAAAATAAGTCCGTTAATGACTCTCAAAACCAAGCTAACCACAAAAATAACCAAAACAAATTTCAGAGCAATGCTGTTGAGGTTGAGGAAGGTCTTGTGTTGTCATTTTCAGAGATTTTCAATACTGAGATCAACACTACAGACTGGTGGATCGACAACGGTGCTACAAGGCACGCAACGAATAATTTCGATTTCTTTGTAGATTTTGAAAAATTCAAGAATCCGTGTGGCATAAAGGCTGCAGGAAAAGAGCTTTTGCAAGCAGTAGGGAAAGGCATCGTAAAAGTTGTATCAACAGTGAACGACGAGCGATACATCCTAACCTTGCACGATGTTTGGTACGTTCCCGACATATCGAAGAATTTGTTTTCTGTTCTAGCAGCTCAAGACAGAAACCTAAACAGTATGTTTGAATCAACAGCTACGTGGTGCTCGCTCAGAGTGAATAACAAGATACTGCTAAGTGGAGTCCGAAATGTTCACGGAACACTATTCAAAGCAGCTATCAAACCGATTTTTCCCGCTGGTAATGTAAGTTTCAATGTTGCTGTTACTGATAGTTCTCAATTACAGCTGTATCACGAGAGGTGGGGACATCAGGACAAGCAGCACGTGAAAAACTTGTTACAAAAAGAATTGGGTATTAACGTCAAGTTAGACAGAGAAATTTGTGAACCGTGCGTTTACGGTAAGGCCCATCGTTTAGCTTTCGGTACTAGAAGAAAAGCAAGCCAACCTGGAGAACTGATTGCTACAGATTTATGTGGTCCTTTTGATGTATCATTTAGCAAGAAGAGGTATATGGCCATATTCAAAGATATGTTCACTAAATTTCGATATTGCTACATAATTGCAGAGAAGTCTGACGTCACAGCAGCTTTACAGTCAATGATTGCTCACGCAAAACAGCAAGGTCATTCGATTAAGGCGCTGCTGAGTGACAACGGCGGCGAGTTCGACAATGTGGAGGTCAAGGCTATTCTAGAGAAAAATGGAATTACGCACAGATTGACAGCTCCGTATACACCACAGCAAAATGGTTGCGTTGAACGAGAAAATCGCACAATCGTTGAAATGGCTAGAACATTCAAGTACTCCAATCCCGACGTGAAATTTCCTGAAGCCATTTGGGCAGAATTAGTCACTACAGCTACGTACGTATTGAACAGAACAGGCAAATCATCAGTAGACGGTGTGAGTCCTTACGAGCTGTGGATTGGAAGTAAGCCGAGAATTAAGCACTTACGCATCATTGCATCAACTTGCTACGTTCATATACCTAAAGAAAAGAGAAGAAAAATGGACGAGAAAGCAATCAAGGGTTATTTGATAGGTTACGATAACGATGAAAGATACAGAATTTATGTCAAGGAAGAGCACAAAGTTATTGTCTCAAGAGACGTTCAATTTCGCGAATTAACGAGAGATTGCGATCATGAGGTTCAGTTACCACTCAAAGATTCTCATTTAGATAACACCGAGGAAAATCCTGAGGTTCCAGTCGAACTAGAAGAGCCTTTGGAGTACCCCGAGATACCAGTTCAACAAGATGAACCACTTGAGTACGAGTCGGAAAGCACGGAACCTGAATCGGCAACCGATGACGAGGAAGAGCCAGCGACGCCCTCGCCAGTACCTGCAAGAACTTTGAGAGATCGCTCGAAGTTGAGAAAGCCAAGTTACCTACAAGAATATGCACACATTGCTGAAAACACTGATTTTATTGACACGTATGTAACTCCTCAATCATTCCAAGAAGCTGTTTCAGGTAGGGAAAGTTTACAGTGGAAACGAGCCATGGATGATGAGATGAAATCGCTCAATGAAAATCACACATGGAAGCTGTCAACTTTGCCACAAGGAGCAAAAGCGATCCCATGTAAATGGACCTACAGAGTTAAAACCAATCCAGATGGTTCGGTCAATCGATACAAGGCAAGATTAGTTATAAAAGGTTTCAGTCAACGCTACGGCATTGACTATAGCCAGACCTTCAGCCCAGTAGCAAGAATGGCAACTATTCGGTCGATTTTAAGCATAGCTGCAAGTGAGCAGATGCATCTAGCTCAGTTTGACGTATCTACAGCATTTTTATACGGCGAACTTGAAGAGGTTATTTACATGCAGCAACCAGAAGGCTACAAAAACGGTACTGATCAGGTATGTCAACTTCAAAAAAGTTTGTATGGTTTGAAACAGGCTCCAAGATGCTGGTTCAAACGTTTTGGCAAGTATCTTATCAGTCTCGGCTTCAAAGTTAGTGATGCAGATCCATGTTTGTTCATGCGAAAAGAAAATGACAAAAGTATTATCATGGCTCTGTACGTAGATGATGGATTAGTTGCCGCAACAGATCCTCAAGATTTGAAGATTTTCTTACAAGATTAAGGCAAAGAATTCAAGATCACTTCACAGAAAGCTTCATACTTTTTAGGGCTAGAAATTGAACAAACAGAAGATTACATTACAATTAATCAACAAGCTTTTGCTAAAAAGATTCTAGAACGTTTCAATTTTTCAGATTGCAAACCAGTCTCTACGCCAATGTTGAAAGCTTCTGAGATTTCTCAATCAGGGAAAGAAAATTCCAAAGCACATAATTTCCCTTACAGACAGGCGGTCGGAGCTCTCATGTATTTGATGCTAGGAACTCGACCTGACTTAGCATACAGCGTTGGATTTTTATCAAGATCACTGGAAAATCCATCTTTGGAAGATGCAGCTCGCGTTAAAAGAGTTTTCCGCTATGTAGCAGGCACATTGACGAAAGGAATAACCTATACTCGTAAGGTAAAAAGGGGTATTCTTGAGACTTTCAGTGACGCTGATTTTGGAGGATGCACGAAAACTGGTCGCTCTACTTCTGGTGTCGTAGTTAAGTATGCAGGAGGGGCTATTTCATGGATGAGTCAAAGACAACCTACGGTAGCCACTTCCACTACCGAAGCTGAAATTATTGCAGCAAGTGAAGCAGCTAAAGAAATTATTTGGCTCTCAAGATTGTTTAAAAATATTGTAACTTTAAAGCAAGTTCCAATAATTGAGGTCGACAATACAGCAGCAGTGCGTTTAAGCGAAAATCCAGAGTTTCATCGACGAACAAAACATATAGCCATCAAGCACTTCTTTATTCGAGAGAGGGTAACCGAAGGCGAATTAGCAGTTCAACAAATATCTTCTGAGAATCAACTGGCAGATATTATGACGAAGCCTTTGGGTGCAATACGATTACAAATATTACGCGATAAATTGGGTTTAAAGTAACATAGTGGGTACTAAGATGTTTTGTTTGTTTATTTCATTATTATTACAACAATTAACAAGGGAAAGTGTTAAAGTAAAATTGTACTTTATATGTTAATTGTTCTAAAAGACAGTCGGTAGTCGTTACCTTGACTACAAATAAATGATTTGATTTCAATTTCAATTTTTCTAACTTGTCAGTCAAAAGCGAACAGTTATGTTAATTTACTGAATAAAAAGTTCACATCAAGATTAAACTGCATTCCTTGTATTTATTTTAATTATTTTGACCTCAGATTCTGACTTTGATGAAGACAGTGACGAAAACGTTGATCTACCAGATATAACAATTCAAGAAACATATTATGATGATACTCCAGACAGCGACGATTATGTACCCCTTGAAAGAAATTAAAGAAAAATGTACCTACTTGGAAGACTGAAAACCTTAGTACACCTGAAAAAGATCTAAAATTTCTTGGCTCTGCAGAGTTGCCACCTGAGTTGATAGAGGAAATAGTGTATCATACTATTTTTTAATTGGTTGAAAGAAGATCTGCAAACCTCACTGCGAACTCAAACAATTCATCGGTACCTGCTTGTATATGTCAAATGTACAATTATCTATCTCCAGAAGCTACTGGAATTCAAATCTAAACCAACGCTTAGTTTCAGAAGTCATGTGTTGTAATGTTTAGTTTAAAAACTACATTTTTTACTTAATAAATAGTTTTTGCAAATGTGGTCTTTATTACATAATGTGCCAATCATGGCACAAAAAAATTGGGGGGTTTTTCAGGGAAAATACTGGAAAACATATTTTTTAGCAAAATCTGGACTTCTGATTATTCTAGTATTTTTTTAATCAAAAACAAAAAATCCTGCATTAAGGGGCCATAAGTAGCTGGACTGAAGTAAATTCTACTGAATCGCAATATTTTTGAATATATCATCCTTTATAGCGGCTTTCAAATGGAATTAGTAGCTTTATCTTCGCTGCTACTAAATACGGAATAGATTTCGTATCAAGAAAGTATCGCGCAAACTAATTCAAGCAATATTATACAAATTATAGTAAATATTTGCTCCCGCTTTTTTATATCTGCAAAGATTTTACCAATAAAATATCTTACCTTGTCCAAGAAATAGAAAATCTGTAAACATTAAGACCAAGTTCAGCTGCAAGGCGAATATCTTCTTTATATTTATAGTAACAATTAGCAGCGATGTCACCAGTTCCTCCATCTAATATCGGAGATGGCACTCTGTGTGTGAAATTATCCCAAATACTTAGACCTTTACCATCTACATTCCAAGCACCTTCACTTTGGTATGCGGACGTCGAGGTACCGAATATAAAGTCTTTCGGTAACGTACCATTATTTTTCAATTCTGATGAAACAATACTGGAATAAAATTGATCAAATATACAAGTGTACCAACAATATGAACCTTATTTATAAAATACATAACGGTATTCGGAATTATTGGAAATAAGTGTAATAGAATGTATATCGGTAGAGCTTTTACAAATTTTAAAACTAGAAATTCAGAACACAAACGCTATGACAACAAAAAATTAGATTATAACTATTCAAATCATTTATCAGACTACTAGCACACTTTTGAATTTCACATGTAGAGCCTAAATCCTTTGAATTAAATCTTTTAGAAGCATTTGTGATAAATAAAAACAAATTTTCAGGTAACTTTCTTAACGACCAAATAGATATCAACTATTCTCCCCTAATAAACCTATTTACCTAGAAGATAGTTTAGGAATGATTGTATTGAATGAATTTCCAGATGAACTTGTTCAATACTTTTGTCTTTACTCGTCGAATTCCGTATTTATGCACTGTATAAATTAAAAAAAATGTTATTATACCTTGACTCATTTGATAAAACTACTGTGTTAGCGAAACCCGTCACAAGCTTAAATTGAACATTAGTTCAAATATAATGAAGTTTTAAGCAAATTAAATTGTTCTATTTCATCGTTCGACGTGGAAATGACAATCTAATTATAAATCGTAGATAATTGTAGAAATACATGTTAAAATCCCGTTCACTCTAGTGATTTTTATTCACAAAATCTTCGCATATAAACTGATACTATACTATTTTGCTATATCCAGAATTATTTAGTAATGTGGTATTTCATTGCATATTTTACTATAATAGTAATGTCTCTAATGATGAAATACCGTTCAAATTACTCTTTAAATGAAACTAACTGTTTTTAAATAATTCCACAATGTAATGAAAAATGGTAAAAATTCCACTACGCAAAACATCTACTTGACACGAAACATTAATTGACATTGATCTTGATACAATACTAAAAATACTACATATTTGTATATATAAAAAACAAGAGCTAGATTTCCTTGAAGAAGTCGAAATCAGAAGACACTGAAGAGACCCACAATATGAAGTCGTCAAAGAACAGATAAATCTAGAGAGTTCTTCACTTTTCAACTGACTTCTTAAGTAATAATTGTAAAGATCAGCGGATATAGTTTTCCTGTTTTCCTCTATCATTGCACAGTGATACTGATCTTAAATGCGATAACTATATCCAGGATATCCCCATAGGGCTAATAATATCTAAGCTTCAATATTTGTAAAATAATATCGTGTTCTGCTTTCTATTCATATATATTGAGTCAATCACAAGGCAGGTAACTTCTTGGTCTAACCAAAAATTTATTATTAAACATTAGGTAGGCACCTTATGAAATGTTACTTCTGTCATTCTGTCAATGATGAAACACTTGTCAATTTTTTAGAATATTTACCATTTTTCCTTATATTGTGGATATTTTATTTAAAAAAGTAATATGATAATATGACTTAGGATCGAAACAGTAAATTTGTTGATTCTAATATTAGAACTATTGTTTAATATATTTTACCTACGACCACCCCTGTAAGTAGTCAAAAACTCACAGTTGGCAATCAATGTAAGACGTCTATTACGCACGGTGAAACAAAACGCACGGCTGTAAAGTAAATCGCACGGCTTCCATAGCAACCACTTAGCAACTGTCAAATGACGTAGTAATTTTATTCAAAATGTATTACTTGGATATTGAACGTTCAATTTTATTCAATATATAAATGGTAGATAACACTTATTTCATATGAGATTGCATTTAATACTAAGAGTTATTTGGAATTATATGTTAATTGGTTCCGTTACATTAAATCCGCATCTTTTAGCTGTCTGAATGTATCTCATATTAGAAAACAATAGTATATTATACACCAACCGACTAAAGTGGCCCATTTAATCCCGTGGGTGGTGTTTGATTCCTGAGGGAAGTAATCCACCTAAGGGATTAATGTCACTTTAGTCGAGAGGTGTATACGCTATTATATGCAATTCCGGTAATTCTACATACTTTTTAATAAAAATAAATACTACTTAGGATGGACTTTTACGAAACTTGGCTAGACATCGAGGGTGAACTTCTAAGATGCTTGGCTGGGCATCAAGGAGCGACTTTTATAAAACATGGCTGGGCATCGAGGATGTACGTTTTTATTTGTACTTTAAATCTCTTAATAAGATTATAAATACAAGTATAAGTAGGTCGTAGGTAAAGTATAGTACGTAACTCGTGTTGTAACGCATTTTACGAACTCACGGCTACGTGGCTTTGTGCGTAACTTTTCCGTTCGTGCGTAAAATGCTTCTTACAACACACGTTACATAATATACTAATAACTGCAACAATAAAATTTTAATATATATATATATATATATAGGTGGGGATAACGGGGATTTCAGTCCAAGGAATCAACGCCAAGATCTTTTATTTACAAAATGCCGCCAAGCTTTCGTGTCCTTTTGACACTTCTTCAGGGCAATGTAAAATATTTTAAGTAAATTCAATATAAATAATCATTAAAAAATTTGTAAATATAAAAATAAATATAATTATAATATACTTGATGTCATATTTCACATAAGACAAATCGATACCTATATAGCATTTTTCAGTCGTTATATAAAAAAAAAAAAAAAATTTTTATATATATATATATATATATATATATATATATATATATATATATATATATATATATATATATATATATATTCCTTCCATTGTTCTTGGGCATCAGGTTAATTATAAATAATGTATCAAATTCTATTTTTTATTTGACGTTTCGCTCCATAGTTCGGAGCATTTTCAAAAATGTTTACATTGATGTTGTTAAAACAATAAATTGTAAACTATTGAACTATTAAAATTAAATGTACACACAGAGACGACAAAAACTGGTTACTAACAAAACTATTTCAAAAATAATAAAATCGAAAGTACCTGCCTTAGAAACAACAGTTTACAATATACCAGGGACATTCAACAAGTTGATGTTATTATTATAATAAATTATAATATATCTGGCTTAGATTTTTTATATCTTGTTTATCGTTTAATGCATTGTTCTCCTTTTTTATATGTATCATTTCTTTTATTGTCAGTTTTTTGTAATTAGAATCTTGGTTTATTATTTTAGTATTATTAAAGTCAAATTTATGTTTTTCATTTTTCACATGTTTATGAAGCGCAGTGGAGGCGTTTTTTGTATATTTATGGCCATTAAGTCTATTTTCAAGATGTTGGGTTGTCATACCTATATATTTTTTGGGACAATCTAAACATGGTATAGAATATATGACGTTAGATTTTTTTGAATCATTTATTTGACTTTTTAATTTGGAGAACAATGGTGATAGAGTATTTTGTGCCCTATGACAAACTTTTATGTTATGTTTAGATAATATATAGTTTAGTTTTTCTGAGAGTTGATTTGTGTATGGCATTGCAATGTAGGTAAGAGGGGCTAGTGTATTGGTTTGTGTTGATTGGATTTGACTATTGTAAAATTTATGTGTGCGTTGTTTAATAATTCTGTCAATATGTTTGGAAGGATAGTGATTGTTTTGTAATATTGTTTTTGTTAGATATAAAATTTCTGGACGATATTCAGGTGATGTGAGTGTAATGGCTCTATCTACTAATCCTATGATTACGCTGTTTTCTTGGGAATTAGGATGGTGGGAGTGGTAATTCAAGTAGCGACCTGATGATGTTTCTTTAATAAAATGTTTTGTTGTAATTTTATTTTCTCACTATATATATATATATATATATATATATATATATATATATATATAGTGCTATCTACCATTCATCTTCTTCGATAGCTCGATATCTCACATTTTTCCCAATTCCTTCTTTACATTCTGTTTTTGAGCTTCATCTCCTTCTCCTGTTTTGTGTCTAAATGCTCACTTTGGCCACCTCGTGTCCTCTATTCTCATTACGTGTTCGTACCAGAACAGCAGCCAGAATTCTAGTCTCTCTCTGCTTTCTTCGTTTATGACATGTCGTAATATGAAAATATTACATGATCACCTCAAGAAAGCCATTTCCACTGTCCCTATGATATTTTCCCCTTCTTTGTCAGTTGCCAACATTTACATGTACATTTCTTCATTCAAATGGAATAGGATTTGAGGACAAAGAAGTGAAATATGGGAACAGTAAACCACATAAAAAAGAAGAAAGTATGAAGTATACGAAATCTTTGTTCCTTAAACAAGAACATCAGAACGAACCCCAAACACCAGAAATTACAATAGACGAGGGAATAGACATGGAATGACGAGAAGTGCGATCGGCAATCTCAAAACTAAAAAACGAGAAGGCATCATGCAAGGATGGTATATATACAATTATCTTCTGGAATATAGAGGTACACCATTTATAGAAGAACTGACAGAGTTTATTAGGAAACTCGTAAAACAACATAAGATACCACAAGAATGGAGACTAACTGCGATAATTAAAAAAAGGGGATGAATGCAACCCACACAATTATCGAGGAATCACATTACTTAATAGTACTGTAACGTTTTTATTTTTCTCACCTTTTGCCCTACTACATCTAGTAATTATTTTGGAATAATCCCTATCTCAGTACGGCACTGGCGTAACATATTTTTGCCAAACTGTGCAGGACGTCGTTCTGTAGGACCAATAAACATAAGAAATTAAGAAACAATATCTCTTGACACGGGAAGGGTTCGATACGCTCCAACCTTAATTTTTCGACTAAAAAAATGTAGGATGTGTATAATAGCTTTAGTATCGCCTCTGACAATACAGTACTTTTTACGAGATTCTGGGTATACGTCGTAATTGGTGAATTTATGGCATAAATTTGTTTTCTATGGACCTTTCCAAGACTTAGCTTTTTCGAAAACATTCGTGGAAAACTTCCAAAAAAAAGATCGCTTCTGGTCGAAGCTACCGAGATTAAGGCAGTCAGCGACAAATACTTGAGCGAATCAGTTGTAATGTTCTTAGGGTCTCAACGCTATTTATCGTGCCGTCCTTACCGTTATCGAGATTGAGTCATCGAAGAGTTATCGAACAAGTTAGTTGTAACTTTCCTAGGATGTCAACGTTAGTTATCGTGTCGTACCGTACCGCAGTATTGATATTTCTTGTGTTTATTACCGCAACATCAGCGAATTCAAATTACCGAAGGATCTGTATATTGTGCGTATTATTTTAAAGTTACCGAAGTTATTAATCATAACGTCTCGAGTTTCGTTTGTCGTCCTATCGAGAAATACCGAGTGTCTCGGATTTGTTCCATCATGCTGTGAGAGTAAATTACATAGTGCAAGTATTTTCTCAAGAAATTAAATCCACCGAATCGACAAAATACGCCCCCCGGCGTTTATGCAAGTGTCATCATCCAAGCCGATTACCTAAACAGTACCGTCGTGATTGGATTGTGACTTCAGCGTTAAAGATTATTTTGTACCTCTTCTACCTGGGCTAAATATCACCTTTTCCTCACGGATTGTGAAAGACGAACTTAGTGTCACGCCATTTCCTTAGCCGAAAAAGACTACAGTATCAGAACTATTCAATTATGCGAACTAGTTTTTTGTTTATCAATATTGACATTGTTTTAGAGAAGATTTATGTTTTATGCTGCTTTATATAGGAATAATTGAGAGATTCGGCGTGCACGCTTATCCTAGATAAAATTATTTTTTGTCCCATTATCTTGACGCAACTTCCACAACGCCGATGTGTTTTTTGTTTTCAAGTAATTCGGTAACGTAGTATTATCATACATATTTTCTATGAATAAACGGTAAATAGTTTCAATGATAAACTATTTTTTTGCTTTGTTCGCAAACTCAGCGATAATCATCGTATCGTAGCAGTTTCATTTAGTTGTATTCAATTGAATAAGGATTAATAGTATTCGCGAAATAAGTCAAATTGATTCTCCTATCTTGTACTTCATTAGCCATCATTTTAACGAATATTTATAAATTGTACAAAAAAAACATTTCTAAATCAATTATAGATGCCGATAGTAAAAACAAAATTCTCACAACAATACTGAAGAAAATCTGACTAAAGATATTGAAACAGACGATATACTCGTTGAACCGTCTGAATCGAAAATATTAAAATCCGATTCAGATTCAACGGAAATTAACACTAATAATTCAGTAGATGATATAATTTCAAAAGAATTTGTCGATATTAGAATGAAATTTAAAATAATTTAAACGAGACATACATTTGATACATGACAACTTTTTTATATAGTTAGTAAATATGTTATTTAATACAAGAGATTCCAGGAATTTTAAATAAATAGTAAATGGTAATAATTATTTGTATAATAAGTTAGTGGGTTTACAAAAGTGTTAAGAAGGAACGGACTTTAGTAGTAATAATTTATATATAATATTCGAATGAAAAGATTTAACTTTGAGTGGGACACTAGCGTGAGGAATGATGAGAGACTGTTCTTAAGGTAGAAACAATTAGAAGATACATTAAAATTGGAAAAAATTGACAGTTAGAGCCCATAGAGTAATAGTAATTCGAAAACAATGTTTATTGAGTGAACCCATAGTATTCCATTAGATCAGTAATAATAATTATAGAAAATTTTTCCGATTACAGACTAGATAGTTAACTTAAATGTCCGGAAAAAGTAATAATTTGGAATTTTGGCAATGTGAAAATTTATTAAAAAACATTATTAAATAAAAGTTATCGTGAATAATAGCACAATAGACTAAGAAAGGAAAAAAAATCCAGATTATAATTCAAACAGTTCATATTGTATAGCAAAAGTTTCCCTAACAACCCATAACGATAATTTTTATTGATTGAGAAAAAACTTTTTGGGTAAAAAGTCAGTCTGATTTGAATGTGAAACGGGAAACATAATCATAATTTGTCTCCACCATAAAACGATTAAAATGTATATAGTTAATAGAAAAAGAAATTTGACCCAATTCTGAAGTGGACTAATAATCGATTTAAACTAATACATAGGACGATTATCCGGACTACCACCTCCGATCAAATAACTTCATACCCTCAAATCGAATCGAATGATGAAAATATTTCATCTCTTAATAATATTTCTTGAAACCGTTATAAATAAAACTAACTATTTCTGAAAAGTTCCACTATATAATCAGAAAATGATAAAAATTTAAAAAATTGACAGTTGCTTCAATATAAAATATTACCTTCAGAACGACATAAGTAAGAATTGATGTGATGTCTACCTGATGTTAAATAATTATTTTTGGCTGGACCTTGTGATTGATTTAATATTTTTTTTAATACGACAGAAAGTCGCATCAACCGTAGTAGGTTATTAGCGACGGTACAATAGATAATAACATAATTACACTGAATTATACATATTAATCAATTTTAAAAATATTAGTTCATCATAATTATTATCCTGAAATAAGGCTTCAAATGTGTTGGGTAGTTTACAATTTTTTCTTTGATTATAATATTTAGGACATTCTGTGAGGATATGTTTCACTGTTAGATCTACATTACAGAGATCACATACTGGATGTTCTTCACGTTTTATTAGGTAAGAGTGAGTTAGTCTAGTATGCCCCAACCGTAGACGTGAAATAATCACTTGGTGTTGCCTGTTGTTAGAAAAAGGAAACCACTTTTTATATAGAGGTTTAATTTCACGAAGTTTTGAGTCACTTTCAGTCCACTGAGATTGCCCTAAAGCGATCACTTTCCTATTTAATACGCACTTTAGATCCGAACTAACCACCTTTGAAATCGATACCGCACTTTCATCTGTGATGAAATAACGAGCACATCTGTCTGCTTCTTAATTTCCACTTATACCAATATGGGATGGGATCCATATAAAGATGACATCATTGTTTCGTTCTCTGGCAACGTAGAGTTCTTTCTTAATGAGATGAACCAAAGGATGTTCAGAATATATCGTTTGTATAGAGTGTAAGGAAGTCTGTAATGACAAGGAAAGAGTTGTGGTGGCTGCTTTCGTTGATATGTGTTGAAGCTTGATATATAGCGAATAGTTCTGCCGAGAGGATGGAAGTTTATATAGGAGATTCTGCGAATCAGTTACTACAGCTGCTCCTACGCCTATGGTCGATTTCGAGGCATCTATATATATATATATATATATATATATATATATATATATATATATATATATATATATATATATATATATCTTTTGGTAATTTGGATACTTTCCCAAAGTGTCGAACAGCTTTGCTTTTATAACAGTTATAACATTTTGTTTATCATATTTAGTTAAGCTTTTGTCGCAATTTGGTATCTTTACCATCCAGGGTTCTATGTTCTAATAAGTGGCAATTGGGTAAACTTTTGGTAGGCAGAAGTCAATTTCTTGAAAGTATCTTCTAATTCTCTCGTAAAACGGTTTTGGTGTCCTCGATTTCCCAGTAAAAAATCCTTCTAATTTATTTGTGTACTGATATGTTGGATTTGACATATTGGCAAGAATAGTAACTGCATAATTGCTACTAAGAAATTTTCGCCTTAGGCTTAAGGCTGGTTCGCCTAATTCCCACTGTAGACTTTTTACCGGTGTAGTTCTGAAAGCTCCAAGTATAATCCGGAAAGCGGAATTTTGGATTATTTCGAGTTGGTCGGTGTCAGTTTTGTTTGCTGTATTATATGCTATAGAACCATAGTCTAATACTGATCTGATGAGAGATTTATACAGTAACAATAAAGTTCGTCCATCAGCACCCCATTTCTGGTTAGCTACCACTTTTAGAATGTTTAATCTCTTTTGGCATTCTAAGGTTAGATTGTTGATGTGTATTTTCCAATTTAATTTGCTGTCTAAGTGCATACCTAAAAATTTTACAGAAGGTAGGATCTTTAGATTTTCGCCATGTATCAGGTTAGGTTGAAATAGTTCATTTGTTTGGCTAAACAACATGCAGTGAGTTTTGGAGGTTGAAAAACGAACTCCTGTTTGTGAACACCAAATCTCCAGGTTTGTAAGAAAATCTTAGAGAAAATTATCCATTGTGGTCATATTTGTACCTTTTAAGAAAACAACTAAATCGTCAGCGTATATTCTTGCTCTAAGGGGTGCTTTTATATTTTCCAAGATGCTATTTAAGGCTACAATAAATAAGGTTGGGCTTATTACGGAGCCTTGCGGTGTCCCATTCTCTTGTAATTTATTTTTAGATATCTGTGTATTTGTTCTGACAACAAAAGTTCTATTTTGGAGGAAGTTTTTGATAAAAGCTAAGCAGTGGCCTTGTATGTTCCATTCACTCAACGTTCTCAATATATGATATCGCCACACCGTGTCGAATGCCTGGTTAATATCGAAATATATGGCCATGCACGTCTGGTTCAATGCGAAACCCTCATGAATAGAGCTTTCTAATTCAACAATGTTATCTAAAGTTGATCTATGTTTTCTGAAGCCCCTTTGTTCCGGGATCAGAAGGTTTCTCCTTTCAAGTGCAGCGATTGTTTTAGGTTTTCTAGGCTTTAGTATTGGTATGACAATAGCTTCACTCCATTTTTCTGGAAAGAGGTTTTTAGTCCAGATTTTATTATATAGGTGTAATAAGTAACCTTTGGAGTTTTGAGGTAAGTGCTTCAAGAATACTACAGGAATGTCATCTGGCCCAGGGCATGTATTTTTAAAGTCTTCTAGTGCTTCATTTAATTCATATTCAGTTATATTATGATTTAGTGGATCGTGTATGTCAAAAATTTCAATATTATTTGCTTCCTGTGAGACATTTTTGGTAATAAAGGCGTTATCATAATTATTGTTGTTGGAGTGACTAGCATATGTATCCGAGAGTATATCTGCAATATGTTTGTCGTCTGTAACCGTTATTCCATTGAGATCTAGAGATGTTATTTTTTGAATGGAGCTTTTACCAGAAATCTTCTTGATTTTTTTCCATACATCTGATATTGGAGTGGATCTATTAATTGAAGATACAAATTGTCTCCATGATTCCTTTTTTGCAGTTTTTATTATGTGTCTAGAAATTGCTCTTTGTCGTTTGAATTCAACGAGGTTTTCTGTGGTTTTGTGTCTTTTGTAAACGTTGAAGGCATGCTTACTAGTTTTTATGGCGTCTTCGCATGTTTTAATCCACCATGGAACTGAAATTCTACCTGTAACAAGCTTTGTTCTACCAATACTAGATTCTGCGGCAGATATGATAATGTTTTCAAGATTTCTTAAATCCTTATCAATATTCTCGGTCGTATTAAGTTTTTCTATTTTCTTTTGAATATTTTCAGAAAAGGCATCCCAGTTTGCATTCTTTGATCTCCAAATGTAAGATGGTGAAGTCATTTTAGTTTAGAAGTTGGTATTTCGTATAGTAATCGGGTAATGATCACTATCATATAAATAAGGATCTACTTCCCAGGATACCGATTTGAATATTAACTTGGCTGCTCGTTTCCATTGGAAGTTAAAATTTATTTTAATTTCAGGGGTGACGTTTCTACCCTTGTTCCCCATCGTAAGCAAATTTCCTTTGAACAGTTCGTGTATTACATTATAACCCTTCTACCCTTCAAATATTAACTTGTTCTCTCGTTTCCTTGAGAAAGTACAATTTATTTCAATTCAACCTTTGTTCCTCATCGTAAGCAAATTTCCTTTGAACCGTGAGTTTTCAGCATTATAATTCTGCTACTCTCCAAATATTAACTTGGCTTCTCGGTTCCTTTGGAAGTTACAATTTATTTTAGTTTTGGGGGTGACGTTTCAACCGTTGTTCCTCATCGTTAGCAAATTTCCTTTGAACAGTGTGTTTTCAGCATTATAATCCTTCTTTCCTCCAAATATTCACTTGGCTCCTCGCTTCCTTTGGAAGTTACAGTTTACTTTAGGTTTGGGGATGACGTTTTAACCCTTTTTCCCATCGTAAGCAAATTTCCTTTGAACAGTGCGTGTAATACATTATAATCCTTGTACCCTCCAAATATTAACTTGGCTTCTCGTTTCCTTTGAAAGTTACAATCTATTTTAATTTGATTTTAATTTGAGGGGTGACATTTCAACCCTTGTTCCCCATCGTAAGCAAATTTTCTTAGGACAGTGCGTGTATCACATTATCACTTCTATCCTTTGACCAGTGTAATTTCAACTTAACAAACCTTCTACCCTCCTAATAATAACTTGGCTTCTCGCTCATTTTGGAAGTTACAATTTATATCAGTTTTGTGGGTGATATTTCAACCCTTGTTCCCCATCGTAAGCAAATTTTTTTAGGACAGTGCGTGTATCACATTATAATCCTTCTATCCTCCAAATATTAACTTGGCTTCTCGTTCCTTTGGAAGTTACAATTTATTTTTATTTTAGTGGTGACGTTTGGACCCTTGTTTACCATCGTAAGCAAATTTCCATCAAACAGTGTGTTTTCAACAATATAATCCTTCTACTCTACAAATATTAACTTGGCTTCTCGTTTCACTTGAAATTACAATTTATATTAGTTTTAGGAGTGACGTTTCAACCCTTATTCCCCATCGTAAGCAAATTCCCTCCAAGCGCTGTGTCTACACCAATACAACCCAACTCATTGAATATAAATGTGGCTCTCCGAAATATGAATTCGATTCAATATATAGATTATAGAAAAACATGCAGAAATCATTTTAAAGATTTCGGTGTACTAACTTTTTATTCTATTCACATCTACAAGTGCATATTACATACAAAAAGTAATTTCAGTGAATTTAGTCTTAATTCTGATTTCCATGATTACCCAACCAGATCTGGAAAACTTGTACGGCCACCAAAACATGAAACCCCATTGTTTGAAAAAAGTCCGGTCTACAAAGTTATTCAATTCCTGAATCATTTACCCAGCTGTATAAGTTGTGAGAGCAATTTCAATGTGTTCAAACAAAAACTTAAAAAAATTTAATTGTCGAATGTTTCTATGATGTGTCAGAGTTTTTAAACAAACGATTTCAATTTAAGTGTTTAATAAGTAAGTCGTATTTAATGTAATATCCTCTTCTCTGTTTGACCTGTCCTATATCATGTACTATGATCAAAAAGGATGAATAAAGTATTTCTATTATTATTATTATTATTATTTTCCGTTTCCTCCCTTGCGGGGTTGCTCCACAACGTGGGATTCATGATCATTCACGTTGCTTGAAACTTACGATTCTTCTAGCAGGATATCGCAGTCACATATTTTCAGGTAAGTTTAGAGTTTTCCTGACAATTCTACACGTTTCCAGTACGAGAGATTTCTGCATTTCGGGGAACACTTCTTTATGATTTATTTTCAACGTTTCGATGTATCTTTTTAAGTTCTTTGTTACTAATCCGGTTGCAGAGATGACTATCGGTAGAACTTCGACTGTTTTTAAATTATTAGTAACTCTGAATTCTTCGGCCAGTTCGAAATATTTATTAACCTTTTCTCTTTCTGCTTTATTCAGGTTGTGATCGTTCGGATGGGCAACATCTACGAAGTATCCAAGCTTGTCCTGTTTGTTAATAAGCACGATATCTGGTCGATTGCTCGCTACAGTTTTGTCAGTTTGTATTGTTGTGTCCCAGTATAGACGAAAAGTATTATTTTCAAGGACGGGAAAAGGGACATATTTGTAATAACGTTCTTTTTGTTCTTTCAGGTTGCAGAGTATTGCCAGTTCTTGATGGATTATATTCGCCGTCAAATTAAGGCGTTGGAGATATTCCGTTGGAGCAAGGTAACTGCATCCTGAGAAAATATGCTCTATTGTTTCCGCATATCTATTACACAGTCTGCACAGATCGTTATCCAGCTGTACTCCATGTACAAATTTAACATGATTTTTGGTCGCAATTACGTTGTCTTGTATTGCTACCATGAATCCTTCTGTTTCCCCGAATAATTGTCCCCTCCGAAGCCACTCCGTTGAAGAATTAAGATCAGCTTCATTTAGTTTATTGGGAAATCTGCCGTGTAATGGTTTTGACAGCCAAGCAGTTTTTCGTTCAGCCAAAGTTGGTACTGGGACCCTTTCTCCGGCGGACAGATTAAGAGGTGAGTAGTGATCCAGCACACAGATAATCTTATGCATCTCTGACATCTCTGTTTTGGCCTTAAAGTACTTTTTTTAGTTCATTCATTTGTCTGTGATATAAAGTTTTGAGATCTAGTAGACCTCGACCATATTATTATAATTATTATTTCAATCTTCTCAGGCTTCATTCCTGGTGTTTGCATTTAGCGAGGTACGGGTGGGTTACCAATCACTCTCGTCTATTCTTGACTCATGAATTTTCGAACAATTCTTGTTGTATTCAGTACAACTGCTTTCTGCATGGGCCTGTACAAATTGGTATTTAATGCCAGTGTTTTGAGGCTTCTATGTAGTTCCTTTGGAATCACACCAGTGGCGGACAAGACAACGGGTACAATGGTCACTTTGTTGAGATTCCACAGGTATTTGATTTCATCGGCGAGGTTAGTGTACTTTCTTTTCTTTTCTTCGATACTGGTTATAATATTGTGGGTGTTAGGGACCGCTATGTCTATGATGTATGCCTCCTTCTGTCTGTTATCTCTAACAACTATGTCTGGTTTGTTGCAGGGGATCCTCCGGTCTGTTATTATTTTTATTATTATTATTATTTATTGGTGGAAGTGTTCACCAACCCAGAGGTTGAATATTGTGCTCTTGATCAAATTTCGAAATTTTATTGAAAATACGTTTCGTTGAATAGTGAAAAGTGTATCATAGTGTTTATAAGTTCCTATTTGGTTGATAAACGTGTAGGCAAGTACAATTTTTATGTAATAGGTACCTATATAAAGTATTTAGTTTTGTTGAAATCTGGTTATTTCCATCAAAACAATTTGTCACAGCACCTATTCCACCAGTGGTCAGATTTTAAACGAAACTTCTCTCTTTTATTCGATATTCCTTGATTTGTTCGGCATTTGCAACGGAATATGGACTCAATAAATAAGTGTAAAAGATGCAAAAAAGATGTTACATCGGGATTAAAATGTGTGACGTGTGGGGTTGTTTCCCATAAGAGTTGCTTGAAATCTGTCAAAAATGCAAAAAATTATAGACGATTCTTATTGCAACTGTTGTATAGACAGTGGAATTACCATGGAAACATCACCAATACCCACTTATAATACCAATGTTACATCAGAACTTCAACTTAAAGTGAAATATTTGGAAGAAATAATTGAAAACAAGGATAAGATTATTTTTAATCAAGGAATTGCGATCAAAACGCTTCAAGATCAGCTTAACATGATTAAAATAGTTAACTATAGAACACCTTTGGAACCATCAGATACTAAAGCACAAGTGGAGCATGAAAATTTAAAACAACCTTTTAGTAAAATGAGGCCAATGGTAAATTCCGAAGCTCCGGGTGTTTTCACATCATCTGAAGTTTCCAGTGCTATTGCCAATGCTCAGTCTTCCAACTTATGTCATTCTATTATCAGTTTGGGAAACGATACCATACCTCATAAAAGTAACACCAGAAAAAGAGCAGCACCCAAAATTTCAATTACGGGCAACAAAGATGACGAATCATTTCATTTAAGGTCGGCAAACAGACAGAGAATGCAACACCTCCATTCTACAAATTGGGATCTACACACATCAGAAGAGGATTTACTAAAGTATTTAGAAGAGTTTGTTCCCGATATTAGTGTTCAAAAGTTGAACTCTCGCCAACCACTTGAATACGCTTCATTCAAGAAAACAGGGCCTGTTCTTGAACTAGAAAAAATTTTAATACCGGAAATATGGCCTACAGGAGTAATCATCAATCAGTTTTTTCAGCCAAGAAGAGTCATGTTCAATTCCGTGGAGCTGACGAATAAACAGTAAATATAGGCAGCATCTTTCGGTTTTCCATATTAACGTAAATAGTCTTCAAAATAAGTTACATGAACTTTCAGTTTTCTTAACCGAACATCCATTTGATCTCGTATGTTTTCAGAACATTGGTTAGATAAAAATAACTTGGAATTAATCAAATTAAATGATTATATTTTCATTTCCGATTTTACTCGTTCTAGAAAGCAACATGGGGGAGTGGCAATATTTTCAAAATCGCATCTAATATACAAGGCAGTTGATCTGAAGCAGTTTTCTGTTATCTACGATGCCGAGTTTTGTGGAGCAGAATTGAAAGACACCATAATAATTGCTCTTCATAGATCGTCAAGTAGAGATAATTTTACCATATTTAAAGATCAAATTATTAGACTTCTTGAATATATTCATAGAAAATACAAAAACATTGTCTTGGTAGGGGACTTCAATTTAGACATTTCAAAGAACGACGATAAATCCAAAGATCTTAAAACAGTCTTCATAAGTTTCGGATTACGCCGTACGATTGAGGAGCCCACTAGAATAGTCCTGAATAGTCAATCCTGTCTAGATAACATAGTTACAAACATAGACCCTAGTCTCACTGAAGTGGGAGTAGTAGATCCTCTAGTGTCTGATCACAACGGCCAATACATATATTTTAATCACCTATTGAATGGAAATGTCCCCATTATTAAACGTGTTATTAACGACACAACAATAACGGCTTTTTCTGATAAACTTTCTGAAGTTTCTTGGAATGATTTGGATGTTCATAATATGGGTGCAGATAATTTGGCAGAAAACATATTGAATACGCTGAAACATATCTCTGATACTTGTTTTTGTGGAAAAACTGTTAAAACAAATAAATCTAATATCAAATGGTTCAACAACACATTGCGTAGTATGAGAAAAAATGTCATTACAGCAAAAAACAAATTTATGAATACTTATTCCGAAGGTGATTGGGTAAATTACAAAAATTTAAACAAAATATATAAAAAAGCAATTCGCTCTGAAAAGAAGTTAGCCTACTCAAAGATAATAAAAGTTTCGGATAATAAAAATAAAACATGTTGGACAATCGTAAATTCGGAAAGAAGAACTAAAATTAATAAAACCAAACAGTCCGACATGTCACCACAAAAATTCAATGAATTTTTTACATCGGTATCGGAAATAGTATTAAAATCTCTTGGTGATTCTCAATACGAGTCGAGTTTCTTTTTAAATAAATTAAATAAACCTGCATTTTCATTCTTTATGAGTGCAATCTTGGAAAGTGATGTCCATGAGGCAATATTGAAATTAAGTCATTCGTCATGTTTAGATTTTTACAATATAAATAGCAAAATATTGAAACGTTGTATACACTCATTGACATATCCACTGACCATTTTAATTAATAAATGCTTAGAGGAAGGATCTTGGCCCGACTCCTTTAAAATATCAAAAATTATTCCATTATATGAAAATGGTGATATAGATTCTCCAGAAAATTTTAGACCCATAGCAATTTTACCGACGATTAACAAAATATTTGAATTGATAGTCAAAGAAAAATTAATCAATTATTTGGAAGATAAGTCACTTCTAACGGAATTTCAATTCGGCTATCGCAAAAATAAATCATGCATACGTGCTCTTCTTCGACTCTTAGAGGAAGTTGTACAGAAACTAGAGGAAGGCGTCAACTCTGTTGCCACGTTATGCGGCTTAACGAAGGCTTTTGATTGTGTTCCAGCGGATTTACTCCTAAATAAACTGGAATTTTATGGTATTAGAGGAAATGCACACAAATTACTGACATCTTATTTAAGTAATAGGAAACAGTATGTAGTTTGTGGAAACAACTAATCTGATTTACGTAATATAGACAACGGCATTCCTCAGGGCTCGATTTTGGGTCCAATACTTTTTATAATATTTGTTAACGATTTACCAGAGGCTATTGACACTTTTTGTATTTTATTCGCTGATGATACTACAACTTTATCGATGGCACACAAGCTGGTGATAATATTTTGTTGAATCAGTGGTTCCTGGCAAATAAGTTGAAACTCAACGACACTAAAACGAAACACATTCTTTTCAGTTTAGATAAATGGGATATAAAATCAGAGCCAGTTAAATTACTGGGCATTCATTTGGATACAAACTTAAGTTGGTCACCTCATGTTGACTACCTTTGCTCAAAATTAGCGAGCCAAGTTTTTGTAATTCGTCAATTAAAATCATGTATACCAACTCTATTGTTAAAGTCTGTATATTATTCACTTTTTCATAGCAATTTAACATATGGTATTATGCTATGGGGTAGCAGCACATCAGTGCACAAAGTATTTGTGCTACAGAAAACTGCAGTTAGAATAATTAACAACGCGCCAAGAAACACCAATTGTAAAAAAATATTCAAAAAACTTGTAATATTGCCCCTTCCGTGCTTGTATATTTTCGAAGTGTTAATTGAAACATGCTCTGACTAAACATGCAGATGTTCATAATTATGATACTAGAAATAGTAAAGACATTGTCATTCTCAAATCTAGACTGAAAACAACAAAAAACAATAAGTTGGATGTTACATTGTACCATTCATTTGTAAAATATTTTGAACATATAAATATAAGTGATATGACGATATGACGAGAGTTCAATTTAAACATTTTGCTAAGTCTTTTCTTTTAAATTATTGTTTTTATACAGTTGATGAGTTTTTGGAGGTATTGAATACTTGGGCTTAATGCTTATATGTTTTGTTTAATTTAATTTTTACTTTCTATTATTTTTTACCTTATTTTATATTTTAAAATTGTCATATTTTCATCAATATTTTTACTTTATGAAATGTATGTCTGTATTTATGTAAAATTTTTACTTTCTATTATTTTTATTATATTTAAAATTTGTCATATATAACACTATACAATTTTTAATATTTTTAGTTGGTAAAATGTATTCATATGTACTACTTTCACTGACTTCTAATGTACTATGTATGTGAATGGGATCAATAAACCATCTATCTATTATTATTATTAATATAATTATTATTATTATTATTAGTTATTATTATTATTATTTTCCGTTCCCTTCCTTCCGGGGTTGCCCCACAACGTGGGATTCATGATCATTAACGTTGCTTGAAACTTGCGATTAATCTAGCAGAATTTCGCAGTCACATATTTTCAGGTAAGTTGAGAGATTTCCTGATAATTCTACACGTTTCCAGTACGACAGATTTCTGAAAAGTAATATCTGGTTTATTGGCGGGTATTGTTTTATCTGTTTGAATATTAATATCCCAGTACAGTTTAAATTCTTTATTTTCAAGTATAGAAGCTGGTGTGTACTTGTAGTATGGCTCAGTGTTTTCTAGGAGTTTATACATTGTAGATGCTTGATGAACTACTTTTGCTGCTGCACTGTGTATTGCTATGTATTCTGAGCCAGCTAGGATTTTACATCCACTTGTAATATGCTCGATTGTTTCTTTCTGGAGGTGGCATTTTCTGTATAGGTCATCTACAGTAGCTGGGTCCTTGATTATATGTTTTTTATAATTCCTAGTTGCAATGACTTGGTCTTGGATAGTAAGTAGGAATCCTTCTGTTTCGCGAAAGAGCTGACCATCTTCTAACCAGGTGTATGATGATTTTGTATCAATAAAATTTTGTTTCATGCGGTATCTGTGCTGTCCATGTAGTATTTTTTCTGACCAAGTATTCATTTTTTCTTGTTGTAGTTGCGCATCATTGTATGTGTCTGCCGGATGGTTTGTTTGGGATAGGTTGAGGGGTGTATAATTTTTATCTGCCTTACTTATCGCTGTATGTAGACTGGTCTGTTTAGTATGAAACAATTCTCGGAGTTTTTGTATTTGCCTTGTGTGTAGTGATGTTATGTCTATAATTCCCCTTCCTCCTTCATATCTTTTGATTGTTAACCTTTCTTTGCATGCGTTTGGGTGTAGCTTTCTGTGTTTATTATTATTATTGTTATTATTATTATTATTATTATTATTATTATTATTATTATTATTATTATTATTATTATTATTATTATTATTATTATTATTATTATTATTATTATTATTATTATTATTATATTCTGTACGCCACTGAAACCGCAAATCGAGCAGTTACCAACATTTTTGCAGCTAAAATTGGCTGCTATCATCACACCGGTCTATATGGTGACATGTTTGCGAGCATATTATCACATATGGAGTGTTCAGATTCGAGCTTCTTTATTTTGATCGCATTCGATTTTGATTTAGGAATAAAATAATGAAAATTAATTTGAAATATGGGAAAACAGAAAATACATGTTTTAATATGAATGAAAACTAGAAATTGAGAAATAATTCAAATTGGTGAAGTTAAGCTTGGAAACGAGTTTGAAATTTTTCACATGGTATAATTAATTTGGTTTCTATTTTCATGTCAGTAAATGGCAACGTAAATATCTTTTTTAACTCGCGTTTAAAAATAACATTACCGTGATAAGATATCATAAAATACAGCACGTGTTCTTAAGGAAATTCGCTAGTTTATTTAAATTGTAGTCTAATTGTTATCTCCGTATAAATTTTGTTCACTTTATGTATAATCTCCTGAAACGAATTAACCCTTTCGCTCATGGTATACAATATATTGTACATCACTTTACATATATAGAAATTATGAGAGCAGAGGCTGCCATCCTCTCTACTCATAACACAGATAATCCAACTCATGATGTATTGTACACATACTAGTATTAATTGAAATAAGTGCTACCATCTAACATTTATTAGGTTAACTAAAAAACATTTTTAATTCAAGGAACTCGTTACTTGTAACGGTTACTTACGAGTAATGAAGTAAGATGGCGTGTAATAATGTAGAAAAATATTAGGAATGTCTGAAACAGTGTTGCCGTTTCGGTACAATTGTACTGAATTCAGTACGAAACGATTAGATTCAGTACGTCAGTACAACTTTTTAAAAAACGACGAAATTCAGTACGAAATGCAAAAATCGGGAAAAAAGCAAATTTTTTAGCGTTTGAATGATTGAATGCACAAATTATTGTTATAATTTTTTTTCATGTTAGTATTTTTGATAGATTCTATTACAGTGACTAGATACAGGAGATTCTATAAACGTGTGACGCCATCTATTAACTAATAATTAAAACTAAGAAATCTTTTTAAACTGTATACTGTAAATTATTAAAAGTGCATGTACTGCCATCTATTAGTAAGCAGTTTTAAGTTTTAACAAAATAGATTGGCTTGACATTACAGGGAAATTATAGGGAAATTACCAGTGGTTCACTGGGAATTACCGAAATAAATGTTGTACGCTCGAGCTCGTTGGGGTTCACCCGTTTCCCGTGTGTTTCCAGTATTTGAGTTGCAATTGTTGCAATTTGTAATCGCTTCGGTTTTGTTATTTAGTTATTTAAGCGTTTATTGTGTTCTGAATAAAATATTAAAATGGACAGGTAAGTAATAATTTACTGTTAATAAATATAAGGCCTGTTTTTTGTAAGAAAATTAACTATTTTGAGAAAAACTAAATTAAAATATTGGAGCAACACATTGGCTTACTACCATAAAATATTTCTTTATGGGTAACGGTGGAGAATTTAAAAATTAATTTTAGAATAGGTTATATTATTAAACATCAAACGACCAGCTAAACATTTTATTTTAATTTTAGGTTCCTAATACGTAAAACGTCTAAACCTGAATCTGATAGTTCTAAGGCCACAGATATATCTGAGATTAATGAGCCATCTACTTCAACTTCACATTTGTCCAACCCCAAATCATTAATTTCAGTTTCTACCCCTACATCAACTTTGTACACTCCAATTGATTCAGATTATGAAAAATCCATAAATAGTGATGATGATGATGATGATGATGATTTGGAGAGTGAAAAAAATATCGTTCCTGATTTGGAGACAGAAACAAATATTATAGTTCCTGCCAAGAAACGGAAAATATATGATGTGAAATATAGCCAGAATTGGCAGATGGTAAGATTAATACGAAATCACATAGGTATAGCCGGTATAGGTGATGGATTATCTCGTGAACACTGAAACACCGCAAAAATTTGACAGTTCTTCATACGCTCTTATATGGACGGAACGTCAAATTTTGCGGTGTTGCAGTGCTCACGAGATAATCCACTACATATACCCCATATTTTTACAATAACAACATTTTCATTTCAGACCTTTAAATGGTTAAGAGAGAAATCTGGTAAAGCCTTTTGTGTTTCATGCAACAAATCTCTCGCAGGTGGTAAAAAACACTTAAAGCGCCACGAGGAAACAGAATTTCATAAAAAAGCTGTGAGGAAAACTCAAGGTACAGTCGAAATAGACAGAGCTCTGTTGGATACTCCTGGCAGAAGAATGCAGGATCAAGTCAAATCTGCAGATTTAAAATTATGTATGTTTCTTGTTGAACACAATTTGCCCTTTTTAATATTTGATCATTTGCCAAAATTCATTTGCTCACTACCAAATAAAGATATTTTAAAATTAGTAAAGTGCTCCCGCACCAAAGCAACCGGTTTAATAAATAATAAATTAGGACCCTTTGCTCAAATTTTGATAGCTAATATTTTGAAAAATACTTTTTTCAGCGTTATTATCGATGAAACAACTGACGTATCAACAAATAAATGTTTGATTATTGTTGTTAGGTATTTTTGTGACAAAAACAAGAAAGTTGTGGATTCTTTTTTTTGTTTAATAGAATTAAAAGAAGCTAATGCGGATGCGATATTCAAAGCTGTAATAAATAGCATTACAAAACACGATATTCCATTACAGAATATCATTGGATTCGCTTCTGATAATGCGTCAGTAATGATGGGACAATTTAATGGGGTAAAGGCCAAATTTAAAGAAATATTACCCAATATTTTTGTTATTGGATGTTTAGCACACTCGTTACATCTATGTGCTTCCAACGCCTGTACGCTCTTGCCAAATTGTGTTGAAGATTTTACCAGAAATGTGTATAATTACTCTGCACACAGTGCTAAGAGGCAACATGAATTCAAAGAATATCAACATTTTGTCCATGCAGAACCCCACAAATTGTTGCGTCCTTCTCAAACGAGATGGTTATCCTTAGAAGCAGCTGTCAATAGGATTTTGCAACAATGGGATGCTTTGACCTTATATTTTCAAACTGAATCTCTTCTTGAAAATGTATATGGGGCAAGAGAGATTCTAGATGCGTTGGGAAATAAAGAAATAAAACTTTATTTTTACTTTTTTTCTCACATATTAAAAATTGTAAACAAGATGAATTTGGAATTTCAAAGCGAACATCCAAAAATTCATATTTTGCTTCCTACAATAACGTCTAATTATAAAATGATTTTGAAATTTTATATGAAGCACGATATTGTCGATAAGCTAGAAGTGGAAAAAATAAATCCCAAAAACTCAGATTATTTTCAAAATATCGAAAATATTTACTTTGGTGCAGGTTTTGAGGTAGCCTTAGAAAAAAGTAGAAATCTCTTATCAAAAGGGGAACTACATCAAGTGCGTCTAAACTGCCTTAATTTTTATGTAAAATTATGTACAGAAATAAGAACACGAGTTGATTTTTCTGACAAAATTCTAAATGAAATTTCAAATATTTTAAATGTGTCTAATATTTTTAAAGCCAATAAACCTTCAATAGCCCTTTTAGCAGTAAAGTTTCCAAATATAATTGACCTAGATAATTCTCTTGAAGACTTAAGTCTTGAATGGAGGCTTTTAAACGAATACAAAATGGAAATGGATGAAATTAATAGTTTAGAGGAAGTTATTGATCATTTGCATAAACTTAAGAATTCTTCTGGGGAACACATTTTTAAGAATTTATTAATTTTGTTTAAAGCAATCATTAGCTTGCCCCATGGAAGCGCTGCTGCTGGACGGATATTTTCTAAATTAAGCCTTATAAAAACCAAATACAGAAACAAACTTAAAACTGAAACGGTGGAGAGTTTGTTATTTAGTAAAGAATTTTTAAAAAATGACACGTGCGTTTCATGGGAACCTAATGAGCAATTAATTAATTTTAAATAAAAGTAACCGTATGTTTATTTTTTATCTTTATTACCTATTATCCCAGTTAACTTTTGTTTCTTTACATTTTTTGTGTTGTTAATATACTATGTTTAAAAATGTTTGTTTTTTATGGTAAATAAACGTGTTTAGAAGTGTTTTGTTTGATTTTTAATTTTTTTCACTATTTTTTTTTCAAATATTTTATATTCAGTACGTTTTTTCCCAATTCAGTACCTTTTCAAAAAAAATTCAGTACGATTTTAAAAATCGAAGTGGCAACGCTGGTCTGAAATATTTCTGTTTGTGACAAGAAGGCATAGTATTTGTTGATTTCATAGTGAACTCTCCGATTACTTGATTTGTTTAGTCTATATTTCAGTAAATAGTAGTGTACAATATATTGTACAGTGTGAATATATGGAGGTCGACAGGTATGTTACAAAACCTTACGTTATTTACAGTTTTTATTATATTTTTGTAATTTAGTAGTGTTAAATTTAAAAATGAGTAAAAATAGCTGTTAACTGAGGAACAACTATTAGAGCAAATTGAAGCGGGCTTATCAGATATTGTAGAGCTTAGGGATGATGTGAAGGTATTTTTGATCTATAACTGTTGAGAAATAAAAATAATTTGTTATATTTTTAGATGAATTAGTTCATAATGAGGAGACATCACCTAAGCTTGAAGAAGGGGCTGAATCAAATACGTTAGAACGTGTACAAATAGTAGAATCTAAGAAAAAGCTTATTGGTAGATTTTTGGAAAATAATGATTTAAGTAAAAAGAAAAACATAACTGGGCGTAAAATTGAGCGTTATGAGACACCACAATTCATAAATTGGCATATTCAACAAGATAATATAGTAGAGCTTGAAAGTCCATATTTTTATTTTAAACAATATTTCACAGATGCTTTATTTGAACTAATGGCAGAAAACACTAACTTGTTTAGTTCAAAATATGACAAGATTTTCTCCAACAATTGTAGACGAACTGAAAACATTTGTTGAATTTCATATGCTGATGAGGAATTTACATTATCCACGTATAAAATTTTATTGGAGCCCAAAATTACAAGTGCCACAAATTTCTGAAAGTATGCCAATAAATCGTTTTTATTCGCTAAGAACGCATTTATATTTTGTGGATACCCAAACAATAAATGGTGGGCAAACTGATCAGGATCGTTTTTGGAAGATACGACCTTTATATGATATTATTAGGTCGAAATGCTTGTCTCTACCGATTGAAACAGAATTATGCGTAGACGAACAAATGGCACCCTTCAAATGGCGTCTAAACGTCAAGCAGTATGTAGCAAGAAAGCCAAAACCTTGGGGTATTAAATTTTTTGCCTTGTGTGGCTCCAGTGGATTGATTTATGATTTTCTTATTCACCAATGGGCTACATTTTAACTGAACAAAACGCACTTAAAAGTTTTTGGATCAGCAGCATCTGTAGTATTGAAACTATCTGAAATAATTGCAGTACCAAATGTTCAACATTTTTTCGACAACTACTTTTCCAATTACAATTTATTATAATTGTTGCTGCATAAAAATATATATGCAAGAGTAGATATGTTTAGCAAGCCACATTTGTTGCCTCAAAGGGAGATGTCAAAAAAAGGTCGTGGCTTCGCTGAACAGTATGTGAGTGGTGTTGGAGAAGTTATTCTCACTCACTGGTTTGACATTAAAAGTGTTGTCATGGCTTCTAACTTCATGGGCATAGGAAAACAAGATGGATGTACACGATGGAACAAAAATAGTACACAATATGTTAGTGTGAAACGACCTGAAGTAATAAAAAAATATAACCAAAGTATGGGCGGCGTTGATAAATGCGACTTTTTGGTTACTTTGTACAGAACCTTTATACGTTCCAGGAAGTGGACACTTCGTATGTTTACACATAGCATTGATATTGCATGTTCTAATGCCTGGCTGGAAGATAGGCAAAAGGCGATTACTTTAGGTATTCCAAAAAAGAAAATATTGGATTTTGTTAATTTTAGGGCATATGTCGCTGAAGTTTTGATAAAATCAGACAAAGTATCCTCTAGAAAACGGGGATGTCCTTTGAATAAAGGAAAGTCGACATCATTTCCGCAACAGAAGAAACAAAAAACAGAGACTAGACCAGCAGCAGTTTACCAATTATAGATGAAAAATCCTTCTCTTCGAGGTGTAAATTCCCTAAATGTGCTTCTAGGACCAATTTCGTCTGTACTAAGTGCAACATACATTTATGTATTTCAAAAAAACAAAATTGTTTTATATTATATTATACAAATAAATAATTACCTGCACAAATTCTGTTTTTTTAATAGCATTTTATTTGGAAAAACATTACCACTAATTCACAATGTGCAATATATTGTACAAATCACTGCCCTTAAAAGGGGCGATGTGGAATTTCTTTGAGTATGCCAACATTTTTAAAAAAATTAAAAGAATATGTCCACCTAAGTTCAGATTTTTATCTTTAAAAACTAAAAAGCGTGAGTGAAAGGGTTAAAAGTGCAAATGTCATGAATGTCGGCAACACTCATACCGTTTTATCATTCTTTAAGTTTTCTGAATACACGATGAAAATACATATACATGTCATATTGAGTTACTTTCTACCAAAACGTTTCAGTGGTTTCTCCTTCAGAAAACATTGGAACTTTTGAAACTACGATTAGCAGCAAAAGTATCGCATAATTTCAATAAACGCCAAAAAACCAAAATACAAATATTTTTGTTCAATTTATTTGAAGTAAATACGCACAATAAAGCCTATTCATCTTTAATAAATCAAAATAACATAACATTACATTTCCTCGACAAATAAATAAAAAAAACATGAGTAGATGTATGAATAATAAAATCCACCGCACTAATCTTTGTTTTCAGTACCTCGAACACGAATACCATCTTGATATATTTTAGGCATGCTAAGAATATGATTCCTAATGATATTTTATGATATTGTCTCCCATATATTAAGCAGGGTAGTGCAGGTCATCCAAGTTATTCAGCGGGTTTTGACGGGTTGAAATTTTTCAATACTCCTGTACAATTATAGCAATGTGAGGCTGTGCATTATCCTGCATAGACAGATAATTTTCTCCAATAAAAAGGGCATATGTGACATAAGGTGAGGTTCTAAAACTGACTTCGATTGCATCGAGCAGTGAGAGCTCTATTTTGAAAAAGTAACAACTCCCAAACACCTATTTTGTAAATATGGAGCATTTACAGTCCTTGTTCTAGGTGTTATTAATCGGAAGTCCTGTACAGGGGTCGCAACCCTTAAACGCTCTGGGACTGGTCTTGTCGTATGCTGCCCTGTTTCCCTAAATTGACTTGAAGCTCTACTAATGGTAGACTGATTTACATTGAGTTGCTGAGCAATGTAACTCTGATTTCTCCCTTCACTACTCAGTATGACGGCCACCAAGGATTCTTGCTCTGTTAAATTTCGATTTTGTATTCGGCGTGAATACATTTTAAATGTACAGACACTACAAAAACTAATTCATTGTATACAAGTAGCTAGCCTATATTTTACTATACTGAAGAAATAATACCAAAATCACTGAGTTTTCATTTTGTAAGAAAAGACAAGACAAAATTTTCAAAAAACATTTGGTTTCATTTATTTATTTATTATTTATTTCTCATGTCATGAACTGCTAACAACGAAAAGTTCCAAATTGGTATTAGCATACGAAGATGACATCGATATCATCGGGGATTCTGTCGTAACAATAAAGGACATTTTCAAAAAGCTCTAGAAAACAACAAGCGAAGTAAGACTAAGAATTAACGAGGTAAAGACGAACTACATGTGCGTAAATAGAACGGCATGAAGAGATAGATTGAGACAAAACGTCACAATGAACAATTTCAACTTCGAAAGAGTAGAACACTTCAAATACCATGGTGCCACAATTACAGCAGACAACGACGTCACTGAAGAAATCAAAGGCAGAATCCAGTCCGCAACCCGCTGTCTTTTTGCACTCAATAGTCTTATGAAATCAAATAGTCTAAAAAGGGCTTCAAAACTCAAGATATATAAAACTATCATCAGACACATAATAATAACATATGGTAGCGAAGCGTGTGGACAATGACCAAAGCAAACGAACATAAACTCAGATGCTTCGAACGAAAAATATTCTCGGAAAAATATTTGGACCCTACCACGATCCGACGACCAAACGATATCGCATTAGAACTAATGCAGAGGTCCAAGAACTATACAAAGATAACGATATTATCCAGGATATTAAATCCTAGCGTTTAAGATGGGCAGGACACGTACGAGGCTACACGACGAAAGACTTGTAAAACTGATATGGGACGAGATTCCAACAAGCAAAAGACCACTCGGACGTCCCATAATGCGTTGGAGAGACAACATAAGATCAGACCTCCAAAAAATGAAGATCCCATCCGATTACAGGTTGATGGAAGACAGGGCTTCCTAGAATAAGGTTATTCGTTACATTTATGGTTTAGGTAGTAGGACGCATTGCGAATTCTATTTTAGAAAATACTTTCCGCTCTATTCATTTTGGAATCTGTGTGTTTGGTTCGCAAACACTTTCACAATTTAACTGAGAGACCAATTCATAGTTACCCTACTAGAAGAAAAAAATTCGAAATTTACATAACAATAGCCAAGTCTGATCTGATCCCATTATCTTCAATGCCAAAAAACTATTCAATCAGATACCTTCAGAATTAAAAGTGGCAAATACATTTAATAGGTTCCGGAGATTGACAACAGTGTTTCTGCTTGAGAGACCTTATTATTCAGTGGCAGGATTCTGCAATCTACCCTATACTTTTGAGTTACATTGGCGTAGTTCAATATTTGCTATGATGGATGATAAATACTAATATTGTTTTATATTTATTAATTTAAATTTGTATTTTATATTATGTTTTGTATTGTTAGTATAGTCAGTACTTTTTATATTTCTATCTATTTTTAATTATGTATCTTTGTCCATAAAATTGTAAAAAAATTTCATGGCGCTTACGTCTCTCTCTCTCTCTCTCTCACACACACACACACACACACACACACACACACACACACCCAATTGCCAATTCCTGATAAACCTAATCTGGACCACCGGAAATTATGATTTTGGTCTCATTCACAAAAATTGGGAAACAATTAGGTAAGAAAAAAATAATGGATTGGTTTTTTGAAAGTATTTCGAAAACTATTTGAGATAATGAAAATTTGAAATAAGGTCCCCAAAGAGCAGAACAATTTCTAAAGAAAAGTCCTATCTTTCAGAACTATACAGATAATATTTATAATATTAATTTGGTGGTAACAATTGGACTAAAAACGGGTAGCCGATGTAGCGGGTGTCTCAACCGAATCAGAAGCTTGATGAAAAAATGATTTTAACGGACTAAATATGAATATTAATTGATAAAAATTTGGGTACTATATAAAAACATTAATAAACAATAATCTGTCAATAAAAACTTTTAGCCCAATTTTTTAATTAACTATGCTTTTGGTAATCAGTTGAAAGTTAACATAAAACACTGATAATTTCTAAATTAGAAACATACATTTTTTGACTTTCTGGAGCTATTCTTAAAAGGACATAGAACAGATCCCAGTTGGAATAATTCGGAAATTTTGATTTTTCACGGTTTTGTTAGCAATCAAAGGTAATGAAAAATTAATTATGTAAATAAAGTAATCAGGAAATATTTTTTTTCAATTATTGTTATTATTTTGTTTTCTTATTGCTCAAAGCTATATAACATTGATTTTTTCAAATTTTCAACTTTCAGTATAAAAATGATTGTTATAAAGAAATGCATTAAGATTTTTGATTTTTTTTTGGGAATTTAATCCCTATCCCTGATGAAAATAATGAGTTTTAAGATAAAATAATTTCTTAAAGAATTTAATTTTTATTCTACATACTCAAAAACTCAATTTTCGTGGCTCTATCGGGACGGGAAAGTAGGTATTTGCACGGATAGGCGAGAAAAATGGCAAATAATGGTTAGGCAGGGAAAATAACTTCACAAAAATAACACTAGATGGCACCCTATTATGAAAGACGACGCAGCTGTCACTTCTAAATTTTAAATTGTGACTTCATTCACAATGCAATTACAATTAGTGCTTAGGAAAATTAAACTCAGAATTCAAATCGTCATTGAAATCTTGCATTCACAAGGAGAAAATTAATGTTATAATTAGCTGATTTGTGGTTGCGTCCTCTTTATATTAAGGGATAGAACAATTGTCAGTGTTGACGTTGAAAGTGGTGAAGAAAATTATTGATAAATATGACTTCTAATTTCAGAAAATGAGGTAACTTTTAGTATAATTACTAATATGTTCATTTATGAATGCTAAACTGCAATGGCAGCTTACAAGGTTCTACGACTAATTGTAATTACTAATTGTTAATTTGTTCATTGTGACTGTACCTTTAGGATTTTGTTGACATTAAAACTAAGATTGCAAATACATATAGAAAAATAAACGGTTTTACCGATTAAAACTAACGTTTCCGCATCTATGAGATGCCCTGATTAGCATTCTGTCATAAAATTGTCACTTGTATACATCATGTTAACAAACCGCAATTTCTCCAAAAGTGCAGTATATCTGGATTTATAGGACTCGCTGTACTCGCTATAGTCAGCTGAAAATCAATAGGGTACATCTGTGAGACACCTTGAATGAGACACCTTGAAAAATATCCAATTATAAAATTGGCCGCTTGTATACACTCCGGAGGCTGTATCGTACTGAACCCGAAATTTCTCCAAAAAGGAGAAAAATTTGGCACTTCAGGAACCATAGCACCCGTTGTACTAGCTCTGGTGAGCTAAAAATCAATAAGGTACATCTATAAGACGCCCTAAACAATATTCAATCATAAAATGGGTCACTTGTATAAACGCTGGATGCTGTATCGTACTAACAAACTGAAAATTCTCCAAAAATGACAAAAATTTGGTACCTCAAGTACCATAGCACTCGTTGTACTGGCTTTAGGGAACTAAATCTCAATAGGGTTCATCTTTGAGACGCCCTGAATGATATCCAATCATAAAATTGGTCACTTGTATATACTCCGGAGGCTGTATCGTGCTAACAAACTGAAATTTCTCCAAAAATGACGAAAATGTCGTACTTAAAGTATTATAGCACCTGTTTTACTGGCTGTGGTGAGCTGAAAATCAATAGGGTTCATCTGTGAGATATTCTGAATAATATTCAATCATAAAATTGGTGACTTTTTGCACAGTGGAGGCTGTATCGTGCTAACAAACAGAAATTTCTCCAAGAATGACAAAAATGTCGTACTTAAAGTACTATAGCACGTGTTTTACTAGCTGTGGTGAGCTGAAAATCAATAGGGTTCATCTGTGAGATGTTCTGAACAATATTCAAACATAAAATTGGTGACTTTTTGCACACCGGAGGCTGTATCGTGTTAACAAACTGAAATTTCTCAAAAATCACAAAAATGTCGTATTTCGAGTACCATAGCATCCGTTGTACTGTCTATTGTGAGCTGAAAATCAATACGACGACGACGACATACACACACAGGATTTTTTTTCTAAAAAACATTTTTTCGTGTTGTTCTTGATGAAAAACGTAAAAATAACTCAATTTTTTTTTCAAAATTTCAACCTTTTTGTGGCTAAACCAATACTTTTCTCGCATATAGATAGATTGGGCAGAAAAGTAATAGTATGCCACATAATAAGGGCGAATCCGACAGCAGTTATTCTACACCGGAAGGGATTATGCAAAAAGCAAGATAGGCTACACTAAATTTGCTACTTGAAGAGTCAAAAGAAAAATTTAACCAGAAATATACACATTTTATGGATTTGTGTTTATTGCATTGCAAGGTAAAGCGAAAATATTATTTTCAACAAATCATTTGCCATTTTTTATGACTCGTTCATCTCATAACATTAAAAGGTACAGTCAAAATATTTCCTACCTTTCTTTTTGTCATTTTAGAATCTAATCATTTTATGTGTAGGATAAAAGCTATTGTGTGTTCCACGTCGCGAAAGTGGTTTTCCAGTCTTCAGAAGTGGCCTTCTGTCGGCCCAGAAAACAAGCACTTTCGCGCCTAGGTACACAAATAGCTATTATTGACCAAAGAGCGGTTAATTAAGACTTTTTTTGTGCTACTAAATATTAATATTAAGAAACTATTTTTTTAGATTATTTTATTCTTATTTATATTTATTATTATTTACTTTCATGTTATGGTAGAAAAATTTTTGTTAATAAATTTTCATTTGTTTTTAAGCAAACAATTTGTTACTAACAAATGAATTTTAGCGCAATATTTTTTGAAATACTACAAAATATTTTGGAAACAACGATACGTTTATTTTTATGTGAACCTGTCTCTATAATTTTTAAACATGTTCTACTCTTGGACTTCTCGCTTTGCTTCGGTTTTTCTTCATTGTTATTAATATAACTCATAAGCTATTGAAAATACGGCAAGAACGATTCAATACTTTTTGATTTTAGCTTTCAACCTGACATTCAAATAGTTTACTTTAATAACCATGAAGAAGACAGAAAGAAAGCTACGAGTACGATAGTACAACCTCTTTAAAAATTACACTGGAGCTTGCGACGCAGCTTGCAAGCACAGCTCAGACCACCTAAAATTCAAGTGATTTATGCTCGTGTCATTCCTGGATGTGTTCTTACAAAAAAATCGTAGAGATGAAAATTGAAGCAAATCTTATGCTCTTGAAGATGACGTGAATAGTTTTTTCCAAAAAAAAAAATTTCAGATATTAAATTATCCAAAAATTGAAAAAATTTACGAAAATTATATTTTTGGTTGGTAATTATAAATAAAATATTAATATCGAAGTCAAAACATAGATAAACATAGAGGGCGTTGAAAAATTTCTTAAAAATACCTTTTTACGTTATAAATATATTTGTTTTTGAAAGACGAGTATTTGGAAAAAATAATTTTTCAGATGCGACTTTTACAAGCTGAGATAAACAAATTCAAAATATGCTAGATACTGTCATAATAATAATTGAAATTTTCAAATTTTGATCACTTCGCTAGGTTGTTGAATCCCAACTCAACTCAAGAGAACAGTAATCCTAGCTCGCTCGGCCAAACGGTGCGGCGGCAGCTGCTTGGCGTTCTGGTGGGGGGTCAGCGCACATTCTCTTCGAACGCCCAAAAGACCCTTACTAACATGACTGACGACGTACTTGTACCCGACGAATTATTTGACAATGACGAGGATGATAATGAATCTCTGAGTGATGAGCTAAATTTTGATATGACTCAATTAGTTGATTGTGAACTTGAAATTGATAGTAGCAATAATATCGATAAGGATTTGTTTGTTAATGATAATGACGAGGAAAATTGTACAGAGCGATTTCCTCAAAGACCAAAAAGGGCGAGAATTTATAGAAAATAGATGTAAATTTGTAAATAAATATTATTCTTAGTATCTACGTTTCGAATTATGAATAATAAATATAATAAATGGATTTATAGATATGAATTATAAATATCATTGTACCTTATTTCTAGCAATATGTAATGGTTGATAATAACCATACTATTAGCAAACCACAAATGCAAAATTTTTACAAAGAAAACCAAAATAAAAGCTTGAGCTTCGTTCAACTGCGAACGAGCGCTGACCCCCACCACAACGCCAAGCAGCTGCCGCCGCACCGTTTGGCCGAGCGAGCTAGGATTACTATTCTCTTTTGAATGGACCAATTGACGGTAGAAAAATGAAAATTTGTGTTTAAGTTGAGTTGGAATTCGACAACCTAGCGAAGTGATCAAAATTTGAAAATTTCAATCAATATTATTACAGAATCTAACAGACTTTGAATTTGTTTATCTCAACTTGTAAAAGTCGCATCTAAAAAATTTTTTTTTAAATACTCATCTCTCAAAGACACCCATATTTATAACGTGAAAACATATTTTAAACAAATTTTTCAACGCCAAAATGAGAAAAAACTAGATGTAAAAATTTTTATTTTCGGTAAATGTTCTAAAAATTTATGTAAAAAAATTTAAAAAAATTTTGTTCATGTTATTTATAAAAATATAACTTTCACTCTGTCGATGCAACAAACCGTTTCTCAATATTGTTAATGTTCATAAATTTAGACGCGATTGAAAAAAAAATTTGTTTCCAATTTGCGCAGCCGCCATTTTGAATTTTCCAAATCTGAAAAAATGTAAATTTTTAGAAGTTTGCCCTCTATGTTTATCTATGTTTTGACCTCGATATTAATATTTCATTCATAATTACCAACCAAAAATATAATTTTCGTAAATTTTTTCAATTTTTGGAAAATTTAAGATCGGAATTTTTTTTTTGAAAAAACCATTTATATCATCTTCAAGAGCATAAGATTTGCTTAAATTTACATCTCTACGATTTTCTTGTAAGAACACATCCAGAAATGACACGAGCATAAATCACTTGAATTTTAGGTGGTCTGAGCTGTGCTTGCAAGCTGCGTCGCAAGCTCCAGCGGAAATTATTAGACAATCTAGGAGAGTGATGCTGGGTCAATATATTTTCATTTAAAAATGAAAAATCAATTATGGGAAACTTTTGACTTTTATTTCCTTACTTTCCCGGACTAATAATTTTTGTTCATTGATGTATTGTATTCTTTTCATGACGATTCAAATTAAGTAAGCTGACAATATGTAACGTGGTAAAGTGATAAATAGATATATTTCTACTACCTATATTTGTACGGTTACTCATTTTTAGGTAATGTGGTTTCCATAAGTATATGCCAAGAACTCAAAAGAGCCAATGATGGTCAAGATATTATTTCAATTTCCATGAACTTGTAACCGCCATCAAGCTTACGTCCGTTTGAGTCATCGACCTATGCTGAGAGTCAACACTTTTTCCACAATATGCCAGCTCTGAGAAGTTTTGAGATATTTTTTCGACAGTCTGAAATGGTAGATGATTCAGGGGAATTACAGACCGAGTCCACAAATAATTTATATGAAGATCTCGATATTTTTTCTCCCGACAGAGATCCGTTTGCTACAGATCACGACAGTGAAAATGTTGACTATGAGCCTCCAGCATCCAATAGATCTACTGATGAGGAAAACGTGCACGAAGACGACGAAGAAACTAACTTGCAACCGTTACGAAGCCGAGAACAAAAAAGAAAAGGTATATCAACAGTTGGAGGAGGAATGTTATTAAACGCTCTCGAAACAGAGGAGAGGCGTACATCAACTGGAAAGGAAAACAGCAGCCCGAAAAAGTTTAAAAACCATCATGCGAAAACTGCAAAAGAAGTGTGAAAATAAGTTTACAGAAGAGCAACGGAACTCTATATTCAAAGAGTTTTGGGGATTATTCCAAATTAACAGAAAAAGAGATTAGATTTCAAAGTATGTGGTTGAAGACCAAAAACAACGAACCCGTCAAAAAAATCATGAGATACAAAGTAGACCAAGCTTTACGTATAAATATATTTTTGGCACAAGACGGCAGTAACGTAGAAGTCTGCAAAATATTCTTTTTAAACACCCTTAATATAAGTGGACAAATTGTATAAACTGTTCTCAATAAAATGGGAAGTTCGGGAATAGTATTGGAGGATAGAAGGGGAAGGGCATGTAACAACTCCAAGTTGAATGGTGAAGTCAAAAACATTGTCAGAGGTCACATTAAGTCATTTCAGACTGTAGACAGTCACTACTGCCGAAAGACAAGTGACAGAAAATATCTTCCACAAACATTGAATATTACAAGAATGTACACATTGTATCAAGATCATTGTAATGAGAATAATATATCTGAAGTAACTACGGAAAGTATTTATAGACAGATTTTCAGTTCAGAATTTAACCTCTCATTTTTTCGGTCAAAAAAAGATATATGCGACATATGTCACAAATACGAAAGTTCTTCAAAAGAAGACCGCCTCACTATTATGGAGGTGAGGTGCAAGCAACATATTAAAAGTAAAGAATTGGCTCGGGAACTAAAGAGAACTGACAATGATATGGCATCTCAAAACTCCAAAATGTGCGTTACTGTTTTTGATTTGCAACAGATACTGCCGGTGCCAAAATTCGATCGTAGCTTAGCATATTACAAATTGAAACTTTCAGCCTACAATTTTAGAGTTTTCAATTTAGGAACCAAATATGTGGCACGAATCTATTTCTTAAAGAGGCTCTTCCGAAATAGGAAGTTGCCTTCTACAGTATGTTGAAATGCAGGTAAAAAAGGGGGGCAAAACATTTCCATTTTTTCCGATAACTGTGGGGGACAGAATCGAAACAAATATCTTTTTTCACTATACAACCGCTTAACTCGTACATATTCTATTTCAATTCGTCACATCTATATAGAACGTGGTCATACGTGAAATGAGGGAGATTCTGTACACAGTGTAATAGAAAGAGCTGCCAAACATAATACCTATTTATACTTCCGATCAGTGGCTAACTATAGTAAGATTAGCTAGGAGAATAAAACCGTATGGAGTGATTGAGTTGTGTCAAAACGAAGTATATGATCTCAAGACGCTCCAGGAAAATACTGCTATTAATTTTGATAAAGATGAAAATGGAGAAAAAATACTTATTTCTTTAATGAGAATGGTCGAAACTAATCCCGAATTACTCAATAACCTGCTATTTAAAACAAGCAACGACCAAGAGAATTTCAACAAAATAAACCGATTTCAAAGGGGAAGAAAAAAAAATCGACAGTGGCAATACTGGAGAGCTTACTCATTTTTACAAAAAACCAATACCATTCCAGAGAAAAAATACGATCATCTTCAATTTCTTTGTGAAAAAGGTGTGATAAAATCCCAATATCATGAATTTTTTAGACGTTTGCTATATACTCTCAACAATCCTAAAGATTCCGACAGTGAATACAAATTGAATCCTGCATTATGACCCTTACACTATATTTTACAAAATGCTGTAGTTGTGGGCTTTTTTATATTCTATTTTTGAAAACTAATAGCATAGATTTATTCAAGTTTTACATTATTTTTTCATTTTTGTAAACTGTTGACGAGTTTTAAGTTCGTTTTTTTTTATAATTTATATCATTTTGTAATAATAAAGCCAGTTTTCTAGTTATTGCACTATATTTTATAAAATAGAACAATTCAAACTCCACACAAATTATCTATGGTAACTCCTCACAAATGGAGATAAAATACTTGAAGTTTGTTTTACTATTCATTATATGTCCACATTCTTTTTATTTACTAAGTATTCATTCAAAATCTACTACTATATTATTACACACGTGAATTTGAAGTTATAGTGATAATATCGCAAATTAAAAATCTTCCTTTTATTTCCAAATGAAAATAAATGCGCTCCTGAAAAATTCACGTTTTGTGACATACAATAGTTCTGCATTAAGGCGACGACATTATAGAAATGTTTAAAAACAAATGAAAATTTAATAATACAATTTTTTCTTTCATGATATGAAAGAACGTGACACATATTGATTTAAAAAAATGGTTGCATAATAATAATATTAAGTAGGACAAAAAAATTTTAATTATCAAGTACGTTTATTGTCAATACAATTTTTTCTAAGAAACGATTTTCTACTTGCTTCATTTTCATCAGGGATTAAATTCCCAAAAAGAATTTTCGATAGTCTTAATAATAATGCAATTGTTCATAACAATTATTTAAATAAGGAAAGTTAAAAAATTGAAAAGCTTATTGTTATATAGCTTTGAGCAATGAGAAAATAAAATAATAACAATCATTGATAAAAACATATTTGCTGATTGCTTGATTCACATTATTAATTATCAATACCTTTGATTGCTAATAAAAAAGTGGAAAATCTAAATTTCAGAATATTTCCAAATAGAATAGCTCCAAAAAGTAAAAAAATCTAGGTTACTAGTTTAGAAATAATCGGGATGATAACTGCTACAGCCGCTACCCGTTTTTACCTCCAAATTACAACTATAAATATTCTTCAGGAAATATCCTGCTCTTTCAGGATATTTTTTCATATTTTGATTATCTCAAATAGTTTTCAAAATAATCCCAAAAAACTAAACCATTTTTTTTCTTCCGTAATTGTCATAACTTTTGCAATTTTTGCCGACTCCAGTTGATCATTTGTTCTAGATGCCATTTCGAGTTCATGTATTAAACTGTTGATGACGTTTATTAGGAACGTTAATTATGTAAATGCCGAGAAGGAAAGTATAAAGTAGGTTGTTGTGATTCACAATAGGTAGTAAACGTAAAATTGCAGAATATACTGACCCTTATTTTGAGATAGCGACAGTAACCATATTCATTGATGCTCATTGAAGGGACTGCATTAACCAAAGCAATTCTATTTAAAAAGCCTTCTCTCCCATCGTCTATTAAGAACAGTTTTCCGTCAGCTAGTGAAATTTGTAAAATGAATATTAGCGGCTGTAAACTAGCCTACTATTGATGACAAGCGACGTAATTATCATATAGGATGTCACAATTGTTGTTCGTGTCTTCAATCTCATTTCAAACTTCCACAAAAACATTAAACTATATGGAGTTGATGGAAACATCTACAAAATCATCATATTTAAAAATGTTGTTCAGTTCTTATTGTAAGGAAAGGATTGTTCCTAGTATTTTTAACTATATGAGTTTTCTTCTATAGAGGTTCGATCCTGTCGACATATTAAACCAGACTTGATTATATCGGATCTCATTAAATCGTATATTCTTTATCAAACGATTGAATAAAATAGTGAAAAAGTTAGTGCTAAGAAGTCGCTGCGCTAATGAAAGGTATGTAAAAAGAATATATTTTAAAGCTTAGAGATAATCCAATATACAGCAAGTTGAAAACCAGATTCTTTGGTTTATAAATTGTAACAAAACCTGTTCTAGATCGATAAAGTGATTTAGCTAATTACCTGACATCAAGAAGTTAAAACTAAAAACACGCGATCGTATCTAGGAAATAACAGAGCAAATTAAATAAGTAGCAAAATGGGAAAAGTCTTGGAGAAATTGAACACTATGGATGAGAGTAATGTTCGAATGGAGCAAAAACTGGACGAAATTCAGCGAGAACTAATTGCCCTAACATTAGAAAACCTTGAGAGGAAGCAAGAGAATGAAGAACTTGAAAGGGAGCTGGAGAAACAAGAAAAGAGAATCCAATTTTTAGAAAGAGAATTCCGAAGTAAAAATTAATCATCTACGAAATAAATGAAGCACATAACGAAGCTAATAACATTCTACAAAATGAAATAAAAGAAGTAATAAATAAATTAGGGATGCAACTTAAAATGGAACACGACATAACGAATATCAGAAGATTGGGGAAGAAAAGGGACAATACAAGTAGACCAGTACTAATAGAAATGGTTAACAAAACAAAATTTTAAAATCGGCTGAAAACTTAAAAAATACCCAGTAGAGTGTCAACGAAGACTTCCCAAAAGAAATTCAAATGCAAAGAAAACAACTTGTGGAACATATGAAAATAGCTAGAACCGAAGGTCATAAGGCATTTTTAAAGTATAATAAACGTGTAGTCGGTGGAAAGGAATATGACGTAAGGAAAGCTGAGAGGTGAAAAAAGCTACAAAGAGAACCATCAACAACGTCCAAGAAAACAAAAGGAAGAACAGTAAGCAAGAGATCTCCAGCATCCGAAGATGCAACTAGTGAAAATTCTTTAAAAAACCCGAAACTTGCATAAGAACAACCAAACCAAACCAAACCATCAAATTACAATTATTTAAATAACTTGCCTTTTGTTAATATGATATTCTGGAATATGCGGGGCTTTAAAAACTTTAATAATTTTATCCAAGACCCATATGAACAATATGACTTTTTATGTTTATGCGAAACATGGTTGTATTCGGGCATAAAAGTACCTGACGCCTTAAATAGTAACTATAGTATTGTTTACTTAGAAGCAATCTGGGAGAAATTAGTAGGACATGCAAAAGGTGGTATAGTATTGTTGGAAGCCTTTGGAATGTCACTTAATGCTATACTAGAACAATATCCATTGTTTATTTCTTATAATTGGATATTTTAATAGTAGAATTGGCGAGACAAGTGAAAGTCCAGAAGAAGTTGTAGCAAATACTCAATTTTTCCCCAATATGCTAAGTTATGATAAAGTCAGCAACTATATGGGTCATCGTCTTCTACAATTTATGTCATATAGAAACTTCTCGTTAATAAATGGTCATATAAAAACAGACAGACCTGCTTACTTAACTTTTTGTAATACATCAGGGCAAAGTGTAATAGATCTCTGTTTCTGTAATACTGATAAGCTTGAATTAATTGAAAAATTTAGTGTGCCAGATGATCAATATTTGTCACTTTCCAATAGTTAAATCCTTCGGCTCGGTAATAAGAAGCAATAATATTCCTCCTACTAAATCATCCTTCACTCGCTTGAAATGGAACAGTTCCAAAGTAATTGATTTTAAGATGTCAATTCATTGCTTACGGAATGTAGGAGCAATAGGAGATGTGGACGCTTTGTATGATAATCTGTGTAGCACAATATGGGATGTATCAAAACTTAAAGGTTTAAACTCAGTAGAATATTTCAATAGCATTAACTCACTACGATCTAAGCATTGGTTTGATGCTGACTGTAAAAAAGCTAAACGTCAAGTAACAAATTCATTGAAAATATGTAAAAAACAAGAATTCTCCGAAATATACAAGACAACTTATATTTCCAACAAAAAAGAATATAAGCGATTAATTTTAAGGAAGAAAAATGATTATGAAGAAGATATTGTAGCTGCTCTTTCCAACACAAAAAAAACCCTTCCGAGTTCTGGAAAACCTTAATGTTATTTAGACGTAAAAATAGAAGTTGTCCTATATCAATCATGGAGTGGGGATATTTTTACGATAGCATATCTTCAATTAAAGTTCAGTATGAAGTATGCTTTTTTGGGGTCGAAGACGAATTTATGGATACCCCCATATCACTTCTAGAACTTGTTCAATCTTTGATTTGTGCAAAGTTGGCAAATCACCAAGTAAGGATGGTATTACTTACGAGTTTCTAAAGCATTTACCACAGAACTGGCGTTTATATATTTGTCATTTATATAATAAAATTTGGGATTTGGAAATTATTCCTTCCGGTTGGCATGAAACAATTCTCACAATGATCCACAAAAAAGGACCCTTAGAGGATCCTAATAAAACTATCGTGGTATATCTCTAATTAATTGTTGTGCCAAGGTGTTTTCGTATATTCTATTAAATCGCTTTTCCAATTGGTGTGAAAATAATCTCATTCTTCCCAAAACACAAATTGGCTTTCGAAAGAATAGGGGATGTTCGGACAATATATTTATTCTGACTTCTGTTAGAAATAACTCTTAGGCTCCCCCGCAGGGCTGTTTTTGTAGACCTTCGGAGAGCATTTGACAGCATAGATCATACACTTCTTTGATTAAAACTATTTAAGTTTGGGATTAGTTCTAAGTATATTAGAATACTAAAACACTTATATGCTAACGCCACATTTTTAATTAGACATCAAAACCTATATAGTAAAAAATATGCTATCGCTGAGGGAGTTCTCCAAGGTGAATCGCTAAGTCCACTGCTTTTCTCTATTTTCATATCAGATATTGAAAACTACTTTCGTTCAAGTAACTTACGCGGAATAAATATTGATGGCAAGAATGATGTGTTAATGCTTCATTACGCAGATGACATAGTAATCCTGGGGGGACTCCCCAATAGACATAGAACGTAAACTGAGAATACTTGATACTTATCGTTCTACCAATAAACTTGCAGTTAACACTGATAAAACGAAAGTATTAATATTTGCAAAAGGATGGCTCACGCATAATTATAATCAAATGTTTTATTACAAAGGTTTTAGGTTAGAAATAGTAAAGCAATTTACGTATCTACACAGAGAAAACACGTCCAAATAAAAAAAGTTTCTAGAAAAAAATCGCTTGCTGTCAATAAATTTTTATTAGTGGTAGAAACATTATTCATCAGTAGTAGAAAAAAACAGATAGCTAGTTTTGTCCGTTAAAGCGGTCGACAAACCTTAGTCACCAGGTAATTTGTACTTAATAAAAAAAGTTTCTAGAATTGAATCATTTACCCTTAACTATCTATCCTTTTATCGTAAGTGAGCTCAATATTAATCTTTAGTTAACTAATTATTTGGAATCACGTCTTCGACACATTCCGATAACACTCGGATTGCTCGGCTGACCAAAGTTGGTTTCAGACAAGAAATTGCATCATTTAAAATTCGGGAAGACAGCAAACAAACAGCACGTGTGGAGTGTAGTGAATGTCTCAACGATCTTTCTTTGTGCGGTGAGTGGTTTCTGGTTTCACCACAGACTAGAGTCTATGGTTTCACTATTATGCGAGGCCTACAGTGGAATACAAGCAATGTAATTTCCTTTAATGAGCATATGTTTGCATATGAAGTTAAGATAACTGATAATCTATCTTGCTTTTCAGAGATTCAATTTTATTTTCAGATGGTCACTTTGAATGTACACTCTAATAGCAGAACTTACTTTTTACTTTTTTTCAAATATTTTCTTATTTTTTACGTAAGTTGAAACAAATCTTTATACACAGTGTCCCACGACGATTTAGACAAGCAATATCTCGGAACTGAACAGTAGTACAGAATTGTAATTTTGGGGCTGTATATTAGAACAGATTCTGCAGCTTTTCTTGTTATTATGTTACCAATCACCTTTTTGTACCGATATCACATTCAAATTTATTAATGGGACAACTTGTATATTTTTACATTTTTCTGTCACGATTCCAACAAATTAGCTAATTAGTAAAACGACTAATTTAGAGCTACCGCTAATTAAAAATGTTTGTCCCATGATGGTTAAAACAAGCAATACCTCGGAAATGGGTAGTTTATTTTGAATTTATATTGAATACAATTATAATGTTGCAGGATTGTATTCAAAATAAACTGTCTAGTTCTGAGAGATTGCTTGTCTTATTTGTCGAGTGACCATCATTTTTAAGCAGCTGAACCTAATTAATCGTTTTAGACCACAAGTGTACTAGTTTGTTGGAATCGTGTTATAGAGAAAAACTTAAAAATGTAAAAATATGCAGGTCGTCCCATTAAGTTTGAATCTGATGTCACGTGAGCCAAAACAAAATTGTCATTGGGTAACATAATAACAAAAGAAAAGCTGCAGCATTTGTTTTATACCATCAAAATTACAATTCTGTACTACTGTCCAGTTCCGAGATACTGCTCGTCTAAATCGTATAATTACCTTGTCCGTAATATAAGGATGATTAATAATCACTTTTTCGTTTGGTTTAGGAAACATGAAAAATTTAAAATGTCTTACAGTTTGCAGCCGTCGATTAGAGAGATCTCTAAAGCCAATTTTCAGATTGGAAATCATTTTGGATTTCAAGATTTCTCTAAGCGACGGTTTTATCAGTCTGTATAGGATTTTTTTTATATGAAAATGTTCCTTATTATTTTTATTTTGTATAATTTAAAAAAAATTAATAATTTTAAAACTTACCTGTTCCTATATGATTTGTACTGTACTTAGACTGAATACGTTCCTTATACTATTTTTAGCTTTTATTTTCGTCTTTTTGGTTAATTTAAGAAAATCAATAAGTTTAAAACTTACATGTTTTTGTATTGCCAGTACTTAGACTGGAAACGTTCCTTATTATTTTTAACTTACTTTTATTTTTGGTTACTTTGAGAAAATTGTATATTTTGAAAAGTTATTTTTTAATTACTTAAAAAAATACATATGTTAATTTTTTGTAAGTTTAAAATATGTTTCTTATAAATTTGCTGTTTTTAACCCATTTCTGAGTGTTTCGCAAATATGGAAAACTAATGATGGAAAAAATATGAAATTTGAAGTTTGTATTCCAAATCTTTCAATTTTTAATTATATTTTTTAAAATATATTTGACATACCTGGTATATGAAATTTCAACTTTGGATTAGTTTTCAGTACCGGGTGCCCACTTTAAATGCTTATGAATACTAAACGGTGCAGAATAGAAATATGCGGTTTTTACTGAAATGTTTCATTTAAGTACAAGTTTTGGTCGAATAGATTGGATTTTTTCCATTGCTTCCGATTACGTCAAAATAAAAATGGCGGATTTTTACAATTTCCGTCAGCTGCTAACCGATTTTGAAGAGTTTCCATCGCTATATAGGTAAAGATCACTTATCAAACTACAAAAAATATACTGGTGGTTCCATTAACAAAGTCAAAAAAAAATTGTCCAAAATTCGCCATTTCTGTAGTTTCGTAAACGAAAACAATAGAAAAAAATCAATCTATTCAAAGTAAACTTGTAACTACTAAAATGAAACAATTCCCTGAAAACCGCATATTTCCCTCCTGAACCGTTTAGAATTTATAGGCAGTTAAAATAGGATAAATATAAGTGGATACCCTATATAAGCCTAAATGCTAAGATTTAGGTTAATAAATAAATCGATTACTATAAATAAACTTTTCAATTAGTCCTCATAACCTGTATTACTAAGGTAAATATACATTTTATCTATTATAGGTTATAAAGTTACTAGAGATAAATAAATAAATCACCAAGGATAGTTATACAATATTCATATATATTATATTATATTATATTTATTTATATCAGATTTAATAAACGATATTATATTGAATAGCTAGTAGCACGTTATCTAGGTCGATAACTGTAAGCGACTAAATAATTTACAGTAAATAAAATAGACTACTTGAAATATATCTATGATAAGTGATCTCTATATTAACTGTAAATGTTTAGTTTTAGCAATAAGGGTTTTTCTGTGGTAAATGAATAAGTCATTTGTCCCCTATTTAATCGATTTTTTTTTGCTACTGCAAGTGAATATTCGCTTATGGCTAGCGAATTTTTTTCTCTGTGTAGGTGTCGATTTCTCTTCTACAGCTATGTTCTGTACAATGGCTAAGAATACTAAAATTGAAGCTTGTCGTGCCATTGGAGCAGTTATGGATATTATTTGCCAATCAAAAATTAATACATGTGATTCCAGAATCAAATTGTATAATTCGATCATTTTATCTTGTCTTTCTTTTGGAATTGGCATATGGGGACTACGCTATACTGATGTTATTAAGAGGGTACAGTTTAAATTTTTTTAAAAACTGTTGAATTTGTCTCAGTATACTCCAGATTAAGTTGTACACCTTGAGACATATTCGCCCCATTTATCACTAATTATTTTTAAACATGCTTAAGGTTGGTTAAGTAAACTTAAAATAAGGGATAATTGTAGAATTTCTAAAATTTGTTATATGCAACTTTTACAATTGAGTGAATGAAACGACGAGTACTCAGTGTGTATTTATTATTAAAATGTAGCTAAGCGCTTTCGGCCATTAGGCCATTCTCAGAGCTGTCGTCATAAAAAAGATCCTGTAACAGGTGCCAAAAAACATCCAGTGAATAAAAATGAAGTAGTGTATGATGTTAAGTCATTGTTACAATAAAATGATTAAAAACATTAAAATATTCCTTTAAGAGGGTGTACAAGTATATTTTACATCATGAAAAGTCCCATTCAGGAGTGTAAACTAAATGATATCCTGCATCTGCACAACTTTATCTCAACAAAAATAAAATGATTCAAAACTTTGAATACATTCGGATATGATGCTAGGTATTGCAGCATGTTGAGGGCTTCAGTATTGTCATTACGATTTTTTTTCCAAGCTTTTTTGTCTCGTTTTTCTAATGACATAACAAAATTCCCGTTGATGAAGCATCTGAATTTCTAATAATTGGCAATGGATTTTCTAAGGTAAGACGATTTTTTTTACATATTAACTTCCAAATCTACGATAGATAAATTGTAGAATAAACTTGCAGTTAATCAATCTTAACTTTGGAAATATACCCCGCTATTCAAGAGACCTTTTTCACTTGATAGGTGATGTGTCACTCTCATCAGGAAGTTATTAGAGCATAGTGACTAACAAACAAAAATGCAATTGTAAGAATATTTATTTATTATTTTAGTATGTGTATTAGACTTGATAGTTTTAAAGCAAACATGGGTTAGGGTAACAGTCTTGAAATACTTAAAATATACATTTCTGATGAGCGAGAACCCTTAGATAATTTATGGGCCATGTGGAAGATAACATATCGTCTGTTGATGAAAGTTGTAGGAATATTATATAATCTTAAGGGTCGCTTGAAAGAATTTCTAGGCACAGTTTGAAATTACCCATCGTACAGAGAAGGTGGTTCACTTTACAAATATAGTGGAAAGATAAATTATTTGCGTGTGAGTGTGTTCTTCGAAATTTTGCTGTTCGAACTGTTGTAGGTGAGTTTTCTCACGAGTAATTAAGTTTTATCCATTAGCATTTGATTTATTTCACAATTAAGTAATTTTATTGAATTAAATTAAATATTATTACCAATTAATATTTTGTAGTCAATTTGATAAACTCTGATTTGGATAACCTTATTTTTGAAGTTTACAGGGTTGTATTATTTGATTAAAAGGTATTTCAGAAAGTACTTATATATTTTTACCTACGAGGTATATGAAAAATAAAGTGATTAGTAATATTACATTGTTTGTTCCGGCGCAGTACATTGCGGTCAGTGTATGCGTTTGTGTTTGGATTACTGTGGTCAGTTTTCCAGGGGTCGTACTGTGGTTTGTACGAGCTAGTGACATTGCGGTCAGTGTGCTAGTTTTCACACTGCTGTAGCACGAGAATGACTGTTTAATATTCTTGTTGCTATAATTAGTGTTGTTGCCCTGTTTTGTTTTATCGATCGATAGTTGGACACTGCGGTCAGTGTCGACGGAATGGAGAATTAATATTTGGTCAGTTCTATCAAATGGAAATTAAGCCAATAAGTTCTTGACATGAATCAACTTTATTATTGATGTTTTCTAGCTAAATATGACTGAGAAAGATAATGATTTTAATTATTTACCAATGCCAATTTTTAATTACTTTCTTTAATTTAAAAATACTTTTGGTAGACTTAATTGCTCATCAGTTTCTTTTCAATTTCAGGTACGACATCTCATATCTGCCTCTGCCCTAGTACTTAAGTATTTTTTTATTTTACATTATTAATATTGTATTTACTACATTTTCTTTTAATTATATTATATATAATAATATGGATTTATTTATATCTCATATTTAATTATTTTTATTTATTCAAATTTTACTGCTTACAATTATTTATCAGAAGTGGGATTGACATAGGCAATATTATGAGATGACGTACTAACAAAGTCCTAGGTTTGAAGTATTCTCTATTTCTTTTTCTTATTCGCGAAAAGGTACCACAGTATCAAAAAAAAACGCAAAATCATGAGTCCTCAACGACGGAAAAGAGCTCTACCATCAACATCGAAAGAAGTGGAACGTTCCAATTCACCTCAACGATCCCGTGGTTCTTCACGATCAAGCGAAACTTCAATAGATCGTTTTACTGCAGCGATGACAAGTTTCTTTGAACGTTCGCAACAACAAATGACAGCTACTGCTACTGTTGTTAGAGGTGATGTTGTCCCTATTTACGACCCAGAAAATAATCAACGACTGACAGTTGCCAATTGGTGTCAAAAAGTAGATGAACTCCGAGAAATATATAACTGGTCGGAGGAGGCCACCATTTATTATGCTATATCTAAATTAAAAGGTTTGGCTGAAGTTTGGTACAAAAGTCAACCTACGATAAAACATTCCTGGGAAGAATGGAAACAAAAACTTGAAATTGGATTCCCTTCAAAACGAGACTACTGTTTAGAGTTACAGGAAATGTTAAATCGTAGAAAACGACAAGACGAGAGTAACACAAAATTTTATTATGAGAAAACTGCCTTGCTAAACAATTGCAAGATATTTGGAACTGATGCCGTGTCCTGCATAATTGGAGGAATATCCGATATAATTGTTAAGACAGGCGCTACCGCAGGGAATCATCAAACTCCTGAAGCATTATATGGCTACTTAAGTACCTTAATAATAATATGAGCATATTCCACGAAGTAAGGGTCGAGACAGTCAATTTCATTAAGTACCTTAAGTTTCTTGCCAACTACTTCGACACCCAATAAACCCTTCTTAAAGCACAATCCTAAACCAAAACACCGACAATTCACAAGATCTTCGGAGAAGACATTTCCTTATCAACGATCAAATAATATAACTTGCTACAGGTGCAACAAACCTGGACACACCGCAAACGTTTGTCAACAGGCCGATAAGAGGAAGTGTAATTTCTGTCAACGAAATGGACATTCTGAGGAAGACTGTTTTTCGAAGAAAAAAACACAGAAAACAAAACCGACCATCTGACTAGTAACTGAGGAAACAAATAAGAAATTTTATAAAAATATTTTGGTTAATGACATTTCATCTTTAGCGTATGTTGATTTGGGTAGTTCATGTAGTACCATTCGTATAGCCGAGGCTGAACGAATTAGTTTACCAATTGATATAACTAGTACTATTATGCTTCATGGTTATGGTGATGGAAAGATATCTACACTAGGAGTGGTTGATTTTGTCATCACCCTGGATGAAGTTAGAGAAGTAATTACCGCTCATGTGGTACCCAATTCTGCTCAAGATGTCCCAATTTTAATAGGAAGAAACTTAACTGAGAAACCTAGCATATTGGTAATTAAAGATGACGTGTCACTACAATTTTTCAAACGCTCACAAGAATCACAATTAGCCGCAATAGAAACCAGCCAAAGAAAATCCAAAATAATCCTACGCATTACCGAAAATTTCACAGTGTTGCCAGACCACTGTGGAAATGTACCCATATGTGGTGATGGATTCGAGGGAGATGTATTTGTCGAAGCTAGCATCAGGTCTCCAGAAAACAACGACTATTGCATTCCTCATACCGTATTATCACTTAAGAAAAATGTTTGCTCAGTGATACCGTGTATCAACTTAGCAGACAGAAGCATTACTTTAAAGAAAGGCACCATTTTCGCAAGGGGATGGCCTTGTATCGAAGAATTAGAAGAGCCTCTTGAGAAAATAATGTCAATCGAAGGAAGGGAAGTATCACTCTTGCCGTTAGAAGATGTTCAGGTCGGCCCAATCGACGATGAACACAAACTTCAACTATTTAATCTTTTAAATGAGTTTCGAGATTGTTTTGCTCTCGATACAAGTGAACTTGGTTGTGCAACATCAGCCACCATGACAATCACATTGAATAACGACAAACCATTCACATACAGACCATACAGAATGTCAAAATCTGAGCAAAACGTGGTCAAAGATATTGTCGACGACTTACTACTGAATAAAATAATACGAGAGTCTGACTCACAATATGCTTCTCCTGTGTTATTAGTTAAAAAGAAAAATGGAGAACAAAGACTTTGTGTGGATTACCGCAAACTGAACTCATTTACTGTGAAAGATAATCATCCATTACCACGGATAGATGATCAAATAGATAAACTACAGAAAGGAAACTATTTTATAAGCCTAGATTTAAGATCAGGATATCACCAAGTACCAATTGAAGAGTCTTCGAAACAATATACTGCCTTCCTAACTGCTGAAGGTCAATATGAATATAATAAAGTGCCTTTTGGATTGTCTAATGCTCCAAGAGTATTTCAAAGATTGATGACTAAAGTCATAAAACCTATCAGAGAAGAGTCTGCGTTATACTTAGATGATGTTCTTTTATTTGGGAGAACTATAGAAGAAACCTTGAATGTTTTTAGAAAATCATTAGAAATTTTTAGAAATGAAGGACTAACACTAAATTTAAAGAAATGCACTTTTCTCAAAACATCGGTAACTTATCTTGGATTCGAAATAGAAAAAGGAACTGTTAAACCTGGTAGTGAGAAAATTAAAGCTGTTGAAAATTTTCCGATTCCAAAATCCGTTCACAACATTCGCCAATTTATGGGCCTCACAGGTTACTTTCGGCACTTTGTAAAAGGATACGCTATCATAACTAGACCTTTAACAAACTTAATAAAAAATCGGTAAAATGGAAATGGGGCGATGAAGAAGAGCAAGCATTTACCAAGCTCAAAGAAATTTTAGTGAGTCAACCGGTCTTGAATTTATTTGACCCGGATGCAAAAACCGAAGTCCATACAGATGCGAGTCAGTTGGGTTTAGGTGGTATTTTATTACAACGGAGTAATCAAAACGACAAACTGCACCCAGTCGCGTACTACAGCAGGCAAACTTCTGAAGCGGAACGGAGGTATCACTCTTATGAGCTCGAAACATTGGCAGTTGTGGAAAGTTTGAGAAAATTTAGAAGTTATATTTTAGGTATGCCATTTACTGTTATAACCGATTGTAACTCACTTAAAGCAACGAGTAATAAAAAACAACTAGTCCCTAGAACTGCAAGATGGTGGTTAGAATTACAAGAATATAATTTCGAAGTTCAATATAGACCCGGAAATAGAATGAACCATGTGGACGCACTAAGTCGTAATCCGGATGTAACCACACCAACTGAATGCGAAGTTATTTTCCGAATTGAAGAAGCAGATTGGATTTTGTCGGGACAATTGACAGACGACAAAATCAAGGAAATTCGTCAAATATTAACCAAACCGCCAGTGCTAGAATATGAAAAGTACATTTACAAAAATTATTGTTTACGAGATGGACGAATCTATAGAACAACTGCTAGAGGTTTATTATGGGTAGTACCACAAGGAATGAGACAAAGAGTATTAAAAACAGCTCACGATGATTTCGGACATTTTGGTGTGGAGAGAACACTACATCGTTTATGTGAGAGCAATTGGTTCCCTAGAATGCGTAAATATGTTGAGAAATATATTTCTTGTTGCATTCCTTGTCTTTACAACAAGCGCAATTCTGGTAAAAAGGAAGGATTTTTACACCCAATCCCAAAAGGTGTTCAGCCACTCTCTACCTTCCATGTTGATCATCTAGGACCATTTCCAAAATCGAGGAGATCTAACACCTACCTAATAGTCGGAATTGATGCTTTCACAAAATTTGCTTTTCTACGTGCTGTTAAGTCCACCAGTACAAAATACGTGGTGGAATATTTCAAAGATATTTTTGCTACTTATGGTTCACCTAAAACTTTAATATCCCATCAAGGTAGTTGCTTCACTTCAAAACATTTTAAGTCCTTCTGTAAACAAAACAACATACGTCATATTATCAATGCAGTAGCAACACCAAGGGCAAATGGACAGGTAGAACGATTAAATCGTACAATACTATCAGCATTATTACCATCGGTTCCAGAGGAGGAGTTATGGGATCAATACGTTCGATCTGTACAATTCTCAATTAACAACGTACCCAATAAGTCTACAGGAAAAACACCTAGCCAACTACTGTTTGGTTATATACCGCGTGGTGGAAATGATTCTTTACTAAAAGATGAAATACAACAAATTCCACAGTTAATTGAAGATTTAATCAATATCCGACAAGAAGCTTCCAATAAGATGATTTCAGCACAAACGAAACAAAAGACCAATTTTGATAGGAAACGAAAAAAAAAGCCAAACTTTATAAAGAAGGTGATTTAGTAGTTATCATGAAACAAACGCCAGCAACTGGAACAAGTCGTAAACTAGCATCAAATTACTCGGGTCCAATGATCATTAAAAAAAAATTACCAAATAACCGATATATAGTTAAAGATATGGCAGGGTCACATCGCACATTAAGATCATCCAAATATGAGAAGACAATTGCAGTAGATCGCATAAGAGCTTGGTGTCCAGCTGGAGGAGTTTCCGATGACACTGGAAGTGAAAGCGATGGGGATGGAGTTGTTCTTTCTTCTTCTGGAGAAGAGGAAGCAGCATTGAAGTAGGACTTGTATCTCGAGGCGAGATATTTGCAGGATGGCCGACTGTAAGAATATTTATTTATTATTTTAGTATGTGTATTAGACTTGATAGTTTTAAAGCAAACATGGGTTAGGGTAACAGTCTTGAAATACTTAAAATATACATTTCTGATGAGCGAGAACCCTTAGATAATTTATGGGCCATGTGGAAGATAACATATCGTCTGTTGATGAAAGTTGTAGGAATATTATATAATCTTAAGGGTCGCTTGAAAGAATTTCTAGGCACAGTTTGAAATTACCCATCGTACAGAGAAGGTGGTTCACTTTACAAATATAGTGGAAAGATAAATTATTTGCGTGTGAGTGTGTTCTTCGAAATTTTGCTGTTCGAACTGTTGTAGGTGAGTTTTCTCACGAGTTATTAAGTTTTATCCATTAGCATTTGATTTATTTCACAATTAAGTAATTTTATTGAATTAAATTAAATATTATTACCAATTAATATTTTGTAGTCAATTTGATAAACTCTGATTTGGATAACCTTATTTTTGAAGTTTACAGGGTTGTATTATTTGATTAAAAGGTATTTCAGAAAGTACTTATATATTTTTACCTACGAGGTATATGAAAAATAAAGTGATTAGTAATATTACATTGTTTGTTCCGGCGCAGTACATTGCGGTCAGTGTATGCGTTTGTGTTTGGATTACTGTGGTCAGTTTTCCAGGGGTCGTACTGTGGTTTGTACGAGCTAGTGACATTGCGGTCAGTGTGCTAGTTTTCACACTGCTGTAGCACGAGAATGACTGTTTAATATTCTTGTTGCTATAATTAGTGTTGTTGCCCTGTTTTGTTTTATCGATCGATAGTTGGACACTGCGGTCAGTGTCGACGGAATGGAGAATTAATATTTGGTCAGTTCTATCAAATGGAAATTAAGCCAATAAGTTCTTGACATGAATCAACTTTATTATTGATGTCTAGCTAAATATGACTAAGAAAGATAATGATTTTAATTATTTACCAATGCCAATTTTTAATTACTTTCTTTAATTTAAAAATACTTTTGGTAGACTTAATTGCTCATCAGTTTCTTTTCAATTTCAGGTACGACATCTCATATCTGCCTCTGCCCTAGTACTTAAGTATTTTTTTATTTTACATTATTAATATTGTATTTACTACATTTTCTTTTAATTATATTATATATAATAATATGGATTTATTTATATCTCATATTTAATTATTTTTATTTATTCAAATTTTACTGCTTACACAATGTAAATTGCAAACAAAAAATTTGGAGTATAACTTTTTTCGATTTTGAAAATATGAGAAATCCATTATAGAGACATATAAAACAACTTTCAAATGATTGTTAAAACTTACGGAAATATCAGCATCAAACATAAATACCATAAAAGGATCATTTTTGTTAGGTAATTTTAGCACTGGATAATAAGCAATAAAATAACGTTGAAAAATCAATATGTCAGTAGTATATATAGATAAAATTAAATAACAATGAAGATAACATTTTTTAAGATATAGTCCAGGAATAATCAAAAGGAATACCGTTCTTTCGTCACATACTCATTTTATAACTATTTCATCTGTTTATCGTTTTAAAGCTATATACAGTGTGTCAACGGACGGGGTGCCCAAAAGGAAAAACTTTTTTATTTTTAGTTTTAGCGAAAAATGTTATTCTTGATAAAAAGTTTACTTGATATAAACCCGATAAAATAGATTAAAATTCAAATTTTTCAAAACCTGCTTCATTTTAGAGATTCAATTTTATGTGAAACCCCATGAATGTTTGCACTAAGTTGGGAAATATAATAAGAATCTAGTGAGTGACTTTTGCGGTGTTCCTAGGTAAATATCTGGTTGTGAGAATCATTTTCAAATTATAATTCTTTTCCAACAATGCTAGCTCTTCAACAAATAATATATCTTTTGGAGCTGTTTCGTACAGGTACGCAATTCATTTATTTCATGACAAATACAGTGATGTACCAGATGTTCGTAATGAATTAATAAATAAACTCGATGACACATAATCTGTTTAAGCCAGAACATAAATAATAATACAGAAAAATGTGGAAAAACTAACAGTAAATAAAAAAATCGCTATTCTACTTAGCCTCCACCAACTTCAAAATATCTCTCCATTTTATTTTCAATTTCTTTATAAGCGTTTCTTAGCATGTCTGGGGTGATTTCATTTATGTCATTGATTATTGCTAATTTCAGATCTTCAATACTATGGTTTAAATTTCTTTCTTAAACTTTCGTTTAAGTAGCCCCATAAAAAAGTCCAGAATGGTTAAATCGGGTGATCAGGGCAGAAAATATATTAGTCCATACCGTCCTAGCCTATCATTCAATAAAATGTTCATTCAGCCATCCTCTTATCAACAAAGTTGAATGTTGTACGCCTTTGTCCCAAGTGTAGTAGTTATTAACTTCGAACGTCAGGAACAACTCCTACGAACTGATATGAACTGAGATTGTGTCGATGTTGATACAACTCGAGCAATAGTTTAACTAATTATAATATAATAATAAACAAAAAGCGTATTAGTAAGATATATTTTCAACTAATTTTTAACGTATTTAGAAATATACAAATATTTAGTATAAAAATAAGAATAGTAAACATCTAGGAATCAATTAATATACTGTTATTATCGTTACTAATGAATCACATTGTATATTATTGCGAATTGAATTTGTCCGATCCAAGTAAATTATAGATTATGTTTTGGTGTTAATTATGTGGGTTACAGTGCACTGAAACCAAAGGTTTACTGTGCTCCCCCCCCCCCCCTATCAGAGCTGTTCTCGCTACTACTACAGCTCGCCTTCCAGTTCCAGGGTTTTAATGAACTCTAGTATATGAAGCGGATTCAACGAGGTTATATCCTCACTGTTGAAAGTTTCTTGTCCAAAGCGTTTCTTGCGTTGGCTCCCAATGGCGAGGCAATCCAGAACTAGGTGATCCGGAGTTTCATCCTCCTCCCCACAGAATCTACACTCGTCAGTTTCTGCTAGACCTCTCATTACGTGCTTCCTAACGCGGCAGTGTTCTGTAAGATAGCCCGTAAGGAGATGTAGCTTATTTTTACTGAGGTCCAAATATTTTTTGGATCTAGTAGTGTCAAAGTTCCCCAGGAACTTTTTGGAATGTTCCAGCCCGGGAAGGCACCGCCAGAGTGCTTCTCTTTCGATTTCCTCTTTCTTCCGAAAGTCTTTCTCATAGGAGCATTTTCCTACACCACAGAAAGGCTCCGGGCCAATAAAGGGCGTTTGTGCTCCTTTCCTGGCAAGTGTATTGGCCTCTTCATTTCCTGTAATTCCCGAGTGGCCAGGAACCCAGACTAAGGAGATCCTGTTATTCTTGCCTAATTCAACAAGTTTTCTTCGGCACTTCCATGCCAACTTTGAGTCAATGACATGGGAGCTCAATGCTTTGATAGCTGCTTGACTATCAGAATGGATCGATATGTCACATTTCTGATAGATTTTTGCTAGGTTCATTTCCACGCATCTTTCAATTGCAAGTATTACTGCTTAAAAGACGCTCGCGAAGAAGCCTAACGATAATGAGTATCTAGTGCCAGGCCCAAATACTCCAGCGCCTGCTCCAGTGGTCGTTTTTCAACCATCCGTATACCATCCAATGGTGTTTTCTTTGAGAGTTTGGGTGGTGTATTCCCTTTCCCACTCTCTCCTCGTATTTAGCATCGTAGTGAAATTCTTTTCGATACTTACTTTCTTGATCATTTCGTCACTGGGAAGATTCGCTGATGAGCTGTATTTTGTTAGAGAGGACCGGGCTCCCTGTGTTTTAATACTCTCATTGCCTGAACCTTCCTTAGATATTCTAAGAATTGCCTCTTGGGCAGATCTTTATATCACCAGATGTAGAGGTGTGAGATCTGTAATGATCTCAAGTGCCCTAGTTGGACACGTTCTCATAGCTCCAGTGATGCATACACAGGCAAGCCTTTGAACTTTGTCGAGGGTCTTCCTCGTGCTGTACTGACTTGCTTTTGTATGCCAAACTATTGCCCCATACGTAATTGCCGTTCTCACAATCATGGCGTACATTCATCGAAGTATTTTTGGGTTACAGCTCCACCTCTTACCAGCTATATTTCTTCACGCCATCAAAGTTCTTATTGCTTTACTAGCAGTTATTTCAACATGCTTATTCCACAGAAGCTCACTGTCTAGGTTTATCCCTAGATATTCAACTTCTGATTTCCATTCTATGATTTCCCCGTTTAAGGATATGTGTTTTATGGCTGGAAGTGTTCTTTTCCGGGTAAATGAAATTACTATGGTCTTCTTTGGGTTAATGTTTAGCCCCACTGACAAGCACCATTGCTCAATGATTCTGCGGCCCTTTTGTAATTAATCACACAAGGTGCTTTCGAACTTGCCTCTGACTATTAGATCTATGTTATCAGCATAGCCCATACATTCGAAGGCAAGCTCCGTTAGCCTGTAGAACAACTCATCTACTACGAGTCTCCATAGAAGGGGAGATATCACTCCCCCTTGAGGTGTCCCCCGAGCGGCTTTACCTGAGGAACTTCTCAGTAACAACAAACTAAAATTGTCTCCTGCATCAACAAACTAACTACCTATACGCTGTAACAACAATGCAAAATAAATGTATTCACAAATAAGAAAATGTTTTAGTTTTGATCTGAAGGCGAATACCTTCACTTTTTTCTAATGCAACATCCAACTTAAGTTTTTTTTCTAAAAGCTGTGGCTTTCTCTCATCGACTGTTTTCCTTTTCTCCAATTTATTGGATTATCTCCTCTCTCTTCCTCATTACCACAGTTTTTTTATTTTTTGGAGTAGTTCAGGTTTGCTGTCACCAGGTTTGCGCTGAGTCTCTTGCCCATCATTAGCACTCGTAATGTCTCCAGATATCGATGGGGATGGTGCTGAAAATTCGCTCGCATCTATTGTATGCGGTGAAGAAATATTCGGATCAGTACCGACTATTTCCTCCATTCTATTGAGAAAAAAGAACCAAGTAGGTCCTCTGCCAGTCTTCCCTTTTAGGTCTTTACAGTTTTTGTATGTTTTTAACAAATTTGTTCATTTTTTTGCAAACTTCTGCTGAAAATACAATTCCATGGCTTAAAAGATCATTACTGATTTTTCCACACATGTTTTCGTTTTGTGGCATTGTGCAAGTGATCTTTATAAAACTCCATACTAGCTATAAGAGCAAGGATCGCCCCGAAAGTCCACATACACCTCTTATTCTTGCCACCGACTTCCTCATTATCTAAAGTCATGTTATCTTCTTCACATTCGAGTGCACTGACATCCGGTACCTAAATTTAAAGAAGTTTATTGTTACAACTCCACATATTTTATTTCCATATGAATAGGAAATATAAAAGTATAGGCACTGACCTCATTTCCTTCTAAATCATGACCATCCATTTCTTTAACTTCCCTGCCAATTTTGTACATACTTCCGGTACTTGCTACTCCGGTACATGAACAAGTTTTTCATCTAAAAAAATACACAGTTCAAAAAGTGTATACTAGGTAAAATACTCTAGTTACTAACCTGCAATGCATTGCAAAAGAATTGAATTCTCATCATTTCTTATGTACTTGTTATTTTCATTAAACACGATATTGTATGCATTGGTAGAAATATGTTTTGATGACAGTATTATGATGAAGTTGATCAATGACTGCTGTCTATCTTGAATCAATGTGTTTCTTCTTATGACTTTAGCCCTATTTCGCAAATAATGTAACAAGGGCCAAATGTTTTGTAAGTTATGACTATTTTAAATTTAAAAACAAAACTACTTAACCTGAAAAAGTTCTTTCTCAGTTGAAAGCTTGATAAAATACAATGTCAGCTGAATTAAGTATCTCACTAAAATCTCAGTTGAAACTTAGTTGCTGATAGTAAAAGGGATGGCCATTATAATCTGAGTAACTAAGTTAACTAAGATTCTTACTTATTTTCAGTTAATTTGGCTAAAAAGAATACTAATTTTGTTGGATAGTTAACCTCTTTAGCCATGAAGTGTGTCTCCTCCTCGCGCTTAATTGCCTTGTAGTATTAGTTGTAGCATGTGGTACCTTTCTCCGCGCATAACGTGACTCAGTTTTATAGTATCCACTATCTCAGTTTCTTAATTCATTCGCTTCAAAATCTCTGCATTTATTACTGTCGATCAAACTCTACCCACATTTCGAAAGCCAGGAGTCTTTTTAAGTAATATTTGACCGTTATCCACAACTCCATTGCATAGCAACGAATTGAGAAAACATAATAAATGGCCAATCTGATCCGAAGTTTGATGTTTATATCTCTGTAGAATGCTTTCGTCGTGTTTGTAAATGCTTCTTCCCACATTTCCGCTTTTCTTTCATGTATAGCCTGTTGCATAATTTTCTACGAGTAAAGATTAAAAATAATATGAGAGAGCTCGCATCCTTGTCTCACACATTTTTCAATTCTTTCATCGTTTGACATTTCCTAGCCGTTTTGAAAACAGCTCTATGATTCCAATTATCCTTATGTCGTTGGAGACTTTATGCTCCTTTCTTAGAATTTTCATGAGTCTGTCGTGCCTTACACGATCGAATCCTTTGTTGCCATCCACGAAACAGACGAAAATATTTTGGTTTACGTCTAGACACCTCAGTATTAGAACGTTTAGAGGGAATAATGCTTTCCGTGATTTTTTTTCCAAGCTTATAAGGTTCACGTGTTATAGTTGATAACCTCGTATATGGTTTAACTCCACAAATGCTGACAGCAAAGTTCCTTGTTAGTATTTATTGCTGACATGTTGTAAATATTTTATTGCTGATATAAATAGTTATGCCAATTAATTAAATCTTTTTTTTTTATTTACACTGATTTTGAACTTTTGAATAATAAAAATAATAGAAGGAAAATAGTATTGTATAAATAATTATCGAAATTTGTAGTATTTAAAAAATTAAATTGTGCTATTTTAAATGAAACTGATTGTTTCTAGATAATTCCACAATAAATTGGAAACATGTTAAACAATTCTAAGAAATTGAGAATTGTTTCGATATTAAATATCATCGTCAGAATGACAGAAGTTACAATTCATTTGATGCCTACCTGATGTTTAACACCTTGTGATTAACTTAATATATAGTAATAGAAAAAAGATGAAGATGATATTACAAATATTAAAGCTTAAATATTATTAGACCTATGGGTTTATCCTGGATATCTTTTCCCCATTTCCGTGAGTTTCATTTAAAACACTAATAATATATATGATAGTTTGAGCAATATAACGATAAATATGCCAGTGCCAACTGGTGATATTAAATCCTTGTCAATTATCCCAAATTTTGATGGACATGCTATTAAGTTAGCTTAACTTAGGACTTATTATATGACATATATCGCAAACGGTTGAGTGAATGCTTGGGAATCGATTGCTGATGAAATCAGCAGGACGTCATTTTAGTCGTTTTTTACACCAAGGTTCACAGTGGGTGTCGCTTGCGACCTCTTGCTGGTGTACATGTAAGTAGTATTACCAGGGGCGGCCGTAGTGTATATTTGTTACAGTTACTAATTTTGTTCATAATTGTCTTACTATTTATATGTTTGAGTTCATCAAATATATTAACGTCATCTAAAACACTCTGAAAAATTTGGAAAAAGACGTTGATAAATTCAGTTGCTTCACTTTCAAAATTAGTTTTATTATGTGGTGGAAGGGGTTTGTTAGGACCAAAAGTAAAAGGAAACATTGGAGTGTGTGAGGGAGGAGGGGTTGAGATTTTTCTTCTTTTGTTAGGGTTATCAGTTTCTAAGTTAGCCGGATAATAAGGTGTCTTGACTGGTTGAGATTGTGTTGATGTCGAAGGTTGTCGGAGTGAAATGTTGGGTTTGTGTTTACTTTTTGTATTTTCATCACTCTTGTGGGTTAGAGGAGGAAAAATATTTAAATTTTGTGTGTCTGGTACTGTAAATTTACTATTGATAGTAATAGCTGAACAGTTAGCTTTCGATTCCAAAAAAGTCAAATTATGTTCGGCTATAAATTTTTTAATTTCGTTTTGTTCTAAAAATTTTGGACATGTTTTTGCTACCGTTTTATGTTGATTATTTTTACATTGTAAACAAAAACTATCTTGGGGATCTCTACAACTATGGGTTTTATTTTTTATCTGCGTACAATTCATACGAGTGATCGTATTTCGACAGTGTTTAGCTACATGTCCATGTTCGAGGCATTTATAACACTGGATTACTTTGTAAACGTATGGTTCAAATGTACAAGATACGCTAATTAATGAAAACGTTTCTAGGTAAAATATTTCTCTCAAAAGTTAATAATACCATTTATCGCGTTACATTTACACTCTCGCCATCAATATCTATTTTTCTCTTAAATCTAGAAACCTCGGTTATATGTATCGGAGAAATAATATTGTGAAAAAGATATTCGTCTTTAAAGATCGTATCTACATTTCGGATAATTCCCTTTCTTTGAAGTAAATTATTTGGTATAAAAGCCACTAATTGTTCTTCTTTCAACCGCTTATCATTTACTAACCTACTTCAATGATTTTAACTCCACTCGTATTCTATTTTTACCAACACTCGCTATGCTGATAATATTCGGGATTGCTAATGTTTTATGTAAACTATGACCTACCTTCATCGGGTGTATTTTACCTAAATTTCCTTCATCGTCAGTTTTTTAATGAAAACATAAACCTGATTTGAGTATAAGTGAGATTTCTGTTCAATAATTTTTTTTGGTCTTCTTTGTTAATTTCTCCAGTCTGGATATCCGTTCCTTCAATAGTTTTTTCACCTGTTGCCATACCATCTCCCCCCCCCTTAACGGGGGGATCTTTTTCACGCATTATTTACACGATAAAGTTTATTTATTATTGTCTTATCAGTTCACTAATTACCTTTAAAAAGTTTTTAAATTTATAAGTACACCAGTTATTTTTCGTCGTAAGTTTATCGATTCGAACTCACTGAAATACCGATTCCAACTGTCTATGGACTTTAGATGTGTTAGGAATCACTGATCCAGCTGAGACAACATCCAGTAAAGAAGCCGAGTTAGCTGTTATGGAACAGTCCAGATCAATAGGAAAACTATATCTGCTGATTTTCACAATTATCACTTAAGAACAGAGTTTAATAGTGGAGAACTCCCTAGATTTATCTGTTCATTGACGACTTCATATTGTGGGTTTCTTAAGTATCCTGTAATTTCCAACTCTTCAAGGAAATCCAGTTCTTGTTTCTTATCACAAATATGTAGTACTTCTAATTCTGTGTTAGGTGTCAATGATTAGTATTTTGCGTAATGGGATTTACCTGGTTGTTTTAATCTGTATGCTCGTAAGTGTTCACTGTATCGGATTTCAAAATTTCTAAGGGTCTGACCCAAATAGACAGTATTACATTCTGGACATTTCTTGAAAGAGTAAATAATGTACTTGATTATTCGATTCACCGAAAACCAATACACACTGATGTGACAATTCCATATAGTTCCAATCACCCCATGTCACATAAACTAGCGGCATATAATTCAATTATACATAGAACATTTTCAGTGCCAGCGAACAAATGTAATTTTGATTGAGAGAATAATACAATTAGACAAATGGCAACATCCAACGGTTATCCATTACATATAATAAATAATCTAAATAATAAAAAAGAGGAAAACGTGGCATTACAATTAATATTTCCTAAACAAACCGAAGAAATAAAAACTTATAAAATCCTCACATATGCAGGAAATATTTCTAATAATATTTCAGAGATAATATATTTAGCAACGAATACAATTTCTTTTAAAACAGAAAGTAACGACAGTACAAAATTGTTAAACGTAGAAACAAAAATACCACCATTAAAGAAATCAGGTATATATAAACTCAAATGTCCAGAATGTAATGCTGTCTATTTGGGTCAGACCCTTAGAAATTTTGAAATCCGATACAGTGAACACTTACGAGCATACAGATTAAAACAACCAGATAAATTCCATTACGCAAAACATCTACTTGACACAAATCATTCATTGAGACCAAGCATAGAACTAGAAGTACTACATATTTGTGATAAGTAACAAGAACTGGATTTCCTTGAAGAGTTGGAAATTAGAAGACACTTAAGAAACCCACAACATGAAGTCGTCAATGAACCGATAAATCTAGGGAGTTCTCCACTATTAAACTGTCTTCTTAAGTGATAATTGTAAAGAGCAGCGGATATAGTTTTCATTGCACAGTTATACTGATCTTAATTAGAAAAATGATATCCAGGATATCACCATAGGGCTAATAATATGTAAGCTTCAATATTTGTAATATCACATCTTCTTTTTTCTATTAACATATATTAAGTCAATCACTTCTTGGTTTAGCCAAAAATAACTACTAAACATCAGGTAGGCATAAAATGAAATTTAACTTCTGTCATTCTGACGATGATATTTAGTTATCGAAACAATTGTCAATTTTTTAGAATTTTTAATATTTTTCATTATATTGTGGAATTAGCTGGAAACATTGAGTTTCATTCAAAACACTAATATGAGTATATTTCACAAAGTAAGTGTCGAGACAGTTAATTTCACTAATTTCATTTGTCGTTTTGTAACGGTAAAAACCGATCACGCGAGAAATGGCCAAGCGATTAGTTATTTCGTGTGATTAAGACAATGGTACAAGTGATATGCAGTAAGGACATATGATCGCGCAGGCAATGGGCAGTCAGTTCTGATTTAGGCTCGACGAGACGACCATATAATAATTCCCTTGGTGAAGCGACATTTTGTTTGCGAGCTATTCGCTGAAGCACGAGGTTAGACCTTCGCTACGAAGTTATAAAATCCACAATAAGCTGGTGTATGGGATTATTATTACCAAATATTGAGCTGATTTTCTTTCAGACTTCATCTTGTCGAGAATTTCGCCGTAGTCTGTTGGTTGCTGGGCCTTGAAGCCTAGAAATAATTGGAGGCTTACGTAACGGTTTTAATTTTTTCCACCCTTTCCAATTCAACTGAACCTAATCCAGGAGAGTTGGTTTTGAGTGGTCGAGATATCGTGGGAATTTGACTACTTTGCAGGAGAATATCTGTAACTATTTCTTAACCCTTAAGAGCAATGTGTATTGTATTACACATATATAACAACATTTATAAAAATATTTTAAATATCAAAATAAAATCTTATTAGTAATTATTAAATGTGTACTACTATCATCTATCACTGCCTGTGATGAAACTTTTCATGTGTGTATTCAACTTCACATTGCCAAGATCAGTTGATTTCACAATTTCTTGGACACAGAGCCGAATTGTTTAATTTATTGTAATTAGTATTTATGCTAATAATTTTAGTTGTATTTATTCTTATACTAATTTTACACGTTACGTAAATATTTTCGAAAGGAAATTCGTACAAAAAAAGACGAAATTGGTGTTAACATGGATTTTAAGGATTGTTTTGGTTTATTTCAGAAATGTCTAACAGAAATGAAATATAATGTTACCGTCACCATCAAAGGCATATCCAGTTTAAACTTCAGTTATGAGGATGGTGATAAAGAGAACCTTACATTTGCTACTTTAAGTAATAGTGGCTACGACGAACTTGATCTTGAAATTTGCAGTGACAGAGTAGTAATAGAAGAAGAATATTCAGAATACACTGAGAGTCGGAATAAAATAGTGGCAGCCAAATTGCAATCCAGGAGGAATATGAAGATCGTAATGGTGACCCCCTAAATGTAACAGACCGAGAACATGAAGAGTATACTGTCGGTCTGACTGCAACGGAGGAAGAATATGAGAAACGTGAACATGAAACGGAAATGATTCAGGAGCCTGATAATATAGGAGAAAGTACAATAAACTTAACCAAGCTTAAAAGGTTTAAAACAAAACCAAAAGTGAATAGACCCACACACTTTAACTAGACTGACGAAAAACTTGAATTTTCATTAGAAATACCCGAAGAATCTCTTGAAATACCTATTTGTATTTTGTCTCCTTTAGAAACCTTCAAGTTATTCTTTGACGATTCTTCAGTAACTTCAATTGTAAATTAATCTAATTGTTACTCTAAAGCAACCTCGGGAACATCGGCTCATTTAACAATTAATGATTTCTTGGATTTCCTAGCTATAGAACTGTTAATGGATATTGTGACACTTCCAAGTTATACTTACTACTGGAGTTCCAAATATAGGTATGACAAATTGCAAATATAATGAATCTAAAAAAATATCAAACTACTAGACACTTTTTGCGTTTTGCTGACAATACAAACATTGATAGCGATAGGTTTTATAAGATAAGGCCTGTAATTAATAGCGTTAGAATAAATTGTTTGAAAGTGGATCAGGAGAAAAGATAGTCGATAGATGATATGAAGGGACAGAAGCGGTATCTCCTCGACAATACATACAGAGTAAATTGAAAAATGGTGTTTTAAATTGTTTTTTCGCATTGGGATTTCCTGTTTTGTTTATGACTTTGTTCTCTACGGGGGAGAACATACTTTTAGAGAAATAGCTTTTACCGATGAGGAGAAACAAAGCTTTGATTTTTGAGAACAAGCTGTAATAGCTCTTAGTAACACATTATCAAATCCAGCATGTTCGGTAATATATTTTGATAATTATTCGCCTGATTTGATGCACTATCTGCGTGTTGAAAAAGGAATCTTGGCTCTTGGCACCTTAAGATCGAATAGAAGTAGGCAGTGCGAAATTAAGACACTGCGCCTACAAGGTAGATGTTCTTTTTGTCAAAAAACAGACAATATTAATAAAGGAAGCATTGTTAAGTGGTACGTGATAATTTGCAGTTTTCATTGTGATGCATATCCTTTACCAAATATTGAAAGGAAATTATATACATACAACGATAAAACAGCAAGAACTATGAGAGAAATATTAAAAAATGGAACTAGTCTATCACGTGAATAAATATATGATCCTCAGAAATATAAACCTTGTATGACAATAGGTGTTCAACCCGATTGATATCATTCGTTCGTCTCTACTTTTGTTGTTCGATAAGAATTATTGAATTAAAGTTAAGTTCGCTTTCACAGAAATGTTGAAATGGTTTCAAGAAATAAGTAAAATTTTTCTCACGTTTTTGATAAATGCATTTTATCGACTTTACTAAAAGATATCGTGTCATGTCAAGTCCACCGTTTTAATGTAAAACACTCTCCAGCTATGCTTATGTAAATAAAAGTAGAATATATTAAGAGATAACATTTATAAATAAATTCCAATATAATTTGAACAAAATTTTGTAGTTAAGAGGGGCCTCCTCACAGGTATATAAACCTAAAAACCTACACAATACTAGTTACTAATTTAGTAATTATTTGGTTCAAAATATTTACGATAGATGTCGATAGCAGTACTGAATCGGCTTTTACTTATTCAACATATTTTCTCTCTATGTCTTTCCACGCTTGACGGTTCAAAGGAACGCATCTCTGTTTTGATTTTAAAAAATATTTGGACTGTTTGTGAGCACAGAAACCTCATCTCCATGGGTGATTTGTGCTTATCTCTGTTTTTTATGTTGCATCCAAACCACAGCACAGCTGTGCATAGATAATTGAATATTATGTACACGGATCCAAACAAAATTTCAATTTGAGTGTAGCTTTTTGACTAGTTAAGAGTTTCATAAATGTAAATATACATATTTAAAAACATTCTACCTTTAAAAATTTGTACCATTTATACCATAGTAAAATGTTTTCATAATTATACATTTCTGTTTGTTTCATGCTAAGAAAATTAAACTGCGGAAAAGTTGCAAATTTACATGATGTCTGAAAACACAGAGCGTCGTGTCACAACTTTGCCTCAATCTAATCATATTCAGAGTTTCTGTTGGTTGCTTTCAAATTTTATTTGACATGTAGGCTTTTTTTCAACTACATGTGTAAATATATTCAATTTTATCTAGAAACAAATAATATAAACAAAGAGTTTCCAAATTTATTATACAAAGAAATATTTACTTGTAATACAATGCTTTACATTTAATAGAAAGAGGAAAGTAAGGTACACTGAGGAATTTCAATTTAAAATAGCAAACGTTTAAAAAACTTACAAAGCAACTATAACAACTAATAAAAAATTTAAAGCGAAAGATCTGTAATGACAAATAATAGTATATATTGTGGGGAGATCGATATATACAGTACAAAATCAAACATACAATCAACATGTACAAGTTTGCTTCTACCTTGTTTGCAAAGATTGATCATATGTGTTGTGGAGATTGGAACTGAAACATTTTTCCTTCATTATACAAAAAAATAGTTGGTTCATTTTCTTTTTTCCATGACAGATACACATATGTGTGATCACCTGAATGGTAAATATTTTTTTTTGTTTTTATATAATACATTATTGGTATTATTACTTTTCGATCCAAGCCATCTAATATGCGAGAAAAGTATTGGTTTACCCAAAAAAAGTTGGAATTTTGGATTTTTTGAGTTGTTTTTACGTTTATCAGCAAGAACAACACAAAAAAATGGGTTTTAGAAAAAAAATCCTATCTGTATAACTCGATACAGCCCCCGAAGTGGAACAAGTCACCAATTTTATGACTGAATATTATTCAGGATATCTCACAGATGAACCCTTTCGATTTTGAGCTCCCCAGAGCCAGTAGAACGAGTGCTATGGTACTTGAAGTATCACATTTTTGGAGAAATTTCAGTTTGTTAGCAGCGTCTGGAGTGTATATAAATGACCAATTTCATGATTAGATATTATTGCGACATTTATAACCGATGTTGCCAAGTTATATGAAAATCCTCAAACAAAGAGAAAAAAGCAATATTTTTTAACAAGAAAAACTATGCACGTTATAAGATTATTAGGTATATTCAGGAACTTGCAATATCTATATAGTGAGCATTTTACCTGTATGTTAGGTATCTTATGTTATCAAAATTCGATTTTAGACTTCGTAGTGTATTTGTGTACTAGCCATAAGGTAAATTGTGACTAATTTTAGGGTTTACAAAATAGAGATATATCAGGTGAATATGTGCTTATATTTTGTTATTGTTTTATTTCAGATAATTGTAGGTTTTTCAATATTATTTTCTCGTTACCGTAACTAGATTACTAAATTAAACATTATGTTTCCAGCTCTGGCAACTATGTAAATTCTAAACATTTACGTTTTTTGTGCAAAAAACGAACAAATTCGACTGGCTCAAGATAGCACAACACAGGGAGTATTTATTTGGTCGTTACCGATTATTTCAGCATACTTTGTTAGCGTAATACTTAGTTTTTTATTGCCTATAAGGTGAAAAGAACATCATTTTATTATTTTTATTGCGATATTGTGGTATCTTCATTGGTGAAAAGGACACTATCTCTCGACTCTCATTATTGTGAACCCTCCCTTGGTGAAAGAGACACCTTTTTTTGGTTTTTTTTAGCATTATACTTAGTATGGCGCGAGAAAAGTACAGGAACAAAAAACGGAACAAGAAGGCAAAAACAAAGTTACAGTGAGTAAAAAATCTTTTGCTTTTCTATAGTAGTACCAACCTATATAGGTAAAAAGTATAAGGAGTAACAAAATATTTTGAGGATATTTACCGGCAATTTTACTATGTTTCAAAATGCATTCAGTAAAAAAAACAAAGTCTGGTATTGGTGTGTTGACAGACCAGGTATTTTTTCTCAACATAGAGTATTTTTAAATTTCGAATTCTAAAAAACTTCGGTCGTGAAGTATTATCGATGACTTTAATATTTTACAGGAAAAAGAAACTTATTCTAAACATTTACACGTGACACACTGGATGTTCGTTCGAAAATGTGACATCATTTTATTTTCTTTTTTGGATTTACCGTAAAAATAGTAAATGCCTTAAATTTTTTCTGCTTAATTTGCCAATTTTTAGTATGAAAATATAACACTCTCCTTTCAATCACATCGAATTATGACAACCCTGAAAATTGCAAATGAGATAGGGGGTCCTGTGACACCTTGTTCGTAAGGGTTTTGCAAGCCCTTCCCATCCATGTTCAATTCTTTTTAATTTGGATAATTACTAACAAAGTTACAAGGATAAGAAAATTACATTTTTTTGAATTTGGGTGACTGTAGCAGACAAACGGTTGAAAATAAAGAAATACGACTTCCATGTCCCTACCCTAACTTTTCAAGTTCTATGCTATAACATGAAAAAACTTTTATTACAGGGCGATCGAAAACCACTTATTTTTGACCACCCTGTATCTGATATTTTCTTGTGTCACAGAATAGAACCTGAGAAGTTAGGATAGGGACATGGAAGTCGTATTTCTTGATTTTCAACCGTTTGTCTGCTACAGCCACCTAAATTCTGAAAAATGTGATTTTCTTACCCTTGTAACTTTCTTATATATGATCCAAATCAAAAAAATTATACATGGATGTGAAGAGATCTCATGCATGTCTAAAATTTTAACCCCCACCATAGGGAGACTTTACTCTTGTATTTTTCTGCTATTTATGCAAACATGTTCTCAAAATGTCTTATCATTTGATTATCATTTAAATAAAACAATGTTAAGGAAGTAAAAATTATATTACAAATAAATACGGGTCCTTCAGATTTCAATAAAATTATTTTTCAACACATTTGGAATATTAAATAGTATATAGTTTTTTTATAATTTATATTAATTTTTGACCCCCGGTTTTGTGTGGCTGCAAAATACACACACCCCTTTTGACTCACCTGTCAGGGGTTGTCCTTACAGGACATCCATTAGATGTGGGATTCACTAGCAAGACTTATTTACAAAAATCAAATTTCTATTCATTTTCAGAACTGACAATTTTGTTAAAACAGAATCTGATGTAATAGCCCAGCCCGCACAGGTCCAAATAATTTTCATATGGCAGTTTTCGCTACAACTATACTGTAAGTAAAAAAATGGCAAAACCGACTTAGAAGAAGCATCTAATTTTCTTATTTAATTTACAGTTCTGATTATGTAGCTAAAACTAATCCCGATGTAACTGCTCCGCAGATCCATTAATATTTCATGAAACAGAGTTTCCTTATACCATTCCGTAAGTAAAAACACTATATAATATATATATATATAACAAGACTTATTTACAAAAATCAAATTTCTATTCATTTTCAGAACTGACAATTTCACTAAAACGGAACCTGATGTTACAGCCCGCACGGGTCCAAATAATTTTCATATAGCATACTCGCTATAGCTATTCAGTAAGTAAAAACTAAAATGTAGCCTGATGTAATTGTAAGGGATAGTTTATAAACTTTTTGTTTTTTTTTGTCTGAGGATTAAGAAAATAGAAGATGCAGCTCAGTTGCCATGTATGCATAAAAATAAAGAAAATGTATTCAGTACTTATGTATATCAAATTTGTAATATGGATTCCAAGATAAAATGGATTACTTGTATACTTTTGCTGAATTGAGGGGAAAATAATTTTATAGGTAAAAATATTATTTATTTGAAGAAAATATTTAAAGTATATTTTTTCAGTCTTTGTAACTACGTGGATCCAGACTTCAATAATGTGGATGGGGGGTCACCACCCCTTTGTGAGTATAGAATCCTAAAAAATGGATATTTTTATAAACTTTTTATTTTCTTTTTGTTATGAGGAGAAATGGTAGAGAAGAAGATGAGCTTCAGTTGCCATGTATTAATAAATATTAAGACAAATACCTACATTAAATTTGTAATAATAATTTTATTGATATTTCTATAAAATATTTTTTATTTGTTTCTTTTCAATAAAAACATACACCAATTTTTCCTTTAATTTTTTTGAATAATTAATAAAGGTCAATGAAAAAGCGGACATGTCTGTTTATTGCTATAATAAACATTTTTATAGTTTACCTAATTAATTGGCATTTCTTTGCTACTATTCATTTGAATTATTAAGAGGGGTCAGTGGAAAAGCAGACATTCTGTATTATAATAAATATAAAAACTACCTACTTACTTTCTCTGTACTTCAAATTTGTAATACTATTAAAGAAACATATTGCATAATTGATTTGATTTTGTTTTCAATAAAAGAAAACACTTTTCTATCATTTACTTGAATAATTGAGAAGAGTCAATGGAAAAACAGGCATGTCCGTTTATTACAAACTGGAGGAAAATGCAAAAAGTATAACATTTCAATACATAACCTGGAAAAATTGAAGATAAAAAATATATAACATTTTTATTCCTGCATTTCGAAAATAAAAGATTACATATTGTTTTACTTTTTGAATTGAATAAGAAATGTCTATTTTGTTAAATTAGTAGAGAGCAATTAATACTATTACCAATGTAGTTTTTTTTACTAACTCAGAAGGTTGTTGGAGGAACCAAAAGGCCCTGATATGGGAATCAATAAATATAATGCACTTGCGGAATCACTAGCAACAGCTAAAAATTTTAGTGGATTATTTTATGTCTAGGCTACACTAAACACAATCTTGTGAAGTGAATATAAATACCATTTACGAAGCACAAATTCATTATTTAGCATGAAAATTACTTAATTATAATCACTTACAAATACAATACACACTAAACTATAAATTTGGGATATTTTTATTAACACAAAACATATGACAACAGCGTTTGACCCATAGAGAAAGTTATAATATTATTTGTCTATGAATTGACCGTCGTCTTCTGTCATAGTTCTATATTGTTCTATACAGCGCCATGCATGGAGCTAAAGTAAAAAGGTGTTTGTTTGCAAAAATATGCGCACAACAAATCTCAAGAAATACAATGATTTGAGATTTCATATTTTCAGAAACGAGTTCTCTCGGCTTCCTTTTGGGGATCAGGTTTTGGTGTCCAGATTGGTGACCACAAATTGTCAAAACTGTCAAAATCACACCATCACTTAATGGTTTATATCTTTTTTATAACAATATGAAACTCAACCAAAATACCTGATCCCCAAGACAAAGGTCCAAGTTATATTGTGTTAAAATTTCAACACTTAATTTCCCTGCGTTCTTTAGATTTGTTGTGTACAAAATGACCTAAATTTTGTTACAAATCACGGGTGCCAACTGTTTTCAGGTTCCTAAAACGTGAGGCCCCTCTTAAGCTGGAATTACTGGAATCGTTGGTGATATTCAAACTGAACACATTATTTATTACCACTACACCAACACTCACATTTTTCCACCTGGTTCTTCACGTTTTATTTTATTTGTATAGAGATGTTTGCGTTGTAGGATTATTGTTAAACGTTGTGAAATGATGAGATTATACTTCCTGTACTTGACTTGAAGCACTGATGATGACGGGAGTCCAAAGGGCTTCGCAGTTTTTATTATTTATACACTATATACAACGTGGTTTCTTCATTTTTGTAAATTCACATGTTTTCTGGTTAATTTTTGACGATTTTTTCAAATATCTTAATAGTATTTTTAACTTTTCCTCTCAACTCTATCTAATATGTGAGAAAAGTATTGATTTACACCAAAAAATGTTGGGAATTTTGGATTTTTCTTTTAGTTGTTTTTCGTTTATCAACAAGAAAAACACCAAAAAACGGTTTTCAGAAAAAAAATCCTGGATGTATGTCATCGGCCACTTTTCGTAACATGTCTTGTTAGCACGATACAGCCTCCGTAATGCAAAAAGTCGCCAATTTTATGATTGAATATTGTTGAGGACATTTCACAAATGATCCCATCAATTTTGATCTCGGCAAAGCCAGTCCAACTGGTGGTATTGTACTTGAAGTACGACATTTTTGTCATTTTTGGAGAAATTTAAATTTGTTAGCACGATACAGCTTGCGGAGTGTATACAAGTGACCAAATTTATGATGGAATAATGTTCAGGGTATACCACAAATAAAAAATTTTGATTTTTAGCCCGCCAGATCCTGTACAACGGGTACTATGGTACTTAAAGTACCACATTTTTGTGATTTTTGAGAAAAAATCGGTTTTTTAGCACGATACAGCCTCCGGAGTGAATATAAGTGACCAATTTTATGATTGGATATTGTTCAAGTCGTCTAACAGATGATCTCTTTTGATTTTCAGCTCAGTAGAGCGAGTGAAACGGGGGATGTGGTAGTTCAAGTACAACAATTTTGGTCATATTTGCAGAAATTTTGGGTTGTTAGCTCGATACAGCCTCCGGAATGTATGCAAGTGACCAATTTCATAATTGGATATTGTTCAGACTATCTTATAGACAAATCCTATTGATTTTCAGCTCGCGAGATCCATCACAACGGGTGCTATGTTACTTAAAGTTCCACATTTTGGTGATTTTTGGAAAAATTTCGGTTTGTTAGCATGATACAGCCTCCGGAGTATACAGAAATGACGAAATTTATGATTGAAAATTAATCAGGTCATATAATGGATTAATTCTAATGATTTTAAGCTCGCTAGAGCCGGTACAACGGGTGCCATGGTACTTGAAGTGCCACATTTTTTGTAATTTTTGGAGAAATTTCGGTTCGGTAGCATGATACAGCCTCCAGAGTGTATACAGTGAACAATTTTATGATTGGATATTGCTCAGGGCATCTCAAACATGAACCCTCCATATTTTCACATCACCAGGTTCAGTACAACGGGTGATGGTACTTGAAGTACCACATTTTTGTCATTTTTGGAAAAAAATTGGTTTCTTAGCATGATACAGTAAGGATAGTATTTAAGTGACCAATTTTATGATTGGATATTGTTCAAGTCGTCTAATAGATGATCTCTTTTGGTTTTCAGCTCAGTAGAGCCAGTGAAACGGGTGCTATGGTATATCAAGTACCACAATTCTGATCATTTTTCCAGAAATTTCGGGTTATTAGGATGATACAATCTCCGGAGTGTATACAAGGATATATGATTGGATATTATTCAGAGCTTCTAATAGACGAATTCTCTTGATTTTCAGCTCGCGAGATCCAGAATAACGGGTACTAGGGTACTTAAAGTACCACATTTTTGTGATATTTGGAAAAAATTCGGATTGTTAGCACGATTCAGCCTCCGGAGTGTACAGAAATGATCAATTTTATGATTGGATATTGTTCAGGGCATATAATAGATGAAATCTATTGATTTTCAGCTCACTAGAGCCGGTACAACGGGTGCCATGGTACTTGAAGTGTCACACTTTTGATCATTTTTGGTGAAATTTCGGTTCGTTAGAACGATACTGCCTCCAGAGTGTATTTAAGAGACCAATTTTATGGTTGGATATTATACAGGGCGTCTAATAGATGAGCCCTATTGACTTTAAGCTCACTAGAATCAGTTTAACGGCTGCTATCGTACTTGAAGTACCACATTTTTGAAGATATTTCGGTTTGTTTGCCCGATAAAGCCTCCGGATTGTATACGAGTAACCACTTTTATGATTGGATATTGTTCAGGGCGTCTCACAGATGTTGATGTTGATGTTCAGCTTACGAGAGCTAGTACAATGGGTCCCATAAATCCAGATATTTTTGGTGATTTTGAGTAATTCTTGGTGAATTTGTGTAGTTTTTGGTAATTTTTCGGTAATTTTTGGTAATTTTTGGTAATTTTTGGTAATTTTTGGTAATTTTTGGTAATTTTTGGTAATTTTTGGTAATTTTTGGTAATTTTTGGTAATTTTTAGTAATTTTTGGTTGTTTTGGTAATTTTTGGTAGTTTTTGGTAACTTTTGGTAGTTTTTGATAATTTTTGGTAGTGTTTGGTTATTTTTAGTAATTTTTGGTAATTTTTGGCAATTTTTGGTAATTTTTGGTTTTTTGGTAATTTTTGGTAATTTTTGGTAATTTTTGGTAATTTTTGGTAATTTTTGGTAATTTTTGGTAATTTCTGGTAATTTTTGGTAATTTGTGGTAATTTTTGATAATTTTTGGTAATTTTTGATAATTTTTGGTAATTTTTGGTAATTTTTGTGTAATTTCTGGTAATTTTTGGTAATTTTTGGTAATATTTGATAGTTTTTGGTAATTTTTGGTAATTTTCGTAATTTTTGGTAATTTTTGAAGAAATTTCGGATAGTTAGCCTAATACAGCCTCCGGAGTGTATACCAGTAACCACTTTTATGATTGTATATTGTTCATGGCGTCTCACAGATGAACTCTATTGATGTTCAGCTCACCAGAGCCAGTACAATGGGTCCCATAAATCCAAATATTTTTGGTAATTTTTGGTAATTTTTGGTAATTTTAGGTAATTTTAGGTAATTTTTGGTAATTTTTGGTAATTTTTGGTAATTTTTGGTGAGTTTTGGTAATTTTTTGGAATTTATGGTAATGTTTGGTAATTTTCAGTAATTTTTGTTATACTTCGGATAAGTGACACATGCTTCTAGCCGGAAAAGTGAAGGTAAGGAATAAGTCATTTCTCTACCGTCATAAGGGTAAGAAATATCTATATTACTAACCGATTGTGATTAAAAAAAATTAATTAGAGCGATTTCGGGTATTGACGTGATAATTGGCATAGGATATCTAGAAACGTCGCTTATCGAATGAGTAAAATTTTGGTGTTGATTGACTAGATATCCAACAAACTGTAAGTAGAGGGAAGGTTGTTTAAAAATCGAGAAACCCAACTATCGAAGACATTTGAAGCCCTTTAAAGCATAAAACAACCAAAGTTGTAATAAGAATGCAGGGATTATGGTAGCTCAAAAGGGGAGGTACTGTTGCAATTTTTATTCTGTGAGTAATTAGTAAGATAAATGAATTTGATTTGATGTTTTTGCAGTAGATATCCTATAAAGATTCAATTATTAGTTTACGTCGATGGTTTCCTTAATTGAAGATGTAAATTTTTTTAAAACTAATTCTTTAGTTGACGTCCAAGTTTTTAATCTCTCATTCCTGAATTATAATGTAGAAATAACTGAATTTAAAGCAGAATACTTGAATTGCATGACTGAGTTCGATGGAAACCTTTACGAACAGCTATTTATTAGTTTGTGAAATAATATTTTACTTTTCCGCCCAACCTATCTAATATGCGAGAAAAGTATTGGTTTAACCCAAGAAAAGTTGTAATTTTGAAAAATGTTTTTGAGTTATTATTATGTTTTCCATCAAAACGACAACACGCAAAAAATCCTGTGTGTATATCGTCGTCGTCCTCAACGTTGTCGTCGGCCACTTTTCGTTACATGTCTTGTTAGCACGATACAGCCTCCGCAGTGCAACAAGTCACCAATTTTTTGATTGCATATTGTTAAGGACATGTCACATATAAACCCTATTGATTTTCAGCTCACCAGAGCTAGTACAACGGGTGTTACGGTACTTGAAGTACGACTTTTTTGTCATTTTTTGAGGAATTTCAGTTTGTAAGCACGATACAGCCTCTGGAGTTCAACAAGTCACCAATTTCATGATTGATTATTATCCAGGACATCACCACACAGATGTACCCTATTGATATTCAGGTCACCAGAGCCAGTACAACAGGTGCTATAGTACTTTAAGTGCGATATGTTTCTTATTTTTTTGGAAATTTCAGTTTGTTAGCACGATACAGCCTCCGGAGTATACACTAGTGACCAATTTTATGATTGGATATCATTCAGGGCGTCTCAAAGATGAACACTGTTGATATTCAGCTCAGTAACGCCAGTACAACGCCTCCTATGGTACATGAAGTACCAAATTTTTGGTAATTTTGGAGAATTTTCAGTTTGTTAGCACGATATATTGTTCAAGGTACCTTACATATGTACCCTACTGATTTTCAGCTGACTAGAACGAGTCCTATAAATCCAGATATACTAAATTTTTTAGTAAATTTCAGTTTGTTAGCACGATACATCCCCCGAAGTGTATACAAGTGACAATTTTATGATAAAATTGACTGTCTCGACGCTTACTTCGTGGAATATGCTCATATTAGTGTTTTTAAATGAAACTCAAGGTCTCTAGTTAATTCCAGAATATAGTACAAGTTATTGAGAATTCTAAAAAATGGACAATTGTTTCGATAAATCAATATCATCGTCAGAATGACAGAAGTTACATTTCATTTTTTGCCTACCTGATGTTTAGTAGTTATATTTGGCGAGACCAAGAAGTAACCTAACTTGTGATTGGCTTAATATATGTTTATAGAGAAAAGAAGAAGATGTGATATTACATATATTGAAGCTTAGATATTATTAGCCCCATGGTGATATCCTGGATATCATTTTTCCAATTAAGATCAGTATAACTGTGCAATGATATAGAAAACCAGGAAAACTATATCTGCTGATCTTTACAATTATCACTTAAGAAGACAGTTGATTAGTGGAGAATTCCCTAGATTTAACTGTTCATTGACAACTTCATATTGTGGGTTTCTTAAATGTCTTCTAATTTCCAGTTCTTCAAGGAAATCCAGTTCTTGTTTCTTTTCACAAATATGCAGTACTTCTAGTTTTGTGTTAGATGTCAATGAATGATTGGTGTCAAGTAGATGTTTTGCGTAGTGGGATTTATCTGGTTGTTTTAATCTGTATGCTCGTAAGTGCTCACTGTATCGTATTTCAAAATTCCTAAGGGTCTGACCCAAATAGACAGCATTACATTCTGGACATTTGAGTTTATATATACCTGACTTCTTTAATAGTGGTATTTTTGTTTTTACATTTAACAATTTTGTACTAACGTTACTTTCTGTTTTAAAAGAAATTGTTGTATTCGTTGCTGTCTATTTGGGTCAGACCCTTAGGAATTTTGAAATACGATACAGTGAGCACTTACGAGCATACAGATTAAAACAACCAGATAAATCCCACTACGCAAAACATCTACTTGACACCAATCATTCATTGACACCTAACACAAAACTAGAAGTACTGCATATTTGTGAAAAGAAACAAGAACTGGATTTCCTTGAAGAACTGGAAATTAGAAGACATTTAAGAAACCCACAATATGAAGTTGTCAATGAACAGTTAAATCTAGGGAATTGTCCACTAATCAACTGTCTTCTTAAGTGATAATTGTAAAGATCAGCAGATATCGTTTTCCTGGTTTTCTATATCATTGCACAGTTATACTGATATTAATTGGAAAAATGATATCCAGGATATCACCATAGGGCTAATAATATCTAAGCTTCAATATTCGTAATATCACATCTTCTTCTTTTTTCTATAAACATATATTAAGCCAATCACAAGTTAGGTTACTTCTTGGTCTAGCCAAATATAACTACTAAACATCAGGTAGGCATAAAATGAAATGTAACTTCTGTCATTCTGACGATGATATTGATTTATCGAAACAATTGTCAGTTTTTTAGAATTTTCAATAACTTGTATTATAGTGTGGAATTAACTAGAGACCTTGAGTTTCATTTAAAAACACTAATTTTATGATAGAATATTGTTCCGGGCCACAGATGCGGAAAAGTTAGTTTTAATCTTTAAAGCCGTTTATTTTATATTAGAGTCCAAACGTACCGTTTTATAATTATTTATTTAATTATTTCACTCATTCCCAAATTACGTGGAAATCATGCCAAACGTCTTAACGTACAAAATGTCACGTCTTGGACATCTCTTAAAGATGAACCTAATATGCTAGGTGATACCTTTCATATAACTAAAGGGCGCTTATTAAACCTCGAAAATAGATTCAAAAATAACCCCTCTCACTTTAATGAATATAAAAAATTCATTCACGAATATGTTTCTCTTGGTCACGCACTTCGCAATAAATATTTTCTCACTGTGTCAATAAATGTTACAGCGCCTGTACTCGATTACGAGTTGTTTTGGGCGCTATTTCTAAGAGCTCAACTAGAAACTGTCTAAATGATATCTCTTTAAAAGGCTATATGGTTTAACCTCTCATTTTAGACAACGGACCTAGATAAAGAAAGTATGTTTAGACAAATTAAGATCAACCCGGTCCAAACTTATTCGCGAAACATTCTCTGGAGGGACAGCGCTATTGTGTAATAAAAATGTTTGTTTATTCAGATGTTCTTATCTTGACACGCAAAACAACAACCCCCGCCTCCTCCTCATCTTCCTCTCTACCAACAAAAAACGAGAAAATGAAATAAAAAATACACAAGCATTCCATTCATTCCTACATTCCCATGACTTACTCTACCCCATTTTTCTTAATACATATGACATATGCCAGATAACGCTTGACAAATTACTGACGATCCAGAACTTTTCGAACATTATTTCCCATGACGTTACGCGTATACCAAAAAAAAACCTGAAACGACATACATTAGTCGCTTTTTTACAATTTCCAATTTTTACACGTTTTAGCTCCTTTTTACCCTCCACTCCAATTTTTAAATGTCGTTGATTGTAGAATCGAATTTTTTGCATCAGAAGACTAATAATACGACGTGGAGATTTCCATGAAAAATAACTATTTTTGATTAATTAACCCCCCATTTCACCCCCTGAACTGATATGGCCACAATAACAATCCCAACCGTTATTTTATTGATGCCCACCCGTGTACTATATATATATATATATTTGCAGTTAATAGCTCAATTCCTTCAAAGGTCAAAAGTTCTCAATAGAACTAATCGACTGACGGATTTTTTTTCTGCTAGATACAATTGGTTTTTCTACACGTTTTGGGACACTTTAGGCTGAATTAGCTCAGTTTGTGCTGTGGAAGTAATAAAAACTACTCTCTCCCATCATTCTTCAATTTTACTCTGTCGTAATGCATAAACACGCAAAAAACTTCTTGTGCAAATATACCATTTTAATTTTTTGACAAAATATTGTAGAAATTTAGAATGTTTTGAACTATACTAGGCAATTAGACTATTTGGACTCCGTAAACAGGCGCGTACAAAAACATTCGGCAGGTTTTTACAAATCATTAAGATAGGAGCTCTCTCCTATTGTTAGTATAGGCGTAGTAATACATATAGTGTGGAGTAGTGGTTAAATTATGTCTCATTTTGTTATAACTGAGCAAAGTCTGCCTAAAACTAGTCATGAAGGTTATAAAGTTTCATACCTCGACCTACTTACTGAAGGACGACATGTAAAGTCCAACGAATTTGTGTAGGTGTAGGTAGTCAATGGGAATAGCTGCTCGGATAAAGTATTGTCGGAAGATGGTTACCAGTGCTCTTCTTGAATATTAATTAGTTGAACTTTGTCGACTACAGTAGACGTATTCAACTATATTAGTTTGTTCGTTTTAAAATGCCTTCATTCACAATGTTTTAACAGTGGTTATTCATAATTACATCTAAGACAAATATACATATAAAATATATACGAAAAGCCGATGTTCTGGCAGTCCTGGTGCCATCATGTGAGTTTGCGTTTTAGTACATGGCACCTTTCTAAAAGCATAATCCATTTGTTTTCATTATATAATTTACTTTGTCCCGTATTCACAAATATATAACTATATGGCTATTTCGACTTGTATATCCCTGAAAAGCAGCTGAAAAACAGGGATTTAAAACGAACAGTGTTCAGGTTATAGGAGCGGCAACATGGCAGATGTTATTTAAATTGATTTATATGTTTTGAGTATTGAAATATTTGTTTGATTAGAGGTAACTACGTTAACCTATAATTTGATGTGTTTGGTTGTTGAAATTAAACAACTAGTTATGTGTATAAATTACCATGCAGAAACCTACACCCACTATCACGGGAGTCTTCTGAGCGATTTGCGGCTCTGAGTGCTTCACGAAGATTATTGGATAGACAATAATTATAAAAGTTTTTTGATATTTTTGTTATGAAGTCCTTGATAGTGGGCAAGTATGATTGTTCATGTTGTCACAACCTAAGTACCCGGCCTTGGGACTCTGCTCAGGTAGTGAATTCGGCCTTAGTTACACTATTTTTAATTACCTCAATCGGGATAAGGTGAATCAACAAACAAAATTTCGGGACAAATGGATTTATTTGACACACAATAATAAATTTACAGATACCGTATATTCTCGACACAAATACGAATAAATATCAGTTATACAGTAAAAATGTCCAACTCAATATTTTATATATATCAAAAATAAGTTAAGGACTTATCTTTGGAAAACTCGGGACGTACAGCTCGCAGCAGTATTCGAAGGGTCTTCAGCCGTGGTTATCTGGACTGTAGAACGATGTAGTCCGTGGAGTGGATCTTGTAGAGTCCGTAAAGGTCTGTAGGAGTATATAACGGTCCGTAGAGGTCGGTATAGTAAGGTCTGTAGACGGTCCTTAAAGTACAGTCTAAAGCGGTCCTTAAAGTATACTCTGAAGCGGTAAAGCGGTCCTTAAAGGCTGCAGAGCAGCGAAGAAAATTAAAAATCACACACAAAATGATATTTAACAGAGAATGCTGAGTAATTTTTTAGCGAAGAAATGAACCAGCCGATTCCTTGTTTTAAATAGCCATTTAATGATAGTAAAAACTATCACCGATACGTTCCTAATATTCGAAATAAAAGGATTTGGAATTAGAGGTGGGAGTAGCTGACGAATAAGTAACGCTCCAAAATAATTGATGAAAATAGTAACATTTCTCAGCGACATGTTACACCCCCTCTCCTCGGAGAAAAAAAAGGAATTCGAAGAATAACTTTTTTTGTAAACCTGAACAGCCTACTAAGAAAAGTAGCCAAAACAACAGGAATGTGGTGACCAGATAAAAGAAGATGTAGTAGTGCTTACAAATTCAAGAGAATAAACAAGAAATGAAAAGAAGATAAGAAAATAAAGAAGAAGAAAGGAACATATTCAATGAAAGTTCAAGAATTGTTGCTTTCCAATTCAAGACTTCAATTCATTTTGAAAACTAAAAAAAGTAGAAATATAATAGGTACTTATGCCTATTATCAATAACAATAATTGCAAGCAATTATGCTCAAAAAAATGTAAACAAAATGCAGTAAGCAATTATAATAGGAGCTCATTCCTATTAACAAAAATTAATCAAAAATTAAACGATATCCGTTATTGGTACCGTACTGAGATTCAAAAATAAGCAAAAGATTAAATTAGAGGGGTAGCCTCTACCAAAATATGAGACGCTTCGTGTACCGGATTTACAGAAGTGTCCAGTGCAACGAGATTCCGGTAGTAAGCGCTGCGGGCCACACCCAACAATATCAGATAATCGTCCCCTGCTCATCAGTAACGTACCAAACTTGACGAGGTAATGTATTGTTTTTCGCTGTGAAAGTAAAAATTTAGCGCTAGCGGATTTTTGCCTCCAGGTAAGAGTGATTTTTTAATTCAATCGGCTTTTATGGCATTTTATTGTACATCTATCCCTGAAGTTTTTGCTCGACTTTCGCATTTCTACTGCTTCACGTTTGTGGTACAGAGTATGGGAAAGCAAAATGGCGTGTTTGGGGTTCCTTGAAACAGATGAATTTGGGGCACAATGAAACGTTTCATTGTGCCCCATGTGTTTTTCATTGTGCAGTAAGTAAGGTTTTTTCTTCTTGTTGCAGAAATGGTGCGAAATCGACAGCGCAAGAGTACCAAGGGGCTCTTCTCGGAGGATGACATGAAGGAACCAGTGGAAATGGTCATGAATTGAAACAGTTTAAGACATTGAAGAACGTTAGTTATGTCACTTTATCAAGATATGTGAAGAAAAGAAAAGAATATGGTGATGGCGGAAAAGAGAATATGAAATATGCACCTAACTAAACAGTTAGGATGGTCTTCACACTGAAGCAGGATGAGAAACTGAAAAACTAGCTCATTATGTGCTCTAAAATGTTTTATGGCCTACCAGTTGAAGATTGCAGACGAGTTGCATACGAAATGGCAGTTATGAACAAAATACCATGCCCTATTTCATGGGGTGAGAAGAAAATTGCAGGAATTGACTGGTTTTACGGTTTTCTGAAAATGCACCCCAAACTCAGCCAACGAACTCCCGAGGCTTGCAGCTTGTCTGGTGCTACTTCGTTGACCAAACCAAATGTTTGTGTGTTCTTCAATAACTTGGAAACACTGTATCGACAACACCCAGAGTTTGGAGATGGGACGAGGGTGTTCAATTTTGATGAAACAGCCACATCAACTGTGCAGAAACCCCATCGAATTGTGGCTGAAAAAGGCGTCAAGCAAGTGTGCAAAGCTACAAGTGGGGAAAAGGCACTACAGTGTCCATAATTTCTGCGTCTGGCAGCAATTCCGCCAGTCATGATTTTTCCAAGTGTTCATGGCAAGGACCACATGACTCAAGGAGCACCTCCAGGCCCACTGGCATTAGCCACCCCTAGCGGTTGGATGACATCAGAACTTTTTGTGGAAGTTATTAGGCATTTCATTTACCACACTTGCAGCTCTGGAGAGAACCCCACTTTATTAATCTATGACAATGTAGAAAGTCACTTGTCCCTGGAAGCTCTTATGCTGTGTAAGGAGAACGGTGCCTCAGTTTTGACTTTACCTCCCCATTCATCCAACAAAATGCAACCACTAGATGTTGCGGTTTTCGGGCCTTTTAAAACTTATTATAATGCAGCACTTGACTCTTGGATGATGCAAAACCCTGGCAAAACTGCTTCAATTTATAATACAGCATCCTTCGTGAACACAGCTCATCAGAAAAGCATGACACCTTCCAACATAATTGCAGGTTTTGAAAAAAGTGGGATATATTCATTTGATCGAGATATTTTTACAGAAGCAGACTTCTTATGCAATTATGTGACTCACCGACCGCCTCCTACCGTTGTGGACGATCAACCACCTGGGAGAAATGTTTATGCTGTGCCAAGTGATTTGCTCAACGGTTCCCTCCCTCAAGAAGAAGAAGGAGCAGCTTCCCTAGAAGAAAGAGCAGCTTCTATGGAAGAAGCAAAACATACAGACATCGGTATCCTTGATCCAGGAGCTGGTCCAAGTCATGCTTTCCTATCTCCCGAAGATTTTTGTGGTTATCCAAAAGCAGGAGAACGGAAAACTAATCGAAAGCAGCGGAAGAAAGGAAAGAGTATGATAGCCACGAGTACTCCATAAATGAAAGCCATTGCAGAGAAGAAGCAGCCGATTTCCAACTTCCAGAATACTGCCTGTTCAAAGGCATGAAAAGAAGAAAAAATTTAGTGAACATGCTCCAGTTCATTCATCAGAGGACGACGAAGAAGACGATGATGACATTGAATATGCAGACACAGACGACGACATGGACACAGATGACATTTTTGCTGTTGAGCCTGACCATTTTGCAGAATTGAATCGACTTCCTGTTTTGGGAGATTATGTTTTGATCGAGTTCAAGCTTAAAAGCCAGTCTGAATTCTATGTTGGTCAAATCACCAAGATGAAAGATGATGAGGGGGACTATGAGATCAAATTCCTACTATACCCAAAGTGCAACACCTTTGTCGAACCTCTTGTGGATGACATAGCCGCTATTGATGACAAAGACATGAAGATGCTACTGGAAAATCCTTTTGTGGTCCAGGGCACTAAAAGACAAAAGGGCTTCATCTCATTTAACGTTGATTTTGGCAATTTGAACATTGGCTACACAAAAGCATTTTGTGTTTTCAATTCCAGATCCTTACCTCTTTTCTTAAATGTCTTCTCTTGACATTTTCAATTCAAAAAATAAAGTTTTTTATGAATTATCGTGTTTTTTTCAATTGTTCCAAGGTACCCCATGCCCTGTATGATTGTACTTCAGGAATGGGGCACAATGACACAAAATTAATTTTTTCTATTTTAATCACTGTCATGTACTGTCAAACTTCAAAACACCATAAATATTCTCACATAATTCTATAAATTATGCTTCTAGATTTCTATAATACCAACAGCCAAATAGAACTATGTGACGGTAATATCCTGGAGGTTTACTCAACCTCTGCATAGGTTTGTACATACCACATGGAAAAAATAACTGGATAAATCCACAAGTTGCTGTCATTAACATTCGAGAAGCAGCCAGTACAGTGGGATTTCCATTTTTATATGTTAGATCTATATATCGACAAATAATACGTCGCATACTACTTTCATTACTGAATGAAGTATGCGACATACTACAAAACTTGACTATATAATGAAGATAGAAAAGTATGGGAAGGATATTGTAAAAAATCTTTCAGAAGTAGTTTTGTGCACGTAATAAAAATTATATATTGGTAGACAAGAAGTGACAGAGCAAATGGGACATATACATGAAGTATGAATGAGGTTGGTGATGAAAATGTAGAAAATATTGGACAAAACATCTCAATCTTGGATTTTATTCAATGGGAATTAATAGATAAAATAATAATAACACAACTGTATTGAATATTCCATTTTCTTTTCAAATGGTTATAATTTTTAGCTAGCAGAATTCTTATTGCTGATTCCCGAAGTATTTTGTCAGACCTTAACGCAAGTTTCACAGCTTTGTGTAGGACCAACACTATCAAATTTCTCGCTATAATCAGAAATTTTGTGTTTCACAAGTACAACTTTCTATAGACTCATAAATCTTCAGTACATGAGACACATATTTATCGTAAATGAATGCGAAGTGGTGCACCAAAATGCTGAAAATAAGCTAATAATGAAGTAACAACGGATTTGGCACTTTCATCTTCAAGCGGGTATCATTGAGAAAATTTTTAGTTCGTCTCTTATCGTAAGAGCGTAATTTCTTCGAGGTACCTCCAAAATATCAATAATAATACGTCCAAAAGGTGTTTTAGGCGTTTCAGTTATAACGAGGGGACTGTCCAAATTTTTGCGACATATTTTTGTCTCTTGGCATGCGCGGCATGACTTAATATAATTTTCGACATTTCGATTGAGGCCGGCCCAATTATATTTTTGTCGTATTCGCCTGATAGTTTCGTTAATTCCGCGGTGAAGGTGGCTTTTGCCATTATGGAATTGATCTAAGACAATAGGTATTTGATTTTGTTCTGGCTCTTCAGTAATATTTTGACAAATAGTGAATTTTACGTCAACTTCCGAAAGTAGAAATGATAGTGTTTCTAATATTGGTAGGTCAGGATTATTTTCGATAAAATATTTTTCTGAAGGTTTAAATAAATCTAGATTTCTGTAAATTGCTGCAAATAAGTATTCACTAATACTGTCTGGATCCAATGGTATAGCAATAATAAGGTATTTCCTATTTTTGACAGTTTTACTGCTAAGTACATTAATTTTTGCATAAGAAAAGTCGGGGTTTTCCTCAAATATATCTTCAATTATTTTTTCATGAAAATCTTGTAAATTGTTTTGTTGAAAAAAGGTTAAAATGTTTTTATTTTGTTTGTCTAGTAGATGATTATTGGAATATTCTATTTTAGAATAGTCAATCAGTGATTTTGTTTTGTAAAGTTTCTCAAAAGACAAAAATTCTTCTGCAGCGGCATCCCAGTCAATTTGAGATTTATTTTCAGTTTGTTGGGATGGCCCTGCATCTTAAAGAGCGGGATAAATTGGGTAAGGTAAATATTTAAAGTTTCCTAATTTTGAACGAAATGAATCAAAGTCATTTATGTGGTTAATTTTTATTCGAGAAAGGGCATCGGCATTTTTATTGGATTTGCCAGATTTGAATTCAATTTGATAGTCGTCTTCCTCTAATTTGAGGCGCCATCGTGCTAGACGACTACCGGGGTCTTTTATAGAGAATAACCAAGTAAGTGGACGGTGGTTATAAGTTATAAGGGTAAATTTTCGGCCATATAAATAGGGTCTAAAATGTTCAACCTCCCACACAATTGCCAAAAGTTCTCTCTCTATCATAGAGTATTTGGTTTCTGCTTTGCACAATGTCCTAGACGCATAGGCTATCGCTAAATCCTTACCTATTGGGCGGATGACAAAACCGCACCGATTGCAAATGCGCTAGCATCGGTAGTTAAAAGAAATCGTTCTTCAAAGTTTGGGTATATCAATATCGGAGTAGAGGTAAGAGCATTTTTTAATTTTTAGAATGACTTTTGACATTTGGAGTCAAAATTGAATGGGACATCTTTTTGTGAAAGTTTTGTCATTGGTTTGGAAATTTTAGCGAAGTTCGGTATAAATCTTCTCTAGTAACCAGCGAGTCCGAAAGAGGATTTTATTTCCTTTTGGTTCGTAGGTTGAGGGAATTTTTGGACACATTCAATTTTTGCCGGAAACGGCTTAACGCCATCTTCCGTGATTAAATGTCCAAGGTATGCGACTTCTTTTCTCAAGAATTCGCACTTGTCTGGCTGCAGTTTTAAGTTAGCTTTCTGAAGTCTCTTAAATACCTCTGTTAAGCGGGTAATATGTTCTTGAATTGTCGGTGAATAGACGATGATGTCGTCCATATAGACAAGACATCGCTCGTTTTGAATTTCAGCAAGGACATTGTCCATGACCCTCTAGAATGTTGAAGGTGCATTTTTTAGACCGTACGGCATTCTGAGGAATTCGAAATGTGCGTTTTCAACTGTGAAGGCGGTCTTTGGTATATCTCCAGGCATTATTTCAATTTCATGAAAGCCTGATGCAAGATCTAGTGTCGTGAAATATTGACACTTACCAAGCTGGTCCAATAAATCTCCAATGTTTGGTAACGGGTATTTGTCGTCTACAGTAACCTCATTCAGTTTTCTGTAGTCTACGACAACACGCCATTTTTGTTTACCTGATGCGTCGAGCTTCTTGGGCACAAATCACAAGGAAGACGGCCATGGAGAATTGCTGGGTTGTATAATGTTTTGTGGAAGCATTTTATTAATCTGATCTTTCACCTCTTGTCTATGAATTTGGGGATAGCGATATGATTTTACATAAGTGGGCTTAGAATTTTGCTTATCTATAGAATGTTTTATTTCGTTGGTGAAAGTAAGTATGTCTCCTTCTAAATAAAAAATATCAGAAAAATCATGACAAAGTTGGGAAATTAAGTCTCGTTCTTCTTCATTAAGATGATCAAGTCTTAGTTGATTTTTTAATTCCGATATTCTATCGGTGCACATTTCTTGGGTAGTTAGTTGAATATTATTTACAGTATTTATTTCATATGGTTCTAGGTTAAGTTTTGAAAATGTTACGGTTTTAGGTATACAATTAACATTTAATACTGAAACAAAAAATTCTCCTTTTCCATTTATTTTAACTAATGCGTTTGGTAGTTTAACTTTCTCTACTTCTTGACCTACCAGTATAGCATAGTATTAACTAAATCGCATTTTAGTTTAATGATTTGTTCAGTCCTAGGTTCAATGGAAATTGTATTTTTGTAAATTTGTGGAAATTGGTTTTCGATTGAAATATTGGTAGTTTCATTATCTGTTACTTCAAATAATGGTACAATTTTGAAATCAGTAATAAGTTGTTTATTTTTTAGATCAACTATACAATTTTTATGTTCTAAAAAATCCATGCCTAATAATCCATCAAAATCAATATCTAAATTACAAATAAATACTCTGTGTAGATCGTTAGGTTTAAATGGAATAAGGGTTGATTAGTTAACTCTTATTTTTTGGTTCGTTATACCTTCAAAAATTACATTTTCAGGGGATCGATTTCTATAATTTTCGCATGTTTTGGGTTTGAAAATTGATAATCCAGCACCTGTATCAATTAGAATTTTATAAGTGTTTGTTGTGTCTTTGATATAATATAAGTTTTTAGAATTTACCGGTAAGGTATTTTTTACATGAACATCTGTTCGAGGCAGTCCGATTCTGGACTGTTCAAACTAATGGTTTGAATTTGTGAACTGAGGTCTGGGATCGACAAATCTGAAGTTTGATCGTTTAGTGGATCTGGGGGTTTAGTTTGTAAAGGGCCTTGTCGAAAATCCTGATAATAATCATGATTTGGATTTAGGAGGTTATCAGAATCAAAATGATAAACATTTCCATTATTATAATTGAAATTGTCTTGTTCGACATAGCTATAATCGAAAGTTTCGTCTTCATTCGTATTGCAAACTGGTACACCATTATCAGAGTTAGGATCACTATCAGCAGTATAATAGTTTTCCTCTATTTAACTATTAACAGTATAATAGTCAGGAGCACTGGGGTTAATTTCTTGGTAATACTCTTGATAATCAAGTGAATTATCGGAGTATTGTTCTTGATTTTCATAATAATTTTGACTATCATCTGTATAATAGTCATAACTGTTATGAGAGTGTTTGTTAAAATCATGATTTCGATTATAATGAAAAGTTCTTTGTTGATTAAAATTTGTGGTTGGTCGATTTCCCGGTGGCCCTTGAGGTCTAAAACAACTTGGATTTGGTCTAATTACAGATGGGCGATTCTGATTTTGTTGGTTATTTTGAAATTGTGGCTTTGTTGAAAATTTTGGCCCGTTTGGTTATGTGGATTTGGGGTTTGATTTGGTCTAAAGGAACCCTGAGCTAAATTTTGAGATTGTCTTTGACGTGTGAGACACTCATCTATAGTATATCCTATTCTATGACAAAAATTACATTGTTTTGGTGAATTTTGGCTAAATCTACGAGTAGGTATATTATTTGCATTACGATTAGTCTGAGGTTTGTGATTTTCATGGTAAGTTAATTGAAGTTCTCTTCTGATTCGGGAAATAGCTGATAAAACACTTATTGGATTACTAGCTCTAACAATTTGACCAATTTTTTGATCTAGACCGGTTAATAAAGTATTTAAAGTTATTGATTCTATAAGACGTGTTTGTGCTACTTTTTGATTTGTTGATAAATGCTGTTGTTTACTTATAGCTGAATACATTTTTGCTTCCAGAGTTTGTAATCTCGAAACAAAAATTAAAGGCGATTCGGTTGTTAGTTGTTTCATTCTTTGAAGGTTTTGAATTAATGAATTTAAGACGCGAGAATCTCCAAAGTGAGTATTTAATAATGCTTTAATTTCTTCCCAATTTGAAGGGTCGCGTGAATTAACTAATTCAGCGGCTCTTCCTTTAATTTTGTTTTTTATATGAAGAATTAAAAGTACTTTTTGGTCGTTGCCGGCCATTCTGTAAGCTGTTTTACAAGCATTTATAAAAGTATTTAGGAAAATTTGATTACCGTCATATTCCGGAATTATTGAAAATATTTCGGATAATCTGTAAGGGTCTAAATTTGATGCTTGATCGGTTTGAGCAACTGGAGCTCTTTCGATATTATTAGCATTGGCATTAATGTTTGTTGCACTACGTGTTTCAGGCATTTTGCTTTATATTAAAATGATTGTATTCAAAATAAAAGTAAATTATGACAATAGAACTTGGTAAAAATAAAAAATGAATTGCAAAATATTAAATAAAAATAAAACGAGATGATTCTTACGTAAATATTTTCATTCCTTCCTTGGCAGCTGAAATCCTTATCCGTGAGCTTTGCTACACGTGGTTAGCAATTTGCGTGTTCCTGGTGCCGGAGAGACCGTCTGCTTTTTGAATATCTGGAGCTGGTACTTGAAAATGCCTTAAAGGTTTAGGAACCACCACACTTAGTTAGGCAATCCTTGTTCTAAATGTGTTTAGGAATCCTACTGACTGCGCCACTGTTATATTCACAAATTCACTTTTGAGTTTTTAAAAACAATTTTTATTACTTATTATTGAGTTACACAGTTTTATGTTATATAAAAGATTTATTAGTTTGAAATGTTAATTATAACTAAACTATTCTACATAAAGTCAAAGAATTTATAGATTAGGTTAAAACAACGTCAGCGTTTATTTTCATGGAGAACTCGATGTAGCGTCGTTCCCATGAACATGCAGAAATCATTATTCTTCTGTAACATGATATTTGTGTTTATTTTATTAAAAACGCAACGTAGCGTCGTTCTCATAAAAATAGGGAAATCGTAATCTGATGTTTGACATTGCGTAACCTAGCATTTGTATTATTTAAACATACGCGTTTTTTTCTATATAACATATATATATATATATATGTATATATATATATATATGTATATATATATATATATATATATATATATATATATACATATATATATATGTATATATATATATATATATGTATATATATATATATATATATATATTGGGTAATTCACGCAAAATAAAGGGCTACTGAAACAGAGTGGTAACCGCGGACATGCATGTTTCCGGCTCATTTGCCTTTCAGCACGGTATAACCAAAGAAGGATGTGAAATTTGGGAGCAAAGATGTTAATCGAAACATGGGAAAACACACAACAACGGGTTTCAGCAGGGAAACCAAACGCTCATTTGTGACTTCAATTGGAAGATCCCGAGTTTTCAGGACAACAACCAAGATGACACGGAGGCGCATATAGCCCCCCCGCCATGAACCTTCCGACCCATAGTATATATATATATATATATATATATATATATATATATATATATATATATATATATATATTATAATAAATTATTTATATTTTTCAATTTATTTAATTTGATTTAATGTTTTAATACAAGTTGGTTGTTTGATATTTATTATTAAACAAACTTACCTTCGGCTAGCTCATAAAATATCTTTTATTAATGTAATTTAAAATTTGAATATAAGTCGGAAGCTTGATGACTCCTCCCTTTGAGTTCTTGGCGCACACTGTATGAATATAATTTGATTTGTATATTTATTTATTCAATTTATTTCTGAAATGGTGGTTCAGAATAATTTCATATAGAAAGACTGAAATATCTTAATTCTAATAACTTTATTGAGGACATGAAAAGAATAAAAACACTTCACTGAAAATTGATTTAATAAATTGTGATTGAGAAAAACTTTGTATTCTTTTGAACATTTAAAATTATTTGATAACCCCTACATCCCATGCACTTCTGAATACATATTAATTCACTCTATTGCGCTTGCGCATAAATTCAACGCATGCGCTTTTATACCTTGCTACAACAAGAAGACACTATTCACCGTCCATGCAGTGTATAAATGGTTTACGCTCTCCCAGCGTGTATACAGTTATGAAAAGTTTTAATACGTTATATCAATTTAAACAAAGGAATTACATATATATGAACATTTAAATAATGTGTGTGAAGTGTTAAGAAGATAGTATTAGACAGAACAGTTATGCATGCATTAAAAGATAATAAAAGTGGAAATTATGTGAAATTTTATGGAACATGTGAACATTGAAAACAGATTAAATTTTAACAAATAAGTACAATTATTTTCTTATAAACTATATTGCATGGATCTCCATGGAGATAAATTATTATGCATTGAAATAGATTGTTTCTAGGCCTTTTATTAAAAAATCATTATTAGAACGTTCTGGATATTGAAGTTAGTTCACTGTTTGTGTTTAAGTGGAATTCCAAATGCTTTAATTAAAATACACAGACCTTAGTTCATAATCCTTGGATGCTACTTGCGTCTCTAATTTTCTTGACGGTCTCTAAGTAAGAGATGCTCCTTCAGAACAGCTTTTTCTTTTCACGGGATCTCCAAAACTTATTAAAGTGTTTCTATTATCTTTTTGAGGAATATTATTAACTTTTTTTATTAAAATTTTACAAATTTTATCATAGGAGATTTATAACGATGCTAGCTTCTCCATCTCACCAAATCGATTCTTTTGTTTTTCAAAATCAACAAACTTTTTTCTTTTTAAATTCAAAGCTCGCTTATCTTTGTTTTAATAATACAAATTGTCACTACCAATGTCTTTTAGTTGAAAAATGTAATTGATTGATTTTTAAGTCCTGGAGGATTAACACAATTATGCACAAATGTTCACTTTGTATTCACGATTTTATATAAAGTCTTTTTCCTAGAATTCATTAACAATTTTCATCATTATCCCGTTTTTACGGTTTTCTTATTTATATTTATTTTTACAAAATATACAACCTAGATTACTGTTTCATATCTATGTAATTGATTATTTTTAAATTCTTGAATTTTTACTGTTTTAGTCTTACATAAACTACTTATTATTTTCGATTTTTTTGTTATTGTTCAATATAAAATAAATAACCAATAAATTTAAGTTGATAATAAAATTACTAGATTTTATTACTTCCTGTTAATACATTGCTTTTATATATGTTTGGGCTGTGTTCCATTTATCATTTCTCATGAAGCTTCCAACCCTTTCTTTACATTGTTAACTTTTATTATAAACACCTGCAAATATTGATAAGCGATTATTGAAATAGATATTAATTGATGTTATTTCAGGTTTCAAGTTTAAATGAAATTTTATTTTTGCTGAAATTCATATGGCTGTGTTCAGATCAATATGGAACTTATTGACATTGGCGTAAATCTGGAATTAATTGTTCAGGTAACTTTTGATACTTATTTAATTAATGTTGTGTTTCGAATTTCTATTCATAGTTCTTTTATTAAACAATCATATTGATATCTGATATTATAATTATGCATATTTCACTCTTTCTATCGATTTCATATCTGAATTGTCAGTAACTTTCATAAGGTGGTTGTGTCTACTGCTACACCTTCCTGAATAATAGATACATTTTTAATGTTTATTTATTTATAACTATTTCAAGAACTAGAAGACTAGTTCAACATATATATATATATATATATATATATATATATATATATATATACAGGGTGTCCCGGGACTAATGGGAAGAAAGTCAGGAGCGTATAATCTGAGCCAAAATAATGTTAGTACTTCATATAAACTTTTTCTATGCAGGCCCTCGTTTTCGAGTTATAGGCCTCCAAAGTTTTAATTTTGAATTTGGTTTTTATTTTTATTTTTTTTACTAGTTATTTGATCTTTATAAAATTTACGGCAAAGCTATAATATACGTGTATGTTTATTTTGAAAAGGTAAACAGTTTTACAGTAGTGCCTTGAAGCCAGGGACGGACTACTCACAATGGTTAGTGATCCAAAAATTTTGCAGGGATGGCACACCCTGTATGAAATTATCGAAATTCACTTCCCCACACATTAATCTAACGAAAAGGTAATCTTGTTGGAATTCGATAAAATAAGCCGTTTGGCTAATATTTACAGTTTTATTAATGCACTACGTACCAATTTACGCATTCACCATTTTTATAAGTACACAACGAGGTAAAACTAACTTATTAATACTATGTCCAAGATTTGCCTACAGTACTACAAAAAAATAATTTAATGATAGCAAGAACATAAAAAACATTAACGACGTATCAATTCGTAAGTTGGTAAAAACTTTTTAAGTGTTTTTACCGTTTATCAAGTAACCATAGGATTAGTTGTCAAACGTTGTGTAGAATAGTTCGTTGTCATTACTTGTCAATAATTCATAAGTCCTTAATTTAACTGTTACAATGGCAGAATTCACTTTTATTGAGTATGCAGATATGCATTTAATGTATGGACTGGCTTCTCGAAACTGTTTAGAGGCCAGAAGGCTTTATGCCGAACATTTTCCAAACAGAGCATTGCCAGACAGACGAATGTTTGAGCGTATTGATCTCAGGTTACGAGAAACAGGTATGAATAAGTAAATGTAATTTTCCATGTATAGAAAACAAAATTTTAAATTTTAGGAAGTTTTTTGCCAAAAACAGGTGGAGAAGGTCCAGTACGAAGCGTACGTACTGTGGCAGTTAAACAAGATTTGTTAAATGCAGTTGATAATGAACCATCAACGAGTTTACGAAAATTATCAAGAGAACATAACGTCTCGAAATCAGTCGTTCATCGCGTCCTAAAAGAACAGCTGTTATATGCTTTTCATATGAAAAAAGTACACAGTATGACAGTGGCTGATTATCCTGCACGACTTGAGTATAGCCAGTGGTTTCTGCGACAACAACAAGCAGACAATACATTCATTAGTAACGTTCTCTTTACGGACGAATCCGGTTTCACCAGAGATGGAGTCATAAATTCTCATAATATGCATTTATGGGATGATGTGAATACACATGGCATTATCCAAACTAGGAACCAGCATAGATTCATGGTTAATGTTTGGACAGGAATAGTTGGCAATCATTTGATAGGGCCATATTTTATTGACGGTACTTTGACCGGTCAGAGATATTTGGAGTTTTTGCAAAATGAGTTATGGAACCTGTTTGATGATGTGCCACTAAAAACTCGTAGGAATTTATGGTTCGTGCATGATGGGGCTCCTCCTCATTTCAGTTTAGATGTTCGACAGCATTTACACACAAGGTTTCCTAATAGATGGATTGGTCGTGGAGGCCCTTTTCAATGGCCACCGCGATCAGGAGACGGTAATCCTATGGATTTCTTCCTCTGGGGTTATCCCAAAAGTAAGGTATACGCAACACCCGTGCAAACAAGGCAAGATTTAATTGACACAATTGTGTTACACTGCAATGTTTTTAGAAATAATATGGGACTGCTCTTTCAAGTGCAAAGAAACAACCTTCGTAGACTTAGAATGTGCGTGGAAGTGGGAGGAGCTCATATTGAACATTTATTAGAATAACGTTAGTTTTTATTGTTGTTTAGGAATTAGCTTTAGTCCAATGTTTTATAAATTGTGTTTTTTGAGGTTTTCTTAATAGTTTAATAATTTTGTGTTCGTAATTTTGATTAAAAGCAACTGATTACGTTGTTTGCGTACCTATTCAATTCCTATTAAATGAGTTCTAATGTTTTTATCATCTGCTATCATCAAATCATTACTTTTCCGCCCAACCTATCCAATATGCGAGAAAAGTATTGGTTTACCCCAAAAAAGTTGGAATTTTGACAAAAATTTTTCAGTTATTTTTACGCTTTCCATCAACAACAACACGAAAAAACGGTTTTTAGAAAAAAAATCCTGTGTGTATGTCGTCGTCGTTGTCGTCGGCCACGATACAGCCTCCGGAGTGCAATGAGTCACCAATTTTATAATGGAATATTATTAAGGATATGTCACAAATAAACACTATTGATTTTCAGCTCATCAGAGCCAGTACAGCGGGTGCTATGGTACTTGAAGTACGGCCTTTTGACATTTTTTGAGAAATTTCAGTTTGTTAGCACAATACAGCCTCCGGAGTTCAACAAGTCACCAATTTTATGATTGAATGTCATTCAGGACATCTCACTGATGAACCCTATTGATTTTGAGATCCCCAGAGCCAATACAACAGGTGCTACAGTATTTTAAGTACGATATTTTTAATGAAATTGACTGTCTCGACCCTTACTTCGTAGATGATATTGATTTATCGAAACAATTGTCAATTTTTTAGAATTTTCAATAACTTGTATTATATTGTGGAATTAACTAGAGACCTTGAGTTTCATTTAAAAACACTAATACGATATTTTTGTCATTTTTGGAGAAGTTTCAGTTTGTTAGCATGATACAGCCTCGGGAGTATATCCAAGTGACCAATTTTATGATTGGATATTATTCAGATCGTCTCAGAGATTAACCGTATCGATATTCAGCTCACTAAAGCCAGTACAACGGGTGCTTTGGTACTTGAAGTACCAAATTTTTGTCATTTTTGGAGAATTTTCAGTTTGTTAGCACGATATAGCCTCCAGAGAATATACGGTTGATCAATTTTATGATTGAATATTGTTCAAGGTGTCTCACAGATGTGCCCTATTGATTTTCAGTTGACTTGAGCGAGTACGGCTGGTCCTATAAATCCAGATATACTAAATTTTTGGTTGTTTTTGAAAAAATTTCGGTTTGTTAGCACGATACATCCTCCGAAGTGTATACAAGTAACAATTTTATAATAGAATATTGTTTAGGGCCACAGATGCGGAAAAGTTAGTTTTAATCTTTAAAACCGTTTATTTTTTTGTAATACTGTAGGTAAATCTTGGACATCGTATTAATAAGTTAGTTAGGTAAATTGGTACGTAGTACATTAATAAAACTGTAAATATTAGCCAAACGGCTTATTTTGTAGAATTCCAACAAGAGTACCTTTTCGTTAGCTTAATGTGTGGGGAAGTGAATTTAGATAATTTCATACAGGGTGTGCCATCCCTGCAAAATTTTTGGATAACTAACCATTGCGAGTAGTCCGTCCCTGGCTTCAAGGCAGTACTGTAAATATGTTTACCTTCCCAAAATAAACATACACGTACATTATAGCTTTGCCGTAAATTTGATAAAGATCAAATAACTAGTACAAAAAATAAAAATAAAAACCAAATTCAAAATTAAAACTTTGGAGGCCTATAACTCGAAAACGAGGGCCTGCATAGAAAAAGTTTATATGTAGTACTAACATTATTTTGGTTCAGATTATACGCTCCTGACTTTTTTCCCATTAGTCCCGGGACATCCTGTATATATATCTTCTACCCACAGACATGGGGTTTTATCGTAACATCTACTTGAACTACGGAGAAACAGCTGTTCAAAAATACAAAGCATGGTCTAAAACCAAAATGAAACTTGCCCGTGGATATAACAGGATGTGCTTTTTATTGAAATTTAGGAAATCTGGGATTTTACCTAATCATATAACTGCGGCCATTAGACCGATTGACGACCTCCTGATGAGACAGGACATTCACAAGAAAACAGGGATTGATTACAGGTTAGGGATAAAGCTTCTTAATATTGAAATTTCTAATAACCATTCATTAACTAGTAAATTAGAATCAAATTTGTCAACTTTGAAAAGGACAATAGTCTCTTTATCCAGTGAATTTCATTTTCAGAACTTTTCAAGTAAACAACAGGTTACTTATAATAAACTTTTTCACAAGATTAAAAATGATAATATACATAAACTTAATAAATTACAAAGTGATAAATTTAAATTATTGTTAAAATCTAAGGCGGGTTGGTTGAGAAATATTTCTAATACCACTATACCTGATGATATTTCACAGTTTTTAGCTTTGGGTCCCAAGTTTAGTGTGGAACCAGTCATTTTAAAAGGTTTATCAATCAAATTAATTTTATCTGATGTAGACTATCTCACCTCCACAATCACAGACTCGAAAATGAGAAACATGACGGTAGCTAGAGCCACTAATATTATCACTAATTACATACATCAACCGCACAATAATTCTTTATTTCATAACCTTTTACTTAAATCTAAAGCCTTCTTGAAGACGAACCCTCACCTGATTCTCACTCAATCCGATAAGGGTAACTTCACTGTCATTATGGACAGGCAACAATATGTTGAATTGTCTGATGATATTGTTTTGAACAACAGTTCATATGTAGAACTATCATGTGATCCTACTTCCTTTATACAAAGAAAGGGTAACAACTTAATTAAATCATTATTTAATAAACATCATACTGATATGACAGTTAAGAAGAAACTCATGAGCTACCATGGTGTCCCTCCAAAATTTTGTTCTCTTCCGAAAGTTCATAAACTAGTTCTCTCTGTAAGACTGATAGTGGCTTCGATAGGAGCCCCCACAGAAAATATTGGACAATTTTGTACGGGAATACCAACAAAAGCGTATGATTATGACAATTTGTATTTTATTAAAGACTCTTTTGAAGTCTCTGAAAGGTTTAATAATTTGGTAATTCCAGAAAATTATGTTCTGGCCAGTTTGGATGTGGTCTCGTTGTTCAGGAATGTTTTTCTTGATGCTTGTTTGAGAGCAATCGATAAGAGTTGGGATCTTATCAGTGTCCATTGCTCCATCCCACAGGAAGCTTTTCTGGAATTATTAGTTTTTCTGTTTGATAGTACTTACTTCACTTTTAATAACAAAATTTATAAACAAACCTTTGGTACTCCAATGGGTGCTTCAATATCTCCTATCTTGGCAGCATATGTCATGGACGATGTTCTGGATACAGTCATACCTGTTCTTTCTTTCACTCCTTTTTTTATAAAAAAGTATGTCGATGACATTATTTTGGCACTTCCTCGAGAAGGCCTTGATGAAGTTCTGGATACATTTAATAGCTTTGATCCGAATATCCAATTCACAATCGAAATGGAAGACTTCGAGAATTCCGTACCTTTCCTAGACACAAAATTTATACGAAACAACAATACAATTATTATAGATTGGTACAGGAAGCCATGCAGCTCTGGTAGATATCTTAATTATCACTCCTACCATAAACATTCCATGAAAGTGAATTTGGTTAACAAATGAAGCAGAGAGTACTCAGAATTTCTAATAATGTTTTTCATAATAAAAATCTTAATATTTTGCTTAACCTCTTCTTGGATAACTCTTATCCAAGACCAATATTGAATCAAATATTATTCAGCACATCTAATGCTGTGGACTTGTTGCTTGAAGATAGCCATCCTAACTTAGCCCAGACGGAGGTTGGAACTGATGTGTCCCCTTCTCGGCCGGTTTTTGCTACTTTGCCATATATTAAGGACATAACTCCGAGACTTGCCAGATTGCTCCGTTCATGTGGTAATTTTAAAATTGCTAATAAAACTGTTCTTTTAATCAGATCGATTTACATTAGAGTAAAAGATAAGAATCCTTTGGCCTCACTTACTAACGTGGTGTATAGTATTCCTTGTAGAGATTGTGATAAACACTATATCGGACAGACTTTAAGATCTCTATCTAACCGTATAGTTTTACATAAAGGTGACTCTAGATTACACCCAGAGAGGTGCGCGTTAGCTTTTCATGTAAATTCTCTTGATCATCAGATGAATTATGAGGCTGTGAAAGTGTTGGCGACTGAGTCTAACAGAACGAAAAGATCATTCTTGGAAATGGCTTTCATTTCACAAAACAACAATGTCATAAACAAGAAAACTGATATTGATCACTTAAGTGAGATCTACACATTTTGTTGTCCTCAGATTCTAATTTTACTCATCAAGTTGTATTAAATAACCATATTGCTCCTAACAGCACCACCCTTATTACTTTAACTTGATAATAATAATAAAAACTTAATTTTGAATGTAGTGGTGTTGGTAGATACATTCAAATTATATAATTATTACAATTTTACTTAATTACTATATTATATTATTATTAATACTGTTATTGTACTGTTTTCTTTCTCTTTTCTTCCGTTGTGTAAGTCATATTGCGGTTATGTTCTCTACACGCTCAAATTACAAAAATTAAGAGCGTTCCCCCTCTATCTGTCTCGCACTCTTTCTCCCTCTTCCTCTCTTCTAAAATAATACATCTTGTTATTAAACCAATTGTTGGCCCTAAAGCAGAGTCCATTACTGAAATGGTGGCATTGCCCTACAGTTCACTGATTTGACTGTTGGCAGCACTGTTTGTCTCTTGTTACATCCCAATTGGAGGGAAACTATATCATTTTCTTGCCGGCGTTCAACATAGTAACGCATGAAGATGAATTTTTTCATTTTATTTTATAAAATGTTGCGACACTTTCACTTGGTGGTGTGAAGCGGTTGGTTGTCCTTCCGTTAACTCAATTCCTGTAAAACATTTCACAATTTACGATCTGTAGTTTACGATTTTACAACTTTATGGAGTCTAACCTCACTTCGGAGGTAAGTACACACGTGGTTGTGAACTTCAATTCTTATTATTATTCTTTATTGACCACAGTATTTAACTGTTGTTTTTCATTTTAGTCTCGCTGATGATGAGGACAAACATCCTCGAAAGCTTGAACATTTTCCGCTAAGAGTATATCTTTTCCATTTTCTTGCTGCAATTCCCCAATATTCACTAGTTTTATTCCTAACTAGTCAGCAAAGACTATCCTATATATATATATATATATATATATATATATATATATATATATATATATGTATATATATATATATATATATATATATATATATATATATATTATTGTGGATTGATAGGTGTGTACTTTTTAATATTTTAATATGAATAGACTTTCTCTATTGGCCCTACGTTGGGCCGACAAATTATTGTGGATTGGTATTCCTGTGATACCTTTATTATTGTAAAGTAGTTTAGTTCATATAAATTATTAGTTTTAGTTTGTCCGGTATATTGGAAAATTTCAAAATATGTCATCAAAAATGTATACCTTACATGAAAACTCTATTATCTCAAAGTAGGGTTCCTATGGTATAACAAAACTATTTTAAATTTTAATTATGAGCACCAAAAACAAATTCCTTGTATTTAAATGAAGAAATTTTTTTAATCAAAAATACTTTTTTTTAATCAAAAATACTTACTTTTATTTCTTTATAAAATCCTAGAGACGGTCCTGTATGTTTGATTTCAAAACCCCTCAACGATTCAGAAACGTCTGGTCAATAATGCCAACTGTTGAATAATAGATGGAGCAATCATCGAGAAATGAAACCTTTCAACAATGCAATTTCAAGTCTTTCAAGTGAAAAACGTTATTTAATATTTAGAAAAACAAATACATTATTCATTTACAGAAAACTCATAAAAACAAACTATCTACGATGATCATTCATTCAACAGAACATACACTCAAATGAATTATTATTATTATATGTGATTACAAATTAGGCAATATTATATACACATTTAAAAACGAATCATATTACAAAATTCTCTATGAAATAAAAATGGGGAATATAACGATGGTTAAAGTGTCTGAAATATCAAAGTTCAAATATTTGCACAACACAAGTGAGTTTATTTAACCTTTTTTATTTGAATGAAATAGTTTTAAATACCTGTTCACTTTTCCATTTTAATACCTCATTGATTGTTTTTAGATTACCTCCTAGAAAAGCACACAATCTATCGTGCTTGGGTAATAGCCAAAATTGATGCTATATTTCATTCGCATCAATACATTTTAAATGGAATTCCATAGTCCAGCTGTTTCTGAAATGTATCGTGGATACACCATTCCCACGATACGATACGTTATTTGTTTTTACAGATGAAATTTTACGGTTAGTATTCTATAATTTTTATCAATTTTTGTTAAGTCTAGGTTTATCTACCTGATTCATCAATTTATTGAGTTATATTTAAGAATAATGCATTTCTTTTATAGTTACCACTCCAACGTGCTGCTTTTCAAATAGTTTTGAATTATTTTTCCAAAAATTCAGCTTTTCACCCATTCACCTGTACCAAAAAGAAGTCTACCTAGTGAATAGTGTACATTATCAACAACTTTTTTCATTCAATTTTCTTAGTTTTCAATACGCTTGCCGCTGATCAAAATATTTCAAATCTAATCCACCACTCAAATTTGACTATAAAAATTCTTGTTGACAAATTTCATCTCAAGTTTCAACTTGCTCATCTATCCTTCTAGGACATTCTGTTTAATATTTTTAAATGATCAAATTTGATATATTACTTCTTTTAAATTATATTCCAAAATATTTAGAAATGACAGCTCTTTTTATTTCAATTAGATCTATCCGGAATGACAATTCATTTCACAAATGTCATACTTTATAAACTTAATGTTATTATTTTGACTTTTTACCTTGACATATATTGAATAATTACACAATGTTATTAGAAAACTTCCCTCAATATCCAATTATTACTTTTGAAAACAAATCATAATGTTTCGACTTTTACTGTGTGAGAAATAGATTGTTATAATTTATTAATGTAACGTTCAAAATTCTCTCTCTCTCAAAGGCTAGAAATCATGTTATATACCTCACATATGTGTATTTACAAAGTGTATTGAAAATTTTCTTCATGATTCTTCAGTTTGACTCTTGTTTACTCTCTCTATTGAATAATGAATGAAACAGATTGTCTTTATTTCGGATGATTTAAAAAAAATTTAAATTCTTAAATTTTGTATTTGCATATAGTGTGTAGTATTTCATTCCATATTATAGTATACAGAGTGTTGCAGGTTCCTTTCTATGTTAATCGAAACATGGGAAATCCGTTATTTTGTGTTTTCCCATGTTTCGATTAACATCTTTGCTCCCAAATTTCACATCCTCATTTGGTTATGCCGTGCTGAAGAGCAAAATGAGCCAGAAACATGCATGTCCACGGTTACCACACTATTTCAGTAGCCCTTTATTTTGCGTGAAATACCCACGAATTTCTTTGTTATATATATATATATATATATATATATATATATATATATATATATATATTGAAGCACATTAGTAAGAATGATAAACTACGAGAGAACTATGTCGTATTCTGATCAAGTATGTAATAATTTCGTTCGTAAATCATGTCAACAGTTTAGCACGAAAGGTTCGGAATGTGTTTTCCAATATGCACCACGATCAGATCGTTTTTTTTTAATCATATGACAAATTTTTATCAGACATAAATGGGGAATTCTGAAAAGAGAGCTAGTGATATATATATATATATATATATATATATATATATATATATATATATATATATATGAGAGATCCGGCAATTCAGAAACGATAAACCCACTCTTGGTAAAACAAGCTTCTAGCATTGTACCGAAAACATTGTCCACAGAAATTACGAAATCACTTGAGTAGTTCTGTATTAATTAATCTTATGAACCGTATCGAATCTTCAAGTAACGCTCAAACTCAAATCGATCATTCTTCAAAGGATAAAAGGGGTATTCCATGTAAATGTGGAAGAATCCATAAAGATAACAAACATGTTTGTTTAAGTGGATTTATGGTAATCAATTTCAAAAGAATCCGTCGAAATTAGAATGTAATTTAAAAGAAACACGTTAAATTTTTATATAGTTGGTAAATATGTTGTTTTATGCAAGGGATTTCAGGAATTTTTAATAAATAGTAAGTAAGTTATGTTAATATTTATATGTATAAAAATCTTCATTTCTATATATTCTAATTTATAAAACTAAAATGTTATTTTCATGTATATATGGCTTTAGAAATTAACAGTTCATACGATAGAGTTTTTAGTTTCCCTAGCAACCCGCAACGAGATGGATTTATAAAAATAAATAGAAAAACGTCAGTGAATTTGAAGACGTCAAAGTTGGAAGGCAGATTATAATTGATCTTGTCAATAAAGACGATTGAAAAGTCGATATTAAGATAAATTGTATCCTGAATATAGAAGATTAAATCCTGGACATTTAATGAAAAGGAAAATTAAACAACAAATTTCAAAGTAATAATCAGAAGAAATAAAAATATTCAAACTATAACAATACAATTTGGTACATACTTCATCTTTAATGAGTTTTCACCAATTATCAACCAACATTCAAAATATTACACGGTTGGATGCTTAAATCTTCCTTTGACAATTAAAGATTTGTCGAAACCAGCCAGAAAAATAAACAATAATTATTTGAGATTCTTTGGTTTCACTTTTTTGCGTGTAGGTAAGATTTGATTTACATTTCTTGAACTCTTTTCTTGGTGAAAAATCAAGTATCGATGCTCAGTTATCTGCCAACGTCAGTTGCAAGGTCACGAAATTTTGTCCCCAAAACATCAAAGGATTTACGCCGGCTTTCGCTTCTTGTTGTTGGTGTATTCTTTGTTAAAACTAACAGGTGACAAAGCTATTATAATAATTTCTTAAATATGGCTCACAGACGTCACTGTTTTACATGGTCCTTTTGATATCTTTACCATTCATCTTTGAAGACAATTGATGTGGGGAAGTATCACTAGCCCTTACACTTGAACTTACAGCTTTTACCATGTTTAAACTCAAATTGAACAAGTCGCTGTTAACTTCTTCTTGTCATTTGCCCCTCCAATGATCCAACTGTATTTTTATCTGGACATAAATTCCTAGCATGGGCGAACTTATTGCATTCAGAACACTTCCATTTAACAGCTGGGCACCTATTTTTGACATGCATTCTGCCACATTTGCTACAGCCACTTCCCCTACGTTCCCGAACTTGATTTGACTTTTTTTTCACATAATTAAGTCCTGAACCTCCGCTATCTGTCAAATTATGAACTTGTTTTTGCACAAATGTTTTTGATAGAATTATGATTGGCCGGACTTCCGTGCTATTACGTTACTCCAGGACAGAGTCTGTCACTGGACGAATCAATGGTCCCGTGGAGGGGGTGGAGTGTATTTTTGTTAGTACATTCAAAACAAGCGGTACAAATCTGGCGTAGAATTATATATGGTCACTGAACTTGATTGTATAATTTCAAAATTTGCGGTTTGCACATGGAAATTAGCTAAAATAGGTGGTAAAGGTCTCGCTACTTAAGTTGTTTTTAATCTAATGGAGGAGCGTTTGGGTAAGGGCATTCTCTATATTTAGAAAACTTTTATCATAGTTATGATCTTGCTGTCTATATTCTGAACGGTGAAACTTTCTGTATATGCACTTTACGAAAAGACAGGAAGATTATACTTAAATCTGTTGAAACCGCAAAATTAAAAAGATATGAAACTATTGTTACGTATAGCAAGGATGACCAACCTCCTGATTACATTTGTAATAAGTACGATTAATGTGAAAGAAAAGAAAGTAATTTTCTATAATAATAAATCCGTAGACACCCTGTGAATACTTAATTCACAGTTAAAACTAAATTACATTACATAATGTTGTCACGAATTATAAAAATATTGAAACATCGTTGTTGAAAAAAAAACAACGTGGTGATCGAAGAAAAATATTTTAATATACGTAGTTGCTAACGCAGCGAAAAAACCCGTAATTGGAAAATTATAGAAAAAGGGAACGTGTTAGAAAAGGGAGACAGACGTGGTTTGTTCGCGAAAGGCGTCGGTAGTTTTTGACCCCAGCCGTAAGGGCAAGATAGCGTCTCCTATTACCGGCACGGGTACGGTTCTCAGTTCGTGTAAGCAATTTTAATATATTTAAATTTTTTTGTTTTTTTTTGAGTGTATTTGTGCGGGAACTTACTTTCCTTACGTCACGAAATCTGAGTGGTCAGGGTGATACCTAGCTATCATCGGCAGCAAAGGGTTGCCCCATACAGATAGGACTGCGTGAAAGGTTCCAGAAAGTGGTCCATCCTAAATTTAAGGGCGCGAGTGTCGGTAGATGCCGAGTCGTCGTAAAGTGATACCTCCCGAAATCACACAGAGATGCAGTAAAAGCGGACATCCTGTTAGGTTTTTGAATTCAATTTTTTCATAATGACGGGATAACATTGTTTTGCTGTCTTAACTTGAAGATTTATTTTAATCGTAGTCGTACTATACACGCTGACCCTATCCTCCCCCCGCTTCCCCAAAGGCAGGAACGCGGCATGATAAATTTAGGAAAACCTTTTGACCGAGATCATTATTTTGTTTGGATCTAGTGAGAATTAGAATCTCGCTCCGAAGTAATTATAATTATTTTATTTAGAAGGCAGCAGGCTTTCCCATTCTTACGGTACAATTTAGGCAAAATTTAAGAACGACCTATATGTTGAATATATTGGGTACTCCAGGTAAGTGATATGGGGCGTTTTGTCCAGTGACCCTACCATATTTCATAACGTATCTGATCATGTTAATCTCAACCAAGAGGCCGCGAGTCAGCAAAACTATAATTGTACTTTCTTGAGTAATATAAAGTAAATTTTGATGACGCCAGCGTTGTAAACAGATTTAATTGAAAACAAGGCCTAGACCAACATCACAAGTGTGGCCCAGGTTAATTGAAGTCGATAAATATGTACAGGGTCATTGAAAACATTACGGCTTACCATTACCCATTACCTGCCACTGTTGCGTACACGCAACACCACAGTTTTTATTTTTTTTTGTAAAAATAAACAAACTTATCTATAATATATTTATGTTTTTGTTAATAGCAACGTTAAATAAAACTGTAAATAAAATTAGACATTTTTTATAAATAAATAATTAAAATTTTGTTTACTTGAAAATGGGCAAATTTTCTCTTTTTTGAGCGAGATACTTTTCGAATTAATAATTCGTTCTGAGTTATAACCAGCTGCTATTATTTTTGATAGACAGTTAAAAAAAGGTTGAAATAAAAGTTCTGTACAAAAAAATTGTTTACTTTATTTGTCATACTTTGCTTCTATTGCAGTAAAGTGCTGCGTTGCGCGAACGCAACGTTGGCCTAATAAGTAAACTCAGGTTTTAGACACGTTCAGACCTGTTGAATTGCTATTTATCGTAAGACGTTTGGTTAGTCATTGTTAGGCTTCTATATAAAGCGGGTCGTCTTGAGCGTTTATCTGTAAACAATCATATTAAAAAACTATTGTGGATTATTCTGGTAAAAAATGTCGAAAATACTAACACAAAAGGAATTGGAACTGACATTAGAAGAGGTACTTATGGATATTGAACAAGAACGAGGTAAGCAGGTTGTTTATCACTGGTAAAATACATATTAGGTACATACATAATACATATCTTGATAAATCTTAGTACGGTCTGAATTATTTTAGATCGAATTGACGTTGTTTATATTCCACCCGATGTTGACGAGTTGACCGACGAAGAGTTGTTTTCCGAGGAGATGACAGAAAATGAACTACAAAAGGTGGATATAGCTGGTTCTTTTGAAATTCATACAAGGGAGGAAGATTTAGAGGAAATTGAGGAAGAAACAGCGACTGGCCAGGAGAATAACCAAGCAAAACGTAAGAGAGGTGCAAACAAAAAACAAGAACAGAAAGTAAACTGGAGAAAAGGTGAGTTTATGCACAACAATTTTCCGATATCTAAACAACATGAAATTAGAGAAGATTTGGTAAACAACCTCGCTGGAACATCTCCACTGGATATATTTTTTAAGTTCTTTGATGATGAGGTTCAAGAGATGATAGTAAACTATTCTAACGCATATGCACAACAGAACAACCGACATGAATTTTCGGTATCGAAATCAGAACTACTAAATTTTATTGGGATATTAGTGCCATCTGGGTATCACGTTTTACCACAAACTGATATGTACTGGTCCACAGAAGAAGACAAAGGTGTTCAAGTAGTAAAACAGTGTATGAGTCGGAATAAATTTCGGAGTATAAAACAGAATTTACATTTCAATGATAACACACAGTTGGACAAAGATGACAAGTATTCTAAAATCAGGCCCCTTTTTGACATAATCAATAAGAAGTTTATGCAGTTTGATACCTTTTCAGAGAAGTTAGCAGTGGATGAGGAAATGGTGCCCTATTTCGGTAGACATTCCTGTAAGATGTTTATAAAGGGTAAACCAGTCAGATTTGGATTTAAATTATGGTGCCTATGTTCAAGCGATGGTTATATGTTTCAATTTATTCCTTATGCAGGAGCATCACCTAAAAAAGTAAAACATGCTCTGGGTTTAGGACCACAGGTTGTCTTAGAGTTATTGTCAGTTCTCAAAAATAAAAACAATCATGAAGTTTTCTTCGACAATTTTTTCTCCGCTTACAACTTATTCAAACAATTAAAAACTGAAGGATTTTTTGCTACTGCAACAATTCGCGAAGATAGAACTCAACATGCTCCGTTAGAGTCATCCAAAATAATGAAAAAAACCAGAAAACGAGGATCGTACGATAGTTGTTTTGACGAGGATACTTATATTTCGTTGGCTAGACGGTGTGATAATTCTGTCGTTACCTTGATAAGTACACATTATCATGTAGAGCCTATAAAAACAGCGAAAAGATACAACAGAATGGAAAAAGGGTAATCAATGTAACACAACCTTTTGTAATATCCCAATACAATTCCTACATGGGTGGCGTCGATCTACACGATAATGGTGTAGCTAATTATAGGATTGGTATAAAAGGAAAAAAATGGTGGTGGCCTTTATTTACAAATACTATTGGTAATATCTTAGTAAACTCGTGGAAATTATATAACATCGTAAACAATACAAAGATGTCCCAAATAGATTTTAAATCAAATGTTGCATTGCGCCTGCTGAAAATGAATACCTTGAGAGCTTCAGCTTCACTTCCTGGTAACATACCAACTGATATTCGTCGGAACCAATCAAGTCATTTGATATTTAAACAACCTACAAGAAGAAGATGCAGATTTTGTCACAGTCAGACAGTTTATATGTGTAGAAGTTGTAATGTTCATTTACACTCCGATTGTTTTGAAGAATACCATTTAAGTTAAGTGTTTCGGCCAACGTTGCGCTTACGCAACAGTATTTTTTTTAATTTTTCTTTATTTTGTGAGAAAATTGTATCATTTACTTTTATTTAATGTACTAATAAATTGTTTTAAACAAATATTTAATAATTTAACCTATATTTTCAATGCTTGGCCAATAATGGGTTAAGCAGCTTTACGAGGCGGGAATTTTGGGGGTTCATTGTTACTCATGTAATATTAGATACGGGGGATACGTTCAGGCATTGTGAAGTAGGGATAATTGCCGCTACTTTTATGCCGAGTGGTTAGACGTGAATATAGGGAATGACATTTACTAGTTAAGGTAGATTAAGGGTTATATAATATTTTTTGTTTGTTATTATTGGTAATATAGAGGTGTATTGTTTCATAGCGAATCCGTTTCATTCCCTCCCGCACCCAGCTTCCCTTCTTAGGTACCTCTGCTGACGTAACAGGAGCCACGTTTCGTCGAGACAACCTGGTCCTGGCGGATAATTTAAGTCCATACAAATCCACCAAAACTTTGCCGTTCGAGCCCGCAACGCCCCCTCTCATCTTTCTTCTGAGAGGCAAATTCACTCGTTCTCCCATGTGCCTAACGGCACTGGTGACAGCGCTTCTCAAAAAAATATAGAGCTAAATAAAAGTCACAGTATTATTAGAGTGGCGATAGCTACCAAGGAAACATACAGTTTATTACACATTTATTATACACAAATCGTTCACAAATCTCAGAAACCAGTGGCGTGTAGTGACTTTTTAACTTTATGATTATCTGATCAAAGAGTGAATCACTTGGTTTCTCCGGCGATACTAAATTTATCAAGGTCTGGTAAACTTCCGGGCCTGTCAAGGTTATAAACATTGAAACTTTCATTATATCATCGGTAACTACATTTACTTAAAAGAGATGATCTATTCTTTATAAATATGACTCGAACGCTCCCGCTGGATCTTTGAAATATTCTACACTTCCAATCATAGCCATTTTAAGAACGTAATGTAACAGTACTAGTTTCCACAACCAAATATTTCGCTACACGACCGTTCACTTCTTCAACGATAACCTTAAACCTTGACAATTTGGTCCTAGTTTGCCACATTAAAATAGTAAGTTGAAGTTACCAACTCGTCGCCAATTATTATGTTCATAAATGAAACACCGAAGTTCTAGTAACACTTTACTTCCTTTATTCATACTTCATACCGGGCTCACGTTAATAGTAGTTCCGTCAGTCTGTACTGTCAATTGTCAAATGGGTGTGTTCCGTAATTCACGCTAATATTAGGAACATAAAAACAATCTATAACGTAGACCAGGCATAAATTATTAAAAAAAATTTAGACCTCATCTTTTGCACAAATGTTTTTAATATAATTATGATTGGCCGGACTTCCGTGCTTTTGCGTTACTCCAGGACAGAGTCTGTCACTGGACGAATCAATGGTTCTGTGGAGGGGGTGGAGTGTCTTTTTGTTAGTACATTTGTAACCCTCTGTAAGGGGGTGGTTACGGATTGCCGGGTAGGGTTGTACAGTCAGAGACAGGATCCCAAAATAAAATAAGTTTATTCTTATAAAAATATTTACAGACACTATTTACATAAGTACAACAAGATTAATACCTGGCCTAAAATTAAATATTTTTTATATCGGTCCGTATAAGGTTGCGTATCTAATTATTTCTCGTCGACCGGGGAGATATACCTACGGAATAGTAGTTTGAACGATACGAATGCTGAGACTTCGATACACGGGTATAAGCGGTGATGCGGGTTCTGGATGCTCGTTAGAGTCAATACCTCGGGCGAGACGAAGTACCTCTAAGTCAGTACCTTAGAGACGGGAAGTACAGGAGTGTGTGAGAGTCAATACCTCTCCCACGGGTGGCCGCCGTTTGGTAGGTCAATACCCTACTAAATGGAAGGAACGATACTCGGCAAGTCAATACCTTGCCGACGGAAGGGTAGAGTATAAAGAGTCAATTCCTCGCCAGACTGGAGGAGGAGTCCTTTCGAGTCAATGCCTCGACCGGACTGTCTCATTGAAATTGTTGGTCGGTTTATACATCCATCAGCTGTCAATAAAAACTGGATTGGTTCGAACCATAGGCGTATCATCAGCGGTGTTCACCGGAACATCGTTACACATTGTATTATATAGATACTTGTGCCTGTAAGTTAATACCTCATATTTCTAAATTCTTGTTTGTACTACCACTTGTGTACTAAACGCAGTTATAGTTCTCTAGTCTAATATGTGATCTATTAGTTTTTGACAGCTTGTCAATTTTGATGTTTTACTTTCACTTCAATGAATAAAAGCAGTGTTACTAGAACTTATTTGATATTTATTTTATATCCGCTCGGATCGGTACATGTTACATGGTGTCAGGTAAAAAAAACTTGATTGCAGAACTCTGAAAAAACGTCCTAGAAAAGCTCGATTGAAAATGAAAAGTGTTTGTGCGTAGCAAGCAAATTGGTATCTGCTGGATTAGTACCATTCATTGCATATAAATACACTCTAGTTCTTGTGAGATAGTTCCAAACTCTAGTATTATATTCGTGAGAATAACTAGTAAGTACACTTTTCATAATAAAGCAAAAAGCTGACGTAACTGTAAAAATTCTTGACATTTTTTTTGCTCCCAACCGCTGTCGAGTTTTCAAAAAGTAAATTGGGCGAGATTTAACAGTATCCAGTAGCAATGGAATCATACTTTAAACCTCCAGATCCTTTGTCAATTGAAGGAAGCTTAGCTGATAACTGGCAGAAGTTTGAACAAAAATTTCATAATTTTTTGACTGCTACAGGCTTGAGTAATGGAAATGATGAAAAGAAAATTGCGATTTTATTGAACCTAGTAGGTGATGATGGGCTTGATCTTTATAACTCGTTTGATCCCTTACCGGTAAATCAACAAACGCTTGACAATGTCTTAAAGAAGTTTAAAGACCACTGTGAACCCAAGAAAAATGTTATATACGAGAGATTCTTATTTAACAGCATTACTCAGCAAGAAGGACAAAGTTTTGATAGCTTTTTGACAGAATTGAGAACAGCCGGAAAAACAACTAATTATGGTAATGTATTAGAGGGGTTCATAAGAGATAGGATAGTAATGGGCATCTATAACCAAAGCACAAGAGAAGAATTGTTAAGAAAATCCGATTTAAAGTTGTCGCAAGCAATAGACATCTGTAGAACTAGAGAAGTTAGTCAAAAACAGTTGAAAGTTTCGCAGAATGAAGCCAGTGTGAGTTCTGTAAAATCTAAGCAGTTTTCATAAGAAAAAAGAGAAGGGAAATGTGAGTTTTGTGGCTATGTACACCGAGAGAAAAATGTGTGCCCTGCTTGGAATAAAACTTGTGCCAAGTGCCAGGGTCGCAATCATTTTGCTAGTGTGTGCAAAAAAGTACAAAATACTAACCAGAATGAGAAGAAATGGGAGAGAAAGAAAGATGATAGAAGATCGGGTAAGAAAAAAGTGCATAATGTGCAAACAGAAAATTACAGCGATAGTGAATCAGAAAACAGTGATTGTGAGAGCAGTTCTGATGAGTTGTATGTCCAGTCAATAAGAAAAGTTGATACTGTAAATAATGCGAAGAAGGCAATGTCATGGTTGCAGGCAATTGATGTTGAAGGACATAAGGTAACATTCAAGTTAGATACTGGATGTGAAGTAAGCATTTTAACGTTGAACATTGTTAGAAAACTAAAGTTACTTGACAAAATGCAAAAAACTAAAGTCAAACTAGCTCCTTATGGCAATTCTGATTATGTATTCACTCCATTAGGAGAAATCACATTAAAATGTCAAGTTAAAAACATTGTTAAAAACATATTTTTTACAGTTTGTGATAATGATGAATTGCCATTACTGAGTTGTGTTGATTGCGTTGATCTAAACTTGGTTAGAAGAGTAGACGCAATATTTGCAGAGTCTTGTCAGTTTACGTCACTTGATAACGTTGTTAAAAGATATCCTGTCGTTTTTGGGGGTCTTGGTTCTTTTCCTAGAGAACATCATATAGCGTTGAAAGAAGGTGCAATTCCTGTAGTTCAACCACTCAGACGGATTCCAATTGCTCTGCATGACCGTCTAAAACTTAAGCTTCATGACCTTGAAAAACAAGGAATCATAAGAAAAATTGATAAACCGACTGAATGGTTGAACCCACTAGTTATAGTTGAAAAGAAAAACAAAGATTTACGCTTGTGCCTAGATCCAAAATTCTTGAATTTGGCAATAAAACGAGAAAGGTTTTTAATACCTACAGCAGAAGAAATAGCTGTTAAACTTAACAATAAAGAATATTCCACAGTCTTGGACATGAAAGACGGTTACTTTCAAATTCGTATTGATGAACAGAGTCAAGAATATTGTGTCTTTGGAACACCCTTTGGAAGGTATGCGTTTTGTCGTTTACCTTTCGGAATTTGTTCAGCTCCTGAGGTCTTTCAAAAACAAAACTATGAAATATTCGGTGATATTGAAGGCGTAGGCCTGTATTTCGATGACCTAATTATAACAGGCATTAATGAAACTGAACATGATAATAATTTACGATTGGTTTTGGAAAGAGCACAAAAATATAATATTAGATTCAACAAAGATAAAATTCAATCTAAATCTAAATGTGTTAAGTTTATGGGTCAAATTTACTCAAAGGAAGGAGTCAAACTGAATAAAAATTATGTCAAACCAATTCTAGAAATGCCAAAACCAAAAGACAAAACTGGGTTACTAAGAATATTAGGTATGGCTAAATATTTAGGCAAATTTTTACCTAATGTGTCAAAAATAACAGCCCCATTGAGAAACTTGACCAGAAATAATGTTGATTGGAATTGGACTGAATCGCACGATGAATCTCTAACAAAGCTAAAAAACCCCCAATGCCCCAATTCTGTCATTTTTTGATTCATCAAAAACTATAGAAATAGACACCGATGCATCTAAGGATGGTCTAGGTGCGTGTCTGTCTCAAGAAGGTTACCCGATAGCTTTTGCGTCTAGGAGCTTAACTCCCTGTGAGCAAAAGTATGCACAAATAGAGAAAGAGATGCTAGCAATTGTGTTTGCCACACAAAAGTTTCATTATTTTATTTATGGCTTTGATGTAAAAATTAACTCAGATCACAAACCATTGGAAACAATCATGAAAAAAGATCTAGCATCTATTTCATGTCGCTTGCAACGGATGAGACTCCGTTTACTAAATTATAACATTACAGTCAATTACACACCTGGCAAATTTCTTTATGTGGCTGATACTCTTTCGAGAGCCTTCTTGCCAGAAACTGGGTTAAAATCTGATCAAGAATTTAATTTTGCAGTACACTCCATGTCAAAGAATTTGGCTATGTCTGAGGAGAGAAAAGAACAGTTTAGGCAAGAAATCTTGAAAGATGAGGTTCTTAAACTAGTCATTAACTTTCATAAAAAAGGCTGGCCCAATAATAAGAATGAAGTTCCTGTTTCTGTAAGGCATTACTATAAAATCAAAGATAACCTAAGCTATGTTGATAAATTGTTGTTTTTTGGTGAGAAAATTGTTGTTCCATCTTCTGTAAAAAGTGATATGCTTAAATTATTGCACGAGGGTCATGTTGGCATTAAAAAATGCAAGAATCGTGCGAGACAAATATTTTATTGGCCAGGGTTATCTGTTGATATTGAAGCCTATGTTAAAAAATGTCATATTTGTGAAACTTTTGCTAAAAAACAGCAGAAAGAGTCGCTATTACCTCACAAATTACCTAAACGTCCATGGGAAAGAGTGGGGTTAGATATTTTTTCATATGCTAATAAAAGTTTCCTTATTGTATTTGACTCCTACTCTAATTGGCTGGAAATGCCTCAAATCAAAGACAAATCTGCAAAATCAGTTATTTTGACTCTAAAATCTGTTTTCTATGTACACGGATCACCTGGTAAAGTAACTGCTGACAATGTACCATTTAATAGCCTAGAATTTAAGACGTTTGCAAAGAACTGGAATTTTGAAATTAGTCTGCGAAGCCCTTATTACGCACAATCTAATGGACTGGCAGAAAAAGGAGTAGATATAGGTAAGAAAATTCTAAAAACATGTTTGAAAGAAAATTCTGACATACATACCGCTTTATTGCAATATAGAAATTCACCGCTAAAGTATATTGGTTACTCCCCTGCACAGTTATTAATGAATAGGATTTGTAAGACAAAAGTACCGATAAATTCCAGTTTGTTGCAACCAAAACTCTGTGAAGACGTTTCTGAGAAATTGTTACATAGACAGAATATTTACAAGTTTCACTATCATAAGAATAGTAAAGATCTAAAACCTTTGGACCCTAAAGCCAATGTAACAATTTTTGACCATGTAAAGAATAAGTGGGAGCCTGCACAAATTGTTTCTAAGCACAGCTCTCCTAGGTCTTACATCGTAAAAGATTCTTTTGGCAATCTGGTCAGGCGCAATCGTATTGACCTTAAAGAATCATTGAATGATTATGTTTCTAAAACTAAAGAGCCTGACTTAGATTATAGTCATATCGAACCTTCAGCTCAGCCTGCCGTGTTGCTTAAAAATAAAAGCCCTTCACCGGAAGCTTCACCAAAATCTTCATTATCCAGTCCAAGAGTTTTAGATCCTGGTGTTAAAACTAGATCTGGTCGGGTAATAAAAAAACCGGAAAAACTTAACTTATAGGAGGGGATGTATTATATAGATACTTGTGCCTGTAAGTTAATACCTCATATTTCTAAATTCTTGTTTGTACTACCACTTGTGTACTAAACGTAGTTATAGTTCTCTAGTCTAATATGTGATCTATTAGTTTTTGACAGCTTGTCAATTTTGATGTTTTACTTTCACTTCAATGAATAAAAGCAGTGTTACTAGAACTTATTTGATATTTATTTTATATCCGCTCGGATCGGTACATGTTACACACATTCAAAACAAGCGGTACAAATATGGCGTAAAATTATATATAGTCACTAAACCTAATTGTATAATTTCAAAATTTGCTATTTGCACATGGCAATTAGATACAATAGGTGGTAAAGGTCTCGCTACTGAACTTGTTCTTCATCTAATGGAGGAGCGTTTGGGTAAGAGCATTCTCTATATTTAGAAAACTTTCATAATAGTTATGATCTTGCTGTCATGCTTCTGAACTGTCAAGCTTTCTGTATATGCACTTTACGAAAAGACAGAAAGATTATACCTAAATATGTTAAAACCGCCAAAGTAAAAAGATATGAAACTGTTGTTAGATATAGCAAGGGTGGTGTTTTAGTGGGTAAATGCCGCTATAAGCGGGACGTAATATACATCAGTACGGAATTTGGTGATGATATGGTTGCATATCTCCAAAAATTGGATCGAGCAAAAGAAGAACTTAAACCTAAGTTTACAATTTCAGTAAGTACTTGAGAGATATAGTTAAGCAGGATTGGTTGATGTTATACTATGATATTGATAGAAGGACACTACGCTGGTAGAGAAATACACGTTTTTCAAATGTTACTTTGAAATTCTTATCTGCTTTATAAGAAGGGTACCAAGTATAGGATATCTATTTATGATTTTAGAATTTCTATAATTAGTAAGCTGGTTCACGAAAAACCAGCCGTTCCACAAACTCTCACAGAAAAAATCACATACCAAAGAAAAACCTGGCAGGTCCTACTGGAAAGGTTGTATCTACAAAATGTACCTGTTATTATAACCATATTTTTCTTTGAGTGCCTATTCGTTTCGAATATTGGCGACCATTCTAGCTATAATGACCTTTTTGACTGCTGCTCTAAGCAGTTCTGTCGTTCCTTTATGAAAACTATGTCCACAGGATTTTGAGTCATGATATTCTTCTTCTTCTTCCAGGGTCTCTCTTCCCAAACACTTCCTTGAATAATGGATTTTGGGAGGATATATTCGATGTTATTCCTCATTATATGTCCTGATACTCAATTTTTCTTCTTTCCATAGTATTCATCACCCCCTTTTCCTTAGCCATTATCTGTAATACTCTCTCGTTGGTCACCCTATCAACCGATGATATTTCAAGGATCCCTCTAAAGAACCAAATGTTTCTTTTGGGTTGCTCAGGTTAATGTCCAATATTCCATTCTATAGTATAGTATGGAAACACACATAGGATGGCAGCAGTCTTACTTTGATGTCTAGTTTGAGAATATGCCTTTTGAACAGCTTAGACAATTTCACGAAGGCGTCTCTTGTTGTTTCAATTCTACATTTAATTGAATTCGAGTGGTCACACTGGTGGTTTATTAAGGTTCCCAAGTATATACATTTGGATACTCTTTCTACTGGTCTATTATTAATAACAAGTTAGAAGTTTTTTTTTCTTTTCTTTAGTTATGACCATTAACTTTATTTTATTGATGTCCATTTGTAGTCCATATTGTAACGACACTGTCGACTAAAATATAAGTTAACACCCTCCATACATAATTAGAAACAAAACATCGGGGACTGGGATACAGAGCACTACCAATACAAATTATCACAGTAGACGCAGTTGGGCACCCAGTACCTAGACGGCAACACTTTCGCCATTTCACTAACATCTCGACCGATATTACAAACACCGAAACATCATAATACACCTACAACATCAGTCCTTGCGCCTAGATGCTCCTTCAGTGAATAACCGAGTAAATTTACTATATCCTGAAGCGTGTTGAGCCTGGGATCCGCAATTAACACCCGGCTTGTCGTCGAACCCTTGGAGTGAGTTGTACTCAAGGCTAGACACTAGCAAACCCCGTCTTTATGCCGAAATTCTAGAGTGTGTTGAGCCTAGAACGGAAGCCAACCGTCCTAGCCGACGTCCTGGAGCGTGTTGAGCCCAGGACAGAAGTCTTTCCTGTCTAGCCGAAATTCTAGGGCGTGCTGAGCCTAGAACAAAAGCCAAACGTCTTAGCCGACGCCCTGGAGCATGTTGAGTTTAGAACAGAAGCCTTCCCATCTAGCCGAAATCCCAGAGCGTGGTGAGCCCGAGACGGAAGCGAATTCCCACCTCACTGATATCACGCTGTGTGTTGAACACGGGATCTGGTACCGAATACACCCCGCTTATTTTAGGCAACCTGAACGAGGAGATAAAACGAGTATCCTAGGTCAACAAAATTGAGTAAGTTTATATAATAGTACTGATTCATCGATAAATCTTTGCCGTAGGTACGATCCGATCAGACCATTTACTACGAGAAGCCGTATAATAAGAGGAGATCTGTAGACAACCCGATCACGGGACCACCCCCAGGGAAGCACCGCAAAATCAAAGACCAACAATTGTACATATAATAACTGTATACAGAATTAGTTTCAAGGTAGGAAGATTTTATCGAATTTTTAGATTAACAGGTAACATACGTGTTTCTATTAAATAAATACACCTAACCATCAAGCCCTTTTTTATGTTCTACCCCCTGACTACTTGTGGCAATTACAAATTGACGACCGAGCAGGAGAATTACAAATTGACGCTCAATCAAAATGATTACAATTTGGCGCCCGAGCAAAAGGTTAGAGAAACCAGAGCCGTGAGGGATAGACAGGAATATTGGCTGAAAAAACAGGGCTGTAAGAGGTGAAATTACAAATCGGCAACCGCAAAAGAAAAGGTTAGAATAAAAATTGTAGAAGGGCAAACAAACAAGACTCTCTAAAGATGAATGAGCAGGAAGATTACGCCGGCGTAGGTTTGGAAGTACGCAAAAGTAGGATGGATATAAAACTCAAAAAGGAAGATTTAATAACTGAGCTACAAAAAGTGGAATTAGACACAACCGGTACTGTGGACATACTACGGGCCAGAATGGTACACTTCGTGAGGAAACAGATAGGGTATAACACCATGAACCAACGAGAAAGCGGCATACAAGTCTCTGAAAAACCTAGAGAAAGGGTGAACACTGCGAAAGACAACGAATCTGGAGATAGAGATAGAGATTGAGTCGCATACGGACATACCTCAGAATGAATTTTTAAAAGCAATACAACTGACCTTAACTTCTACATACTTTATGTATGAGGATAAATTTTATAAACAAACAGAAGGTTGTGCGATGGGTGCTTCCATCTCAAGTGTAGTTGCGCAACTGGTGATGGAGGACTTAGAGGAATCCGTAATTGGAGACCTGGAATACCAGGTTCCGTTTTTCTTTAGGTATGTCGACGACTGCATAGCACTGGTGCCTGTAAACAGAGTGAATGACGTCCTCAATCGATTTAACAGTTTTCACAGTAAACTACAATTTACTGTTGAAAAGGAACAGCATAAAATAATAAATTTTTTAGACTTGACGCTGCACCATACAAATAACACTATCAGAACGGAATGGTATACAAAGGAAACCTGGTCCTCTAGATATGTGAATTTTAACTCCCAGCACCCAATGTCACAGAAAAAATCTGTTGTCATAGGTCTTGCTGAACGAGCTATAAAACTTTCTGACTGTGAGTACAGGGAAATCGCCATAAAAAAAGCTAAAGAAGCGCTCTTGTTAAATGATTACCCTGGTAATCTAATTGACAGAATTTTTAATAACCGTATTCATCGTTTTCACAATCAGTCCCAATCTAGAAACAGTGGTCAGAATATATCTGAAAAATATTATCCCACTTTACCTTACATTTCGGGACTTTCAGAACAAATGGGAGGTACTTCCAAAGAATATAACATAACCGTATCGCACAAAGGACATAATCTCTTAAAGACCAATTTCAGTAAACTCAAGTCAAAAATTCTCAAGCACAAAAAAGTCATGTTATCTACGAAGTTCCATGCAAACACTGTGAAGGTGTCTACATTGGACAAACCAGTCAGCATTTAAAAAACCGCTTAAATGGCCATAAATATGATAAAAAAACAAGACAGCTCTTGCGAATCATGTTGTTGAACATAACCATGCTTTTGATTATGAAAGCACAAAAATACTACGAACTGAAAGCCACCAAAAGGAAAGAGAGATCCACGAAATGATAGAAATCCAGAAAAACAAACATTCCATCAACGCCAAGTCTGATACAAAAAATCTATAAAAAATCTATTTTAATTTAATACAATGAATTTCAAGTTAAAGGAAAAAATATTTTTGCCACAAGTTGTAAGTACATATGCTGGCGCGACAATCATAATTTTGCCAAATAACATACTAATACGAACATTATATTCCGGATATTAGTTGCTCCTGTGTTTTACAACTATTTTACTTACACGATAATACTGCTACTTGTTAGCCTTCAATCTATAAATGTTGTTTTTACATGTAAGATCTTGGACGGTCAGGCATATTGTGTTGCACCGATGAAGGTGTATGTTGTGTGTTTATTTTAGAAAGTTTTTAATTTAGGAATGATATTTTAATTATATGTAATGGACATTGCGCTCGCAGGCCCATGTTTTATGGTAAGTTTTAAGAAATATATTTGTATTGTACATCATATTAATTGCAACAGTCCTTTGTAGATTACCTTTCAGATGAAGGACATTGACTGTCCGAAACGTTAAAAATAAACTAAAATGTAAAATAACAAAAACTGAAAACACTTTTCAATTTTATGCAGAACCAAAAAATCCCAAGAATAATTGTTTTGAATATATATATATATATATATATATATATATATATATACAGTGTGACCCATTTTTAATGGAAACACCCCCCTAAAATTTGAAGTTGTAAACCGATTTTAATAATTTTTTTTTTGAAATGTCAAGTACTAAAAGGTCTACCTTGGGACAAAATTTGAAATGTTTATTCCAATTTTCAGGGCATACTACGATATTTTTTATTAGTCGAAAATCGGGATTTTTTATTAGCAATTTTTTTATTGAAAAAATCACTACGCCTCTGGATTCGGAGTGCCTCTAAACAGGTGTAACCAAAATTTCATGAAAAGATATCTATCAATAACAAAGTTATGGCAACTCAAAAATTCGAAAACTCTCACAGCTAACAGTCACAAAAACACCCTATAAATATAGCCATCAGAATATTTTTTTTATGATTTCAACAATAAAGTGCCACCAGATGAAAAAAAACAAATAGCGTAAATATTTTTAATGAAAATAACGGAATTACATTCATTCAAATTTTCACGCAAATTAACTAAAACTAAGACCTAATAGAATTTTCAATTTAAATCTTAGTTGCCATGGAAATGATATTACAGTTTGACACTTGTGAAAGATTTAAGTGTACTATTGTCAAGAATATTCACATTACAGTTCTTCGGATTATTTTTTGTCATGGCTGCAAGATTGAGCGTAAGAGAGAAAATTGAAATTGTACGCCTTTCGGGAGATGACGTTAGAAGTGCTAGAGAGGTTTGTAGAGTATTTAATGAAAGACATCCAGATCGTCCTCGTATTAGCTGCGGTACGGTAAATAAAATAAATAAAATATTCAATGAAACTGGTGCAGTATCAAAAATGATGTTAAAGAGTAATCCTGTACAAAGACGAAACAGGAATGACAGGAATGATCAAATCATTTTAGATTATTTCGGAAATAATCCTAATGCCAGTATAAGGAATGCCACTTTAGATTTGAATATTCCACGAGAAACTATTCGGAGATGTCTCAAGGCGAAGAATATTAAACCTTTCAAGCCAACATTTTTACACACACTGCAAGAAGGCGACGAAGCAAGACGTATGGAATATTGTTTATGGGGAATATTTAAACAATAGAAATTTCCTACAAAATATTTTATATACCGACGAAGCCAGTTTCACTACAAATGGAGTAGTGTCATCACAGAATTGTCGCTATTGGGCAGCGGATAATCCTAACTGGGTAATAAATTGTAAAAGCCAGTATTCCCAAAAAATCAACGTCTGGTGTGGGATATTGAACGAACGAATTATTGGTCCTTTCTTTTTTGAGGAAAACATCAATGTGCAGAGGCTGCTAGAATTTTTAAACACAGAGTTTTGGGATGCTATTCACGAGCTGCCAATCAATGAACGATTAAATTTAATTGTTCAGTTAGATGGGTGTTCAGTTCATTATGCCAGAGCTGTGAGGCAATGGCTTAACGAGCATTTTCCAAACCGATGGATAGGCCGTGGTAGTCCGTTTCTAGATTGGCCCCCCAGATCTCCAGACCTCACAGTTTTGGACTTTTTTCTCTGGGGACTTATCACACAAAAGGTTTACAAACACCGCTCAAGAGATAGAAATGAAATTTGTGCAAGAATTCGACAGGTATGTGCAGATATTACCCCTCAAGAACTAAGGAACGTGATCAGAAACATTCGTAAGCGCTACGACAAGTGTATCGAAATAGATGGTGGGTTAGTAGAGGCTACTAGAATTAATTGTTGCACTGACTCGAAACATTTCAATGATTAGTTATCATAGTTACGTTTATAAAATTTTTTTGCTTCATAATTAGTTGAATTGTGTGAATGTAATCCCGTTATTTTCATAAAAAATTTTTTCTCATCTGGTGGCACTTTGTTGTTGAAATCATAAAAAAGTATTCTCATGGCTATATCTGTAGATATAGGGTATTTTTGTGACTATTAGCTGTGAGAGTTTTCGAATTTTTGAGTTGCCATAACTTTGTTATTGATAGATATCTTTTCATGAAATTTTGGTTACACCTGTTTAGAGGCACTCCGAATCCAGTGGCGTAGTGATTTTTTCAATAAAAAAATTGCTAATAAAAAATCCCGATTTTCGACTAATAAAAAATATCGTAGTATGCCCTGAAAATTGGAATAAACATTTCAAATTTTGTCCCAAGGTAGACCTTTTAGTACTTGACATTTCAAAAAAAAAATTATTAAAATCGGTTTACAACTTCAAATTTTAGGGGGGTGTTTCCATTAAAAATGGGTCACACTGTATATATATATATATATATATTATTATAATTTATATTATATTATATTTTTATTTACTTATTTTTGTAGATGATATTTATATGTAGATGTTTATTATTTATAATTTTTGTTTAGTTTGGCTAGCTCAGTTGGTTATTGTTATTTTGTTTAGTAATTTATTTTAATTTGATTATTCGGGAGCATGAAATCCTTTTTCTCTTTGAGTCCTGGCTTTTATATTGTTGTAATTGTTTAAATAAAAAGAAAACACATTAATTTGAAATCAATTTAATTTTAAATTTAATATTTTATATATTTGATAAAAATAATATGAGACGCCACTGGTTGTATTGTATCTACTTATTTATTTTAATCATTTCATCAATACGCATGCGTGGAAAAAACTAGTCATGCGCTTTAGCATAAAACGAACAATTCTTATACATACGAAGCATCTATTCATATTATACCAAGTTTGTTGAAGATGCAGACAAATGAATGGTTCAAACACATGAAGAATTTATATATAAATCATACATATATATGATACAAATTGCTGTGGGAAGAAAATAGTTATATACATAGATAGAAATATAGGTATTATATACAGATGGGCATAGTTATTACATTATGAAATTTCAATCACCAGATTTATGCAATTACAAAATGGCGTAAGTACATATTTTAATTTATTTAAAATCCGGCCTTTTATTAATTTTAACGATTTATGCAATGAATACACTATATAAAGTCTGTTTCTTTCTTTTTTAGATCGATCATATTTGCAAAAGTTTATCAATTTATGAAATTAAGTACTTATTTGAGTAATTTGAGTTTTTACTCTGATTATTGGCCAATAATGATTTAAAAACACTGACCTGTTGCTCTTGAATTGGGATGGAAGTCTCTGGATCCCAGGAACACTCCGCTGAAGCTCCAAAAAACCAAAATTGATGAAAATTTCGTAGATTCTTGCCGAAAAACTTGATACAATTGACTGTGAGTATTACTAAGATTGTATTTAATAGTACTTTATAGGTTTAAATGTCTTAAACCGGGAATTTTTTGATATTTCAGGAACACCATCACACACACTCGTCGCTTCTTGACACCAGCTTCCCTTCTTTTTAAGCATCCCCTCGATTCTCTACTTTTTTCAACAAACAGTCTTTTGTTCTTTTTCAGGTCACTATTTCAAAGTTTATTTGTTGATTCACAATTTGTTCTGTCATATTTTATAACCAATAAAATATTGTCTTTTGCAATCAGATTAATTGAAACTTCTTTCACTTATTAAAAAATTTCATACATACACTCTTTTACATTATTAGTTCATTTATAGAGTTCCTATGAGTTTTTTCATCATACAAATAAATTAAAATTGGTTATACATAGATACATTTACATGGTACAACATTCAATATTGTTATTGATAGTATATCCTTGTTACACTCATAGTAATTATAAATATAAATTCTCTTATGTTATTTGTCTAAACTCTTTGCATTCTATTATTTATAATAAACTTTAACAAATTACTATTTATTGATTCAACGTTCATTTTATTTACCATATATCATTTATCTATATGTCATTATTTGTTTATCTATGAAAATCTATTGAATTCTATTCTATTCAATATTTGTATTTGTTTTTTATTCTTAAATTAATGATTATAATGAATTATCTATAATAATCTTTGTATTCTCATGTAACTACTTATATCTAAAATTCTCTTGACTTGACTATATAATTATATCTTTTTAGGTGAACAGCTGGTTATGGCATGAAAAATATTCTTCGTCTTAGGCAACTTTATTTACATCATTACATTGGTTAGGCAATCTCTATATTTTGTATTATTATTGAGGTAACTCCTTTTTTTATTATATTGTTATAGGCTATTATTTAATATATCTTTATTTGATATGTTGTTTAAATTAGGAAAAGTGTTTCCTTTTTACCTGTTTTCTTAAATTATATTATTTTCATATATTTTAATACTAGCAACATATTTTTATAATACTAATTCTCTTATTATCTAAGATATCTGGTTCAATATATATATATATATATATATATATATATATATATATATATATATATATATATATATTAATACATATCCTCTATCTAAATTCTAAAGAAAACATTGAAATGAAGAAAATATGCATATTTAGATGTAATACTAGTGACACACACTGTATTATCAATAATTTGAAAGGTTCAATATACCAATAAAATTTGACATTCCAATTTCATATGACATTACTGCAGAATAGACTTAATGACAGATAGATGCAAAATGGCACTTATTAAAAAAATAATGAAAATCTCTCTTGGTATATAAAAACGTAAATTTGTATTTAAAAAAAAAAGAATTCTTGGTAACCAAAGGAGAAGAGAGTTATTTATGGAAACAGTTTAGTTAGTTGATTCATAACATCGCGAGAGACAACATCGAAATAAGAGTTGTCTCAGAATTTTTTAAATAGAGTTGAATTTCAATATCTCGAGAGACAACATCGGAATAAGAGTTGTCTCAAATTTATTTGAAAATATCAAAATAATTTGTAGCATTATTATCAAATTAACACAATTTGCCTTTGAAAGCCAGTGCGTGTATTATTCGCAGAGAATTACAGCGGTAAAGTGCGAGTGTTGTTCCAGTTTCTAAATAAGTCATTTAGAAAATTGTTCCAGATATTCTAAAACGTTTTTAGAATACAAACAAGTCTATCGATATCCAGTTTGGTGAGTCCAGTCCATATTATATATTATTTCTCGAGAATTAATAGGCCTTTAGTAAAAAATATTTCGAAAGTAGATGCATCTGATGAATTAAATATTTGATCAAACTATAGTAACATTATTGATATATCATTCTACGTAAACTCAAGACAAATTTTGAAAAAGACAATTTACAAGGAAATTGGGGAGTGTTACATTGATATATAAGTCATTTTGGACTCTTAGTTAAAGTATTTAGATAAGAATTTCTAATTTAAGATTGTTTATAATAATAAGGTTTTGATAGAAAATTCTATTTTTGCGTATTCGTTTGTGATATTTTTTGAAAAGTTTTAATTTTTGTAAGTGTTTATTTGATAATATAATATATAAATTTGAATTCTAATCACCTTTTGGCTCTCTTTTCATAATCATTCTCATTACATTTGATAATTTCATCCTATAGAAAATTTAGTACAAGAAGTGACATTTGGTTTAATTTCCGACAGTAATTTCATATGTGTCATAAGATAATTTAATTGTCTTATAGTGTATTGGATAAACAGTTACTTTCGATTTGAATAGTATAATACGTGATTTGGAAAATTATTTGGAAATTTATAAATTTTGAATTATTCTTTGAAAGCTTTGATCCCTCCCTGAGAAAAGAGTGAGTTGATTGATCTTGTGTATTAATTTATAGTTCAGGATATAAAATTTAATATTTATTTAGCCGGGCATATTAATTTGACAACTGCTGTCATTTAAAATTTTATAGGTTATATTCAGCTAAAGGTGTTTCCATATTAGTGTAGTTACAGCTACAAATAAATTCAACGATAAAACAATATAGAATATAATATATTATAATTAAAAACATAGTATATATATATATATATATATATATATATATATATATACAGGAATTCTGTAAATTTCGTTACCGTATTGTCAAGCAATAATAAGTCAGATTGGTACGAGAAAAGAAAAGCAGGAGTAGAAGCGCAACCGCAAAAATATTCAGATTTCACAATCATAGAAAACAAACTATACAGGTATTTCTGGGATGAATACGACTTCAAGAAAACAGAGCTGTTAAGCCCATGGAAGTTGTGCATCCCCAGAGACAAACACCAAGAAATAATAAAGAAACATCACAACACCTGGGAATAGCAAACACAATAGCCGGACTAGCTAGAAAATACTATTGGCCAGGAATATTCCGAGACACAGCTAAATTCACAATATAAATATAAACAGTCACAACTGCAAACACCGGGTCAAATGCAATCGACCAAGATTCCTCAAGAACCGTCACACACAGTAAGCTGCGACGTCATAGGACCACTGCCAACCTTAAGTAAGAGTAATAATTACTTGATAGTTTTTCAAGACACATTTATCGAATGGGTGGAGATAAGTCCAGTCCGGAAGATAACCGCAAATGTAATAACGCAACATATTAGAGATAAAGTTATAATGAAATTCGGCTGTCCAAAGATAGTGATAACGGACAATGCCAAATCATACGAAAATAAAAATTTCAAAGAACTACTAACCGATTTCAATACAAAAAAACAAGAAATATCACCGTATTCACCGCAAAACAACCCCGTAGAAAGAGCAAACAGAGTATTAAGAACCATGATTGCACAATTTTGTGACAACAATCACAAAAAGTGGGACACACATTGTAACGTTTTTATTTTTCTTATATTTTGCCCTACCAAATCAAGTGTCTAAGCACCAATGCCATTTTCACAGTAAGAATATCGCCGACTGTAGATTCATTAATAAACAACTGTAGTTTCTTGCAATGTGGGTACTCACCAGGTTGCTGCCCTTCTACACCTCAGAATCCCTGATTTAGGCTGACACTATATTCATCATTCACTTGAACGGCTACAGTATCTTTTCACTCAATGTTAATGTTTTGTTTGTAGCCTCGCAAAACGTTGTCTCTGCTGTCCTTTAGCGCAAGCGCTGCACGATATTCGCACCCAATCACTCGAAACCTGCTGTTTTTGATCAGCGCGGAAAGTATTTGAAAATTAGAAAAAGATGAAGTCATTAGTGCATGAACATCAAGTATTTATTTCCGAATAATCCCTATTTCATTACGGCCCTGGCGTAACAATATTTTCCCCGCCCTGACTAGAATATCATTCTGTAGAACCAATAAAACATAAAAAATTGAGGAACAATATGCCTTGACGTTGAAGAGGTTCGTTACGCCCCAACCTTGATTTTCAACTGAAAAATATACAATAGTTTTTGGTATCGCCTCTGAAAATGTGCGATGTAAATAATAGTTTTTAATATGGCCCCGACAATAGAGTACTTTTTACGAAATTCTGGTTAGTCATCGTAAGTGGTGACCTTATGGTCTCAATTCGTTTTCTATCGGACCATTAGGTTTATAAGGTTTTTTAGAACTAGCTTTATCATTCTTTTTCGGGGAAAACTATCTAAAAAAAAGCTGCCTCTCCCCAAAAACTCGCGAATAAATTGAGTCAGCGTCGAAGACTTGGCCGAACGAGTTGAAACGTTCCTAGTGTGCCTACGCTAGTTATCGTGTCGTTATTACCGCTATTGAGATTAAGATATCGTGTCGTATCGTACCAAAGTGTCGATATTTCCTGTGCTTATTCAGAGAATTAAAAGATTCGAAGTATCTGTGTATTGTGCCTACTACCGTGATTATTATTAGAATTACCGAAGAATATCGAGTGTGTGATTTGTTCAATCTCGCTGTGAAAGTAAATTACTAATTACAAGTATTTTCATGAGAAATTACATCGACCACATCGACAAATTGGGTTGTGGCTGCTGGACTCAGGTATCGTTAATATTTATTTTGTACCTTCCCTGCCTGGATTAAATCGCACCTTTTCTTTGCCGATGGAATAGGACGAATTTAGTTTCAAGTCAATTTTTTAACCGTAATAAGAACATTACCGTATTAAGACAATTCTATTATGGTAACTAGTTTTTTTATATGTAATATTATCATCGCTATAGAGAATATTATGTTTTTTTCCTGTTTTATATAATAATCCTTAAGAAATTCGGCGTGCATGCTTATCCTATATAAAATCATTTTCCATCTCATTATCTTGACGTAACTTCCACAATGCCTATGTGTTTCTTGCTTTCCAATAATTCAATAACGTAGTATCATCATATATATTTCTTTTATGAATAAACGGAATTCTTTCGTTCGAAACTCAGCGACATTTATCGTTTGTATATCTCTATAATTTTAATTTGTATATTTGCTTGTTCCGCGGAGACTATTTATTCCTCGAACAATTACCGAATATCTCGCTGTGTAGTGTTGAGTGATAATTTGCCTTTTTATTGTTTTAACGTATATATTAATAACGTCGTCGAGTTGTGTACGTGTTAATAATATACAGGGCATACGTACACCCCAAGACATTTAAGTTTTTTTAAGATTGTAAGTAAGATTTTGGAGCTTATTTTCTTGTCTGTTGTTGGTACCCGCTTATGCATGTATCCATATTTTGAATTTTTTTATTGCTCTGATCACTGACGCTAGTAGTAGTTAATAAACTGGTTACTATAATAAATGCGTTTTAGTGAGTATACCCTTAATCTCCACAGACACATTGCCGATAATACCTAATTTTTCATAATTTCTCTCTCGTATCGCAGTTTTTGAAGTTTTTCCTGTGAATAAAAATTTATGGCGCCCTTCAATTACCTCCCGTTTCATTAATTTTCATCATAAATCTACCTACGACCCTTAGCTCTCCAAACAAAACAAGAGTGCCGTTCGCATACGTCTTAATTGTTTATCGCCCACTATCGTTTCAAATAATAGTATTTCACTAGGTCATCTTTGTTCCATCCAAGAAAGCGTTGGAAAACTTTGTACCAAACAGTTAAGACGGTTACAACATAAACTAGAATTAACGTTCGCCATAAATACCATCAGACACGAGTCAACCGGATTCTCACCAGCATTTCTAAACTTCGGACATGAGTTAAGACTTCCAAGTAAGATTGTAAACGACCGGGAGACAAACACAAAATAACTCTAGCAAAAGCATTCACATCACAAAGCCACTATTACTACCTTAGAAGAAGGAATTGGTCACCAAAAATCGGAGAGAAGGTGATGAAGAAAGAACACCACCTGTCAAACGCAGAGAAAAATTTTAGCTCAAAATTGGCACCAAAATATTCGGGACCGTTTACATCAGAAAAGAAAATAGCCAGTCATATCTACCAAATTAAAACCGAGAACAGCAACAGAAGTCATATAATCCATATAAAAGATCTAAAACCAGCATGGCCGGAATTTAAAACCGGTTAACCCCACTACCAGTAAAAATACCGCTAACGGCCCTCGTACCGGATCAAGTGAGAAATCAACCGAAGACCGGAAGACGGAGATACCGATACTGGCTGGCAGACGGTAAAAACATTTGTATACTAGGTCGACCGATTCCACAAGCCTCCCATACATTCGAGCATAACCGCCTATCCAATTGATTTCTCGTCCCTCTGGCGCGGGACCAAAATTTTTACGATCTGTGGGGTATCTAACGACACTGTCATCTAAAATATGAGTTAACACCCTCCATGCATAATTAAAATCAAAACTAAGAAGACTAGGATACAGAACACTACCAAACCAAATTATCACAGTAGCCGAAGTTGGGTACCCAGTACCTAGAGGGCAACACTTTCGCCATTTCACTAACAACTCGACCGATATCACTACCACCGAAATATCTCAATACACCTACAAGCTCAGTCCTTACGCCTAGAAGTGATAGGAAAGCTTCATCGGTGAATAACCGAGTTAATTTACTATATCCTGGAGCGTGTTGAGCCTGGGGTCGTAATTAACACCCGGCTTGTCGTTGATCCTTTGGAGTGTGTTTAACCCAAGGCTAGAAAATAGCAAACCCCGTCTATCGGCCGAAATTCTAGAGCGTGTTGAGCCTAGAACACAAGCCAACCGTCCTAGCCGACGTCATGGAGCGTGTTGAACCCAGGACAGAAGCATTCCTGTCTAGCCGAAATGCTAGAGCATGTTGAGCCTAGAACACAAGCCAACCATCCTAACCGACGTCCTGGAGCGTGTTGAGCCCAAAACAGAAGCCTTCCCGTCTAGCTGAAATGCCAAAGCGTGTTGAGCCCGAGACGGAAGCGAATTCCCACCTCACTGAGATCACGATGTGTGTTGAACGCAGGATCTGGTACCGAATACACCCCGTTTATTTTAGGCCTACTGAACAAGGGGGTGAAACGAGTATCTCAGGTCGACAAAATTGAGTGAGTTTATATAATAGTACTGATTCGTCGATAAATCTTTGCCGTAAAGTGAAAGGAACGAGGTACGATCCGATCCAGACCATTTACTACGAGAAACCGTATAATAAGAGGAGATCTGTAGACAACCCGACCAGGCGACCACCCCCAGGGAAGCTCCACAGAATCAAGGACCAAGAATTGTACATATAATAGCTGTATATAGAATTAGTTGTAAAGATTTTATTGAATTTTTAGTTTAACAGGTAACATACGTGTTACTATTAAATAAACACATCTAACCATCAAGCCCCTTTTTATGTTCTACCCCCTAATTACCCACGGCAATTCCAAATTGACGCCCGAGCAGAAGAATTAAAAATTGACGCTCGAGCAAAAGATTACAATATTGTTCACTCATTTAATTCATTCTGTCCATTAGTTGTTGTAGACCTTCTCTATACTATCTGCAAATATCACGGTATCATCTGCATAGCGGATATTATTCGCGTTCACCGTTTACAATGATTCCATTCTCAAAATTTTCCAGGGCTTTTTTGGATATCTTTTCTTAGTAAAGATTGATTATTGAAGGAGAGATAATACACAACCGCCGTACGACCCGCAATTGCTTCATCTCTATCGTTAAACTTCATCATGGCTGTTTGGCTTTAGTACAGGTTTTATATAACTCTAAAATTTTAATCGTCCTTTCAAGCGTCTCTCAGTACTTGTATCATCTTCTGATGTTGGATTATGTCAAATGCCTTCTGGTAGTCTAAAAAGCAGGCGTAAATGTCACAATTTACGTCTCGAAATCGTTGAAATAATACTAGTAGACTGAACAGTGCATCTCTTGTTCCCACTCCATTGATGAACCCAAACTGTCTGTCTGATAGTCTTTCCTCGCTTATCTTGTATATTATATGATGGATGATTTTGAGAAAAAAATTTGGTAAATGGCGCATTAAGCTGATTCTTCGCATTTTTGCTCCTTGTTTTTTGGGCAGCAATATACATTCCGAAATGAGCCGTTCTTTCGGGATATTGTCGGTGTCGTTTATTTTGTTAGATAATTTGCAGAGCATTTTTAGAGATTTTTCATCCGATGGTTTAAGGAACTTGGCCTGTATCCCGTCTGATCCTAGAGCTTTTCCTTCTCTCAAGGATTCTAAGGCTTCTTCTATCTCGTTCACTAGTTTTGGTGGTCTAGTTTTTGTTGATAAGGTGGGAGGATATCCTATTTCGTCAGTGAACAGGCTCTCCATGTATTTTTCCAGATGTCTTTCATGATTCCTTGATCCACAATGAATTCTCTCTAGTCACTAATGAGTTTTCCTACTTTTCTCTTTATTTGTTTGCCAGTTATTTACCTCAATTTTTTGTGGACGTTAAATTTTGTTGTAATATTCCTATTTCGTGGCATTTTTCCTCCATTTCTGCATGTTTGGTTTCTCAGATCTTTCTTTGTAATGTAATCATTTATAGTATCTGATCTGTTATCCACGTCTTTCTTGTGTTGTATTTCTCCGCTTTTCAGGAATTTGTTGCTTTACAAAGTGAACATATTTTGTCTTCTGTGTTTCTCGCTATTTCATCGATCTCTTGACAGTTTTTGTTCAGGGCATTACTTATTCCATATTTCAGGGTTCTGTCTTTCATTTTTCTAATATCGTATTTTTTATAGGATTTTCCTTCTTAAACCTGATTCTATATTTCCCCACCAGTGGATTGTGATTGGACTGAATACGAGCACCTGGATAAGTTTATATAATAAAAAAAGAAGAGACGTCCTATCACTGCCCGGCTAGTACCGTTGATTTATATCACACAGATATACATTAAATTTATATTTTCCATGTGTTTTCTATTCTACAAAATAGAAGGGTACACAAATTAAAAAAAAATTACTAGATTTAATGACCGACAATTCCGTTGTGTAGACACGTTCTGTGGTGCTCTGTAAGATTAACAACTTTCTGTGGAATTACTGTGAGTACTAAATAGTATTTTACACCTAGCTATGCAGAAAAAAATTACGAATTGAATGCGGTATAAATTGGTCGATTTAATACATAGATTAAATTAAAACATTGCATTTAAACAGGAATAAAAATTTCTTATTAATTATAATTTTACTACTATTATCGCCGTAAACACAAAAACTGGTATTCTGATATTGGTGAACTCACCGTTAATAGTACATGAGTTTGAGTTTATTTCAATGTCATGCCAGACGAAATAAGTAACGAAGCAATATTTCATATGCTTAAAAAGTTAACAAATCAGATCAACGGGCTAGCAGGAGAATTGAAAGCTTTAAAGTCCACTCTAGAAGATAAAGTGCAGATTTTAAATAAAGCTTATGAGGAGTTAAAAGAAGATAATGAAAGGCTTAAAGAAAGATTGATAATAAATGAAAGGAGAAATAAAAAGTACAATTTAGTAATTTACAACAAATGACCATCTGCAAGTTATTAAGACATTGATCGAGAAGTCCGTTGAGTACAACAATCCACTCGTGTTAATATTTGTGGACTACGAAAAGGCGTTTGATTCCATCAAGCACAGCGAGATGTTTAAAGCACTTGCCGACTGCCGAGTAGACCACAGATACTCTGCTATACTGCAACATATATACGAAAATGCAACAGCGAGCGTAAGACTCCATGAAGAGACAGATAGATTCAGAGTGCAGCGCGGTGTACGACAAGGCGACACAATCTCCCCTAAACTATTTACCACTTTGTTGGAGTATATGTTCAAGAGTGTTGAGTTGGAGAATATGGGTATAAATATTAACGGTGAAAATTTCAGTTACCTTCGGTTCTCTGACGATATTGTACTGATTTCAGATAGCTTGGATAAGGCAGAGAAACTGCTTATGAGACTAACATCTGCTTCACATAAAGTTGGGCTTAAAATCAATCAATCGAAAACAAATTTCATGACAAATCTAGTCTCAAGCCGAAACTACTTAGTAGAAGGAAAACAAATTTTCCAAGTTACATCCTACAGATATCTGGGCCATGATATTACGATTGGCAGGGACAATCAAACCTGCGAAATCAAAAGAAGGATGGGACTAACGTGGGTCGCCCATGGGAAGCTGAAGCACATTTTTAAGTCCGAAACCCCCATATGCCTTAAGCGGAAGGTGTTTGATCAGTGTGTTCTGTCGGTTCTGACTTATGGTTCGGAGACCTTAACTCTAACACGAAAATCGGTAAATAAAGTAAGAGTGGTCCAGCGAGCCATGGAACGCTCCATGTTGGGAGTCACGCTGAGAGACAGGATTCCGAATGATCGGATACATCAGAGAACAGGGGTTACCGATGCAATCCAGCGAATAACATATCTAAAGTGGAACTGGGCTGGACATGTCGCAAGAATGACCAACGAAAGATGGACCAAAAAGATCATAGAGTGGAGACCTAGGCAAGATGCGTTCAGGAACAGAGGTCGTTCGCCGACCCGGTGGACGGATGACATAAAAAGAATAACACCAAATTGGATCCAGGATGCCCAGGATCGAAATAAATGGAGATCGTTAACGGAGGCCTATGTTCAGCAGTGGACGAGACAGGCTGTTTGATGATGATGATGATGATGAACTTAGAAGGTGGTGATGTGTATGCTGCTGTTCTAAATTTATTTAATCAGAAACTACAAGTTACCTGCAATTATTGTGACTTTCGAGACATATTTAGATTTAACACTGGCAGTCAGGTCAGTGAACATAAACCTATTCTATTGGAATGCCTTAACAACAGGCTCAACACTGAAATTTTAAAGCAGGCTAAGCGACTAAAGGGCACTGGTATATACAATTCTCCAGACTATCCAGTAGAAGATGATCAGAAGAGAAAAACCCTTTTTCATTATCAGAAACTGGCTCGGCGAACGGGTCAAAGGGCATTCATAGAAGGAAATTCTCTTATTGTTGATGATATTGCATACAGTATAGAAGAGGTGCATACAATCTCACTTGGTAATAAAACTGAAAATCCCCCCGCTTTAATACGAAGCAATAGTACTTCATCAACTGGCAGCAATTCTCTCAAAAGAAATCGCGATAACGAAGATAACGGGAATCCACCTAAAAAACTATGATTAATCCAGAATTACGAACAAAAACAATTAATGTAGTAGTTTTTTAATTTTATAGTTTTTACAATTTAAGTTTTCACTTTTGAAAATCTGGTTCCTGTACTAATTGTAATATTGTATGAAAAGGTACCTATGTAAACTACTTGAGCTGTACTTAGTTTATACTTATTGTTTTGAATTCTCTCTTTTTCTTCTGTAGCTACTTGGAATTAACATCATCAAACAGGTTTTGTAGTTTTGTATCAATCAATTTGTGCTGAAACTATGACTGTTTCTGTGGGACACATTAATATTGGGTCCTTGCTACCTAAACTTGCTGATGTTGAGCAACTTATGAATCTTATGGACTTTGCTATATTTGCAGTTTCTGAAAATTGGCTTACTCCTAGAATTGGTGATGGAATAATAAATATTTACGGTTATAACATTATTCGAAATGATAGATTAAGTAAGAGAGGAGAGCAATTCATCTTAAAAATACTTTATCATATAAAGTTATAATCTCCGAACAAGAGACATTTTGTGAACATCTTATGGTTGAAATTAGAATGGGTAATAAAGAATATATTGTTGGTGTTTTGTATAGGCCACCAAACTCTAATAATGACAATTTTTTAGATAAGTTCGAAAACACTTTAATTACACTAAATCCAGAATAAAATGACATTATATGTCTTGGAGATTTCAACATAGATCTTTATAACTTACAATCAACTTTGGCTCGCAATTTAATTGCTATCTATGAATCATTTCATCTGATTCAAAATATATCAGATCCCACACATATAACGGGAGCTTCAATGACCTTAATCGATCATCTTTATACCAACTTCGAAGTTAAGCATTCTGAAGTGTTTGATACTCAATTGGTCAGACATTTTTTAATTTTCTGCACATTTGAACTTTCTGGAAGTATGCCTTCCTCAAAAACAGTCACATTTCGTGATTTTGATAGAATTAATTTAATAGAGTTTCAGTCTGAAGTAGAATCAGTGAACTGGTCGTCTCTATTTCAATTAGAATCAATTGACGATAAAATTCTTCTCTTCAATCATATCTTATCACTAGTTAACAAACGTGCGCCAATAAAAACAAACATTCTTAAACTCAACAAATCGAAGCAACCGTGGATAACAGAAAACATTCAGTTAATGCAAAAGTTACGGGACAAAGCTTTGACCAGATTCAGAAAATCCTTCCCATTGGGGCTATTACAAACAGTTGCGCAACTTTACTTCAGCTAGCATTAAAAGAGAGAAGAAAGCATATTTGGAATTCAAACTCTCGAATTGTACTGTCGAAGAAAAGTGGAACGAGATGAATAAAATGAAGGTTACTCAAAAGAAAAATATGGTTCTTCCTGCTTCCTTGAAAAAATCCAATGAATATAACAATTTTTTAATAAATGAAACAAAAGACAAGAGTTACTACAATATTACAATAATAATGTCACTGATATTGTGGATAAACAATTCAGATTTAATCCCACCAGTGAAAATGAGATTCTCAACATTATTAAAAACATTAAACCCAAGGCTTACGGTGTAGATGACTTAAATATTCAAATTATATTACTCTATTGCCCATCGATATGTCCCTTTCTTGTTCATATCTTTAATAAATGTATAGATAACTGCTATTTTCCTAATACCCGGAAAAGGGCGTATGTGATACCATTACCTTAGATATCTAATCCCACCGAATTTTGTCATTTAAGAAGCATTAGTATTCTTCCTACATTTTCCAAAATATTGGAAAAAATATTAGAAATACAAATCTGGACTCATCTTAACACTTCAAATTTACTGCCATTAAATCAATCTGGCTTTAGAAGTGGCTACAGCTGCGCCACGGCACTGACAGCTGTTACTTCTGATATTGTTGGATCTCTGGATAGTAATAAGCTTTGCGTTTTAATACTGCTCGATTATTTACGTGCATTTGACAATCTAAACCATCACATTTTGATTGCAATGTTACATTACCTGGAATTTAACGTTTCAGCTATTAAATTAATTAAGTTCTTTTTCAGACAGAGAACAATTCGTAAAAATTGATCAAGATGTATCAACTTGTCTCTCGGTAACAAAGGGCGTACCTCAGGGAAGTATCTTAGGCCCTCTACTGTACACTTTATACACTTCTAATTTTCACAAGTATTTAACTTATTGCAATTACCATTTCTACGACGATGATTCCCAATATTATTATTCTTTTAACCTATCTGAAATTACTTTGGCAATGGGAAGAATCAATGAAGATTTATCAAAAATTGTTTCTTTATCCGAAAAACATATGTTAAAAATTAATACCAAAAAATCATGTGCAATATTGTTTGGCCATGAAACACACAGACTACAGGCGATGCGACAACTGCATATCTTTATTGGTAACGAAATGGTGTGTTTTAGCGACCAGTGTAAAAATGTAGGTGTAATTTTTGACCACAAACTCCATTTCGACAAACATGTTTCTGAAAATATTAAAAAAGCGTATGCCTCACTCAAACTAAATTATCCTCATCGCTCAGAAATCGATATCGAAACTAAAAAAATGTTAACAGACTCACTGGTCTTATCCCACTCTACTCATTGCGATACTGTATATGGACCTTTTTTTAGAAAATCTGACTGCTATCGCATTCAGAAAGTTCAAAATTCATGTTTGCGCTTAATATATGGCATCAGACGAAGAAACAGAATAAGCTACAAGCTGAAAGAAATTGGCTGGCTTAGTATGTTTAATCTACGGAAGTTGCATGCTTACTGCCTCTTTTAAAAAATTTTGAAATCCAAAAGCCCGTCATATTTATCTGAGAAAGTAAAATTTAGGACAGATGTTCACAATTTAAATCTAAGATCAAAGAATAAAATTACTATCCCTCGTCATAAAAAAACTATTTAAGTCTTCCTTCTCTTATCAAATTGTCTAAGCTGGTGCTCTTCTGGATGTGCCTAGGTTCTCGCTGTCACTGGCAGCATTTAGGAATAAACTGCGTAAGGAATTGTTTCAACATCAGTAAGTCAAATTTCATTTTAGTCAAGGAGCTTGTTTCAGCACACCAATTGATTTTAATATAACAATGTTATGTTAATGTCAAGTTATTGAATTTTTACATTGTTCAGAACCTTTCTATTAATTATTAATCTTAGGTAACTTTTGGTTTGGTTGTTTTTTTAGTTTTCTTTCTTGAGGTTGGTGACGAAGAATTGGTCAATAGACCCGTCGCCTAACCTTTTGTTTACCATCATTTTTTTTTCTCATTAATTGTATTACTGAGTTGTATTTTGTTATATGGTGAACAATAAAGAATTTATTTATCATTAAGACAGGGTTTCAGTGATTCAGTGCGTATGACGAATTTGGCTGTCACAACCCTTTTGATCATAATTTTTATAGACATACCTTCCCTACATATACCACCAACCAGATGCACGAGAATAATATAGTATACTTTAAAACAGGTAAGTCAGAACCACGCTAATAAGGCATTTCAGAAGGTCGCAGTCCAATTGATATGAAACCATATGGACGTACTGTATACAACTATAGAGGTGTACCAAGAATACTATTACTAAAATAGGTAATACAAACCTCTCAGAATAAAGTATTAGGAGGTATAGTTAATGCGCATTGGTACATCCGTAATGAAGACCGCTATAGGGATTTACGAATGGATCCCGTCGACATTGGTATACCAAAGGGTGCAAAAAACCACGAGAAAAGACTTTTACATTATGACAACATCATGGCCAATTAGCTCCTTGATAACTTAAACCTGAAGAGAAGACTGAAGAATGCCAAATCGCACGAAATGGTGTAGTGCGTGATAAAGTGGCAAAAACAGTGCATTGTTTTAGTGTACAAGAACAATGTGCCCTAGTGTCAAGAGAAATAACGAAGACGACATTAAAGGGTGACTCCTAGATTTTATGTAGTTAGCATGTGACAAATTTTATTTATTGGTCACTGACCCGATTATCTCATCATCAATAAGAAAACCAATTTCCAGTATTAACGAGCTAATTCTTGTATTAAAGTGTGGCAAAATTGCAAAAATATTTATTATGGATAAGTGGTTATTATACTGTGACTGCTCTGAGAACAGTTTTCAATCCAGTTTTTGCAATAATGTATCATTATTCACTTCGAATTTTCAGTATTATAAAAAAACAACAGTTGGTTCAAACAACTGCTTTATTAACATAATTTCTACAGGCATCATAATAATCATTAGTTTTTACTAGCTTGGAATGCTGGAAGTTTTATTGGACCAGGCCAGTGTCTTCTGGGTTTATCACAATTTAATGCATTTGATTTTGTTAGTTCCTTGAAGAAACTTGCAGACAGTTTAGGTAACCGTATTCTCTCTGGATCATTGAAATCGATGTGGTATATTCCAAAATGAGCACTGAAAAAATACTGATTTAGTACTAATTCAACAGAAACTGCTTTTTCAACAATCTATACGAGTGGTTTGAAAATGTATCCAAGATCGTGTTATAATCTACGCCTGTGCTACTTTCAAATCAATATTCTATTAGACATTCGAGAAACTTGACATTTTGAGGTATGATATGTCGCAAAGTGACCATTGTACTTATTAACACACTCAATAAATTCAAGTAGCGTACGTTTCCAGTGATTCTAAAACATGCAAAGTCAACTCATGTATATTCAAAATAGTACTTACGTATAACCAAATGTCCATTCCAAGTTGTCGATCAAAGACCAAAGAATTACTCCTACAACGTTCACTCCTTCGTCAATGGCTTGAATAATATGACATAAATAATCCTGAAAGAATCATTTTAATGAGAAATAAAATTTAGAGAAATTCATATAGCTAGCAACCCAATAGCAGCAGTGACTGCGCTACTAGCATAAATTAAGATACTTTTAACCAACAGAAATTTTGTTTACAAACCAAAAGATTTTCATTTAATCACATATCACTTACTCACCCAATAGAAATCTACTCTATCAAAATCCATTAAGTATGTTCCATCGTCAGCCATTCCTAGCTCTGTTATTAGAATATCTTGATGTCCGTATTCACGAGCAATCCATTTTAGTAATTTATAAACACCAAATGGTACTATCTAAAAATAAATAAATGACTTGATACTATGGTGGAACACATGCCATATACATCTTTCAACATTCTACAAGTTTATAGCATCCTACACAAACAAAATAATAAAACGTCCGTTCGATATCCAATCCTGTCAATATAAATATCAAATGGCAAGTTTGGTAATATTCCACTAATAAACTGGTACTTATTTTTACTCTAATTATTGCAGTGCCGACGTTTATTCACCAGGGGTCTTTAGAGCTTCCAGATATGTTACTGCTCTGTTTAACTGGGAACACCGTTACTCAACACTTAACATGAAGGTAACTTGGCCTCGCTCCCACAGCAAACGCTGTTCGAGAAACCAAGTCATCTGAGAACATTTCACTGAGTATATTCAACCTATTATTCTATTGAATAATTGTAGTAATTACATTCTCCAATCAAATTCCCTTACGTATGGTCCCTTATTGTAAGATTTATTTTAACTATTCATTTTCATCACTTACCACAAAAACTCCATTAGCTTCTACAGTCCAAGCAGGATCAAATGAGTCAACAACACCAACATCAGCACAAAAGCTAGTTTCATTAGCTGGTGCTTCTTTGGTATCCCTAGCTAACATTGTATAATAATGGTTAAGTCCCAAGAAATCGTGTGTTCCTTTGATGTATTCAATTTCTTCTCTGGTCAATTCGGGAAGTCTCGATTTGGGATAGTTTGCCGCTTTACTTCGTTCACTTATTCTTTTTTTAACGATTTCCGGCCAATCTCCTTTGAATATCGGATGGAAGTACAAACCACACTAAAAATAAACGGTTTTAAAGACTAAAACTAACTTTTTCGCATCTGTGAGATGCCCTGAATAATATTCTATCATAAAATTGTCACTTCGGGGGACGTATCGTGCTAACAAACCGAAATTTCTCCAAAAGTAACCAAAAATGCAGTATATTTGGGTTTATAGGACCCGCCGTACTCGCTATAGTCAGCTGAAAATCAATAGGGTACATCTGTGAGACACCTTAAGAGACCTTGAAAAATATCCAATTATAAAATTGGCCACGTGTATACACTCCGGAGGCTGTATCATCGTACTAAAACCCGAAATTACTCCAAAAGGGACAAAAAATGTAGCACTTCAGGTACCATAGCACCCGTTGTACTAGCTCTGGTGAGCTAAAAATCAATAAGGTCCATCTATAAGACGCCGTGAACAATATTCGATCATAAAATTTATCAATCGTATAGTCTCTGGAGGCTGTATCGTGCTAAAAAACTGAAAATTCTCCAAAAATGACAAAAATTTGGTACCTCAAGCACCATAGCACTCGTTGTACTGGCTTTAATGTGCTGAATATCAATAGGGTTCATCTTTGAGATATCCAATGAGATATCCAATAATAAAATTGGTCACCTGTATATACTCCGGAGGCTGTATGGTGCTAACAAACTGAAATTTCTCCAAAATTGATAAAAATGTAGTACAAAAAGTACTATAGCACCTGTCGTACTGGCTGTGGTGAGCTGAAAATCAATAGGGTTCATCTGTGAGATGTTCTGAATAATATTCATACATAAAATTGGTGACTTATGTGTACTCCGGAGGCTGTATTGTGCTAACAATCTGAACAAACCGAAGCTTCTCCAAAAATGACAAAAAAATCGTACTTAAAGTACTGTAGTACCTGTTGTATTGGCTCTGGTGAGCTGAAAATCAATAGGGTTTATCTGTGAGATGTCCTGAATAATATTCAATCATAAAATTGGTAACTTGTTGCACTCCGGAGGCTGTATCGTGCTAACAAATTGAAATTTCTCAAAAAATGACAAAATGTCGTACTTCAAGTACCATAGCACCCGTTGTACCGGCTCTGGTGAGCTGAAAATCAATAGGGTTCATCTGTGACATGTCCTTAATAATATTCAATCATAAAATTGGTACTTATTGCACTCCGGAGGCTGTATCGTGCTAACGAGTCATGTAAGGAAAAGTGGCCGACGACAACGACGACGACGACATACACACAGGATTTTTTTCTAAAAACCGTTTTTTCCTGTTGTTGTTGATGGAAAACGTAAAAATAACTCAAAAAAAATTTCAAAATTACAACTTTTTTTGGGGTAAATCAATACTTTTCTCGCATATTAGATAGGTTGGGCGGAAAAGTAATATATCATACATTTATTATACGAGTATATAAATATATATTTTCTTGAATAAATGTATTTTTTCATTAGTTGTAGTGTCTTCTTTATATACAAGTATTCCAATTAGAATTGTGAAAGATATATTAAAGAAAAAATGGGACCAAATTCGAAAACACACAGACATACCTCAAGGCAAATCTGTGAATACTGTAGAACTAACACTCACTTCAACGTACTTCAAATTTGAGGATAAAATTAATGAACAAATTGATGTCTATGGCATCTGTATCAAGTGTTATAGGACAATTATCAATTGAAGATCTTTAGTAAACTTAACATAATAGTATATTCCGATACGAGTCCGGAATTAAGCTAATTCCATACGAGTGTGAATGTTTTACCACGAGGCGAAGTCGAGTACCCGAATCACGCGAGTATGGAATTGCGAATTCCCACGAGTGCCGGATGACATTTTATCTACAGCCACAATGAAATTAGAAATTTGAACATTTTAATTTCTTTTTTGTCTACCACTGCACCAATTCAAATAATACAAGTGAATAGTTATATAGAAAAAGTATAGGTATCGAGGATCCCCCTACTGGAAAAAATGTTGATTCTCTATATAAATATATGTCGTGTGGGGAGTGCCCTCTACTATGTATTTACTAAACTGCTGATCGTGTGGAAGAAGTGCCATTTGGCACGCATGAGCGTATCGGAATCAATTTTATAATGGCTGTCATCCAAATAATGATATTTTGCTAAATAACACTGGGTCAAATGTTATCTACCAATGAGTGTTGAAGTTAACAATTTTTTTTCGTTTTTTTGCTACAATTTAGCTATTTCTATATATATTTTCACCAAATTTGCCAAAGAGGTACTACTTTAGGTAATAAATATGATTTTATTTGTTATTTAACATTTTGTCCTAGGGGGCGCCACATGAGAGATACCTGATGATGAAATTAGGACATAACTTTATTTGACAAAAGTTTTTGATAATTATGACTGGAAAATGTGATGTGAATATTATTAGTAAGTGAATTAGTTATACCTATTTGAGCTCGACAACTTAAAGCGTTTTCGAGAAAAAGGCCATTAAATAAATAGTTCAAAGTTATGAAAATGCATGAAAATAAAAAGAGCTTGTTTCAATAATAATGGACTATAGAGTAACTGAAGAATCCTTGGTTTAAAATATGAAGATTTAACGTAATACATATAGATAAAAAGTGCTTCATTGAGATTCTGATTTTGAATTTTGAAATAAAACTGTATCTCAGTAAGGAAGCACTTTTTATCTAATTATATTACGGTTAATCTCCATATTTTGAAACGAATTATTTTGTGTCCCATTATTATTGGAACAATGCTTGTTTTGTTTTTTCGTATTGGAGTATTTTCGAGACTTTGAACTTTCTTATGGTGTTTCTCTCGAAAACGGTTATCGAGTTATCGAGTTCAAACAAGTATAACAAATTTACATATTGATGATTAATTTATTTTCCAGTCAATTTTATCAAAAAGTTTCGTCAAAAAATTTGAGGTCTTGCTTTGTATATAATGATTTATATACTATAAATGCAGCAAAGGGATACGAAAATATGTGTAGAGTTATCAAATTATCATTTAAAAAGTTTTAATGACTCATTCAACAAATCATTTGACAACAACTTAAATTATATTATTAAAAAAGAAAATGTCAAAAGTGCAGCATCAGTTCAAAATTGAACGCCCACACTGCAGTCTCATTGGTCCGTCACCGGAGATGGTAACGAAAAGCTTCTTTGGAACGTGACATGACTTGCCCCTAGAGGTGGGAATTAAAATTATGATTCGGAACAGAACATAGCTCCCCTCCTTAAAGGCTCCGGCCTTTAAGCTACTCTTGGTTAGGCAAGACACAAAGTTTTGTCGCTGGACGGTGATACTCTTGACCACGAACTTTCACGATGGCGCTTCTGATAACGCCATCACTACCTTTGACAACGGAAACGACTCTGCCTACAGACCAACGCAGTGGGGGTAGGCCATCTTCTTTAATGAGGACTAGAATGCCCTTTTTATTTTCCTTCCATTTATGTCGAATCTGGAGTTGTGATATATATTCAAGGCACTAGCGGGACCAGAAATGTTGAACCCTTTTCTGTACCATCTCAAAACGTAGCAGACGGTTTTCAGGTATTTCTTGATAATCAGGTTCAGGTAGGCTGACTACCTTATCTCCAATCAGGAAGTGTGCAGGGGTCAAAGGGTCAGGATCATTAGGACTGTTTGATAAGGCATATATAGGGCGAGAATTTAGGCAGGATTCAATCTGAATCAGTAGTGTATTAAGCTCTTCATACGAAAGTATTGTATTTCCGAGGACACGTTTTAGATGATACTTTACAGATTTTACACCCGCCTCCCACAAGGCACCGAAATGTGGTGAATTAGGAGGTATAAAAAACCAACTTGTACCATTACTGTTTAACTGAGTCTGAATCACAGTGGAATTATTCTTAAAAAATTTATTAATTTCAGCTTTTGCCCTGACATAGTTTGTGCCGTGATCTGAAAATATTTTTTACATAAACCACGCCTAGACATGAAATGTCTAAGGACAGCTAAAAAGTTATTAGTAGTAAGATCGCTAAATACTTCTAAATGGAGTGCCTTTGTGCAAAAGCACACAAATATAGCCTTTAGTTATTTGATAATTACGACCTCTCCTATCTCTTATAGGAAAAGGGCCAGCGTAATCTGTACCGGAGATTAAAAATGATCTATTAGGTACTGTTCGTTCTACCGGCAAGTCTGCCATTAGGTATTTTACAGTTTCAGCGTTAAATTGAAAACAAGTCAAACAATCATGTACCACTCTTCTCATCAAATTACGACCATCTAGTGGCCAGACGCGTTCGCGAATGATAAATAGTAACAATTGCGGTCTGGCATGAGAGTAAAGAACATGTTTATGATGGGCATATAATTTTATAAGTAAATGATCCTCTGGCAAAAGAGCGGGATGCTTTTTCGTGAAATCGAACTGAGATTTTCTTAACCTTCCTCCTACTCTTAAAACACCAGAAGGATCCAAGAATGGATTCAAGTTTAGCAGATTACTTTTTGAATTAATAGGTACATTGACCGAAAGGTTTTTGATTTCAGAAAAGAAACATTCCCTTTGAGCGGTGAGTATAAGTGCTAGACATTTCTTTTTTCCAATTCTAAGGTAGTCAAGGAACCAGTAAGTTCAGGAGTGTTATTTATGAATCTCAATATGTAGTTATTTATGAATCTTAACATGTAGGCTACTACACGCTGCAATCGAGGGAATGTGGCGAATTTATTAAGTGCGGGAATTTTTTAAAAATCAATAGCACTAATAGAGTTAGATATTAGAACCTTGGTTTTGATTTCAGGTAACTCGGATAAATCTGGGATCATAGCAAAATGATCAGCGTTATGGATTTGAGGATGAATAAGAAATTGAGGGCCATGCCACCAAAGGCTAGATGTAGATAGATCAAGACTAGTTGAGCCTCTGGACAATATGTCTGTGAGATTATCTTGAGTATTGACAAATTTCCAATCTAAAGTTTTCGTTCAGTTTTGTATTTGGGCCACACGATTGGCAACAAATATTTTTAATAGGTGCGGTGAAGTATTTATCCAGGATAGCACTATTCCGAATCGGTGTAATAAATAATAGTATCGATATTTAGATATAAGCTAGAAATAAATTTATTCATCAACTCTGCAAGCAATAATGCAGCACACAATTCTAGTTTAGGGATTGTAATAACTTTAAGAGATGCTACCTTTGTTTTCGCACATATCAGATATGAATGATAAGATGCAACAACCGTAAGCTGTCTCAGAAGCATCCAAGAAGCCATGTAATTCAATGAATTTAGGTGTATTACATAGAATTTTTCTGGGATCTTTTATAATGGCTATTTGTTGGAGGTTTTAATAAAAAATTTTCCATTGAATATATAATGACATGGGTAAGGACTCATCCCAAGAGAAATGCAGTTGCCATAGTCTTTGCATAATTATTTTAGCGTTTATAATAATTGGTGAAGATAGGCCAAGAGGATCGAACAGTTGAGAAATTGCACTAAGGATAGTTCTTTTTGTATTAGCAATGTCGGGTGAGGACATATTTATTGAATAGTGTATGCAATCCAAACTAGGATTCCAGTCGATTCCAAGGGCTTTATTGAAGTTATCATCACAAATGCTGATAAAGCTGGGTGTTTGATTATCATTTAGATCGACAGCATTTGACAGCCATTCGCAAATATTAAAACCGTATTCTTTGAAGCTATTTTCAAGTTAATGCTGAATATAAATACTTTCCTCTATGGTTTCTCCTCCAGTAAGGAGATCATCCACATTGAAATCGTGTTTGATTATAAAACTTAACTTCGGATTCTCCTATTCGATGTCTAAACCGATCTGTCGTAAACATCTAGTTAAGAGAAAGGCTGAGGATGCAAGACCATAAGTAACATCCATGATTTATATACTATAAATGCAGCATAGGGATACGAAAATATGTGTAGAATTATTAAATTATCATTTAAAAAGGTTTAATTACTCATTCAACAAATCATTCGACAACAACTCAAATTATATTATTAAAAAAGAAAATGTCAGAAGTGCAGCATCAGTTCAAAAATGAACGCCCAGGTCTAATTTCATCATCAGGTATCGCTCCCACCCGAGGAACTTCAAGGAGCTGTTGCTTCTGCGGAGACTGTCGAACCATCCTCCAATATGGCGACCGACAGTCTCCAGGCAGAACTAACAGCTCTAAGCCAGAACACAGGCGACGTCAACACACTTCCAAGTGAGGAAGTGGAGATGGCCTAAGAGAAATACCCATTTCACCACCATCAAGCCGAGATGGACAATGAAAAGGTAAGATTTATACAGTGCAACCTTCAACACAAAAAGGTGGCTTCGGCAACACTATGCCGCCACCTGGATGTGATGCAGGACACAATAGCACTTATCCAAGAACCCTGGATAAGACAAACCAAAACCATGGGTCTAAATAATCCAAAAGATTTAATTTTCAGCTTTCCAAGCAATCAGCAACCTAGGACGGCCATATACGTCCCTAGAAATTTTAAGACCTACCCACTGACGCATTTTTCGTCCTCCGACCTAACGGTAGTGAAGGTTGAATATGCACAGAAAGGTCAAAAGAAAATGTTAATACTGGCATCCGCATACCTCCCCTCAGACGCAGCTAAACCACCACCAAGTAAGGAGCTGGAGGACCTTGTGGGACACTGTCTCACCCAGAAGTTTCAACTGGTAATAGGCTGCGATTCAAACTCTCACCACGTAAGCTGGGGCAGCTAAGATATTAACACTAGAGGTAAGTCTTTTTATGATTATATAACTAACAAGAATCTTTGTATTCTAAATAGAGGTACTGAACCAACTTTTATTAACTCTCGTAGTCAAACGCGAATAGATATTATCCTATCTACTATTAATACTTCGAATATAATCTCCGGCTGGCATGTATCCGACGATATTTCAATGTCTGACCACCGCTGGATAAAATTCGAAATAAAACTTGCGCTCACAACCTCCACAATGACTCGCGACCCCAGGAAAACGGATAGGACAAAATATGTCCACTGTTTGAAAGGGGATCTGCGAGGAGTCGAGGATGTGTTGCCCTACAATAAAGGAGATTTGGAAAGTTCTTATGAAACAATTCAAAACTCCATTATTAATGCCTACAAGATGTCTTGCCCACTCAGGCGGATCGATCTCGATGGAGCCTCCACTTCGTGGTGGTGCCATGAGATTGACTAGCACAGGGGGACGGCGAGGAAATCTTTTATTAAGGCTAAAAGAACAAGACTCAAAGAGGATTGGAACTCATACAAGTCTCACCTCAGAGAGTATAATAAAGTCATCAGACAAAAACAAAGAGAGGCATGGAGAATCTACTGCGAGGAAATCGAGGATTTCCCCCAAGCAGCTAGACTCCAAAAAGCCCTCTCAAAAGATCCCCACCGTCATATTGGTATACTAACCAGAGAGGATGGCACTAAAACTGCCAACCTAAAGGAAAGTCTTCAATTATTGATGTCAACTCACTTCCCTGACTCCAGAACCACAAATACGGCGGCCTGGGAGGATGAGGAGAATCACTACCCGACGGACGATGACTGGCGTATATCACGACAGATCGTCGACGCGGACAGACTGAGGTGGGCCATCTTTGGCTCCTCCCCCTTTGAATCCCCGGGAACGAACGGCATTTATCCAGCCCTACTTCAGTGGGGTCTGGATGACCTAATGCCGCACCTGGTAGGAATCCTCAGATCCTCACTGGCACTGAGGTATATTCCAAAAGGTTGGAGAGAAGTCAAAGTCTTGTTCATACCAAAACCAGGAAGAATGGACTATTCCATCCCAAAAGCATATCGACCTATTAGCCTTACATCGTTTTCAATTAAGACTTTAGAGAGGCTGTGCGAACGATACATAAGAGATGTGGTGATAACAAGAAATCCACTGCATCCAAATCAACATGCATACACTCAAAGGAGGTCCACCGATTCGGCTCTTCATCTCGTGGCGGGCCGCATCGAGAGATCGTTGGAAAATAAGGAGTCCACCCTGGGTGTATTCATAGACATAGAAGGCGCATTTGATAGAACCAAATGCAGTTTCCAACAAGAATATCCCCTAAACCATAAAAAATAGCAATCAAAATCAGTGTAGATGGTTGTAAAAGGTTGTCCACAGAGAGGGGTGCTCACACCACTACTATGGAACATGGTCTTAGACTCCTTGGTCAGCCACCTCAATGATAACAACTTCTACACAATAGCATGCGCAGATGACCTAGTGATTCTGCTAACAGGAAGATTCGAGGAGACACTCTGCGCTTTAATGCAGGAGGCCCTCAATATCATAGAACAATGGTGCAGAGACCATTCGCTGTCAATAAATCCAAAAAAGACTGACATGGTCCTCTTCACGAAAAAAAGGAATCTTGCAAAACATCAAGCCCCAAAGCTCCTAGATACCAAACTTAATTTCTCTTTAGAGGTGAAATATTTAGGGGTCACCATTGACAGTAAGTTAACGTGGAACTCCCACTTAGAAAACAGAGTTGAAAAAGCATATATTTCTTATGAGCAGTGTCGTAGAACTATCGGCCGCACCTGGGAAATGTCACTTAAGGTTGCTGCCTGGATCTACACTGCAATCATCAGACCTATGCTAACGTACGGCGCGATTGCCTGGGGAGTTAAGGCAAACCAGCTGATAGTCGTCCATAAAATGGCCCAAATCCAAAGAGCAGCATGCCTCAACACAACAGGAGGCATGAGAACCACACCAACAAGAGCTATGGAGGTAATCCTCGGTCTCACTCCCCTTGACATATACATCAAGGAGGTTGTTTTGATGACCATAGCACGTCTGCGCTCTACTGGTATACAACCTGATGTAGGATCTGGTAAACTGAGACGTAACTTGTGGTATGAGGCCCTCAGGGAGATCCCACTGCTGCAGGCCAATACGGACTCGATTCCACCGCGATATGCCTTCAACAGGCCCTACAAGGTAATCTTTAAAAACAACTCACAAGACCTATTGGAAGAAGGCGCAATCCGCATCTTCACAGACGGGTCTAAATCCAATGTGGGCTCAGGATGTGTTATTTTTTTCCAGATCCCTGAATCTAAACATAAAATGGGCAATGGGCTGCAATTCAAGTGTTGCTCAAACAGAGCTCACTGCTATCTGCATCGCTGCTAAAGAGATGACCAGAAGGAAACCCACAGGTAATAATATATACATCCTTACGGACAGTAGACAAACACTACTAGCCCTGAACAAATCACGTATTACATCAGGCCTAGTACTAGAATGTAACATGGCCTTAATCGAAGCCTGTAACAACAACACGGTCACTTTAGGCTAGATCAAGGGCCATGAGAAATCGAAAGGAAACCGTATCGCAGACTCGCTAGCCAGGAAGGCAACCTCCCAAAAACTCTTGGGACCTGGCACTTTCATTGGTCTATCGGCGTCAGCAACGGCCGACCTATCAAAGGAACATTCCCTTAATGAGTTTAAGGGTAGATGGGACGACGCAGAAGGCTGCAGGCTTGCCAAGGAACTGCTACAGTATCCGGGTAGCAAAGTAGCCAACAAATACGTGACTATGAACAGGCGGAACCTACGAACAACCACGGGAATTCTGACTGGTCACTGCCACCTACGAAAACACCTTCACAGACTGGGTCTATCTAACACCCCACTTTGTAGAGGATGTGAACAAGAAGATGAGACTGTCGAACACAATCTTTGTGAATGTCAGACACTCTCTCATTTTAGGTTTCAAGTATTCGGCGAGCACAGGCTAACATACGCCAATATGAGGGAACTTAATTCAGGCGACGTTATCGCCTACTTCAAGGAAGTAGGCTGGATGACGAGCTAGAAGGATGTTTTGAACCTCAGAAGGATGCACAATGGGTCAATTGTGGCCTAAGTGCTGAGGGACCACCCACCCTTCAAACCTTTACAGATACAGATACAGAGATCGCTCATTTGACGCTCTCTATAACAACATGTGAAATAACAAATAAAATGATATTTCTCACCTCTGTACCAAATTTGGTGAACATTTATAAGTATGTTGTGAAGTTATTGCCAAAAAGCGAAAAAAAATGGTAACTTTAACACTTTGAATCTTAGCAGTAGAAAATATTATTATTTTGATGACCTAAACATGTGGTTGAAATATTGACCATTCTTTATGAAACACTCTGTATAAAATTGAATATAACAGAAAAACAGAATGGTCACAAAGAATTGTATATGAATTCATTAATTGGAAAATAGATTAAAAATTCACGAATATGATAAAACAAATAAAACAGCATTCACAAACAGTAAGATAGCGAAAAAACGGATTTGTTGACTGAATAGTAACGTTCAAGTATTTTATATAAACCCAGTTGCCTTGGGTTTAGGTTCGATAATGCACAAGTTAGGGAAGAACGCCAAAGTAATGACCGAACTGCAGCTGTATCCTGGATATTTCAACGTTTTCTCGAAAATTGTCAAATGTGTTACTCTATGGGGGAATTAACTTGTATCGACGAAATGCTGATAGGATTTCGTGGCAGATGTAGGTTCCGTATGTACATTCCCAATAAACCTCGAAAATACGGAATAAAAATAATGCACGTACCCACTATTTCTATAATGGATACATTTATAGTGGTAAGGATAGCGATGGTTTTTCCTTGACAAATGAAGAGAGAGGTTTCTTGAAAGTAACACAGTCTGTGTTCAGACTAACTCGTCCAATTGTTAATTCAAACCGAAATGTCACAGTAGACAATTGGTTTTCATAAATGGAAGTCGTGGATGAACTGATAAAAAGAGGTTCTACCTATGTTGGCACGCTGTAACGGAACAAAAAAGGGATTCCTAAAGAATTCCTTCCAAATCGGTAATGAGCAGAAGGATCTTCCATTTATGGTTCTACCAACAACTACACTATTGTTTCATACCTACCAAAGATAGGGAAGGCAGTTGTGCTAATATCTTCGATGCACCACACCCAATGTGATGACAGAGAATCTGGTAAGTCCGAAATTATAACATTCTATAACCAATCGGAAGACGGTGTCGATGCCCTAGATAAAAAATGTACCATATATTCCACAAACAGGCGAACTAGGCGATGGCCCATGACCATTTTATTCACACCATTGAATAATGCAGCTGCCAGTGCACATATTTACATGGATGTTACAAGAAGAACAAAGCCATATGCAGAAAAGACTTTTACAAAATTTTCGCAAGACTACTTGCCGAAGAATTCCTCAACATAAGACTGTGCAATTCTCGATTACCTAGGGAGCTTCGTTTAGCTATTGGTAGAATACTCAATAAGCCCCTACCTCTGAAAAAGAGGTAAGAATTGAATATTGAGAACCAGAAACGAAAGAGATGTGGTATCTGTGATCGGAAGAATGACAAAAAAAACGAAAATTTCATGCAGCAAATGTACTCGACCCATGTATGGCGACTGTAGTTCATACGTTTGCAAGAATTGCATTTAAAAATTGTAATACTTTAGTGTTTGCAGTTTTGTTGGAAATAATGTATTGTTGTTATATATATATTTCTTAATTTTCATGAATTATTTTGCCAATTTTTATTTCTATTATTAAAAAATCTAAAAAAATTGATTGTTCTACTTTTTAAGCCTTTGACGTTATCAAATTAAAAATAATAGAAACCAGCATGCACAAATTTAAGTCTATCATAAATCATCTCAAAATAGATATATATTCCTTCGACATTATCTCTGAACCCCCACCCCCCCAAAAAAATTGGGGTCCATCAAACCCCAGGGGCATAGTTGAATGTAAGAAATTCACTACGCCAGTTGAGGGTTAATTTAGAATTGATTAGTTTATTTTTAGTTTCATTTGTCATTTGATAGTACCTTCTGATACAATCATATTTATAATAATTAAATAGTATATTAGCTTAAACATGTACTGTACTTAATTTTTTGTAATGTCAGAATACATATCATTTTGCTTCTCTTTCTGTGTATAATTTTTTGTATAGTAGGTAATTACTGTTTTCTTCCTCATTTTGATGTGCTGGCGCCCCATGTGAAGTTATGGCGCCTCCATAGAGGGCGCGCCCCTCTAGTTGAGGAAGGCTTGTATACAAGATACTTTATTTCAAATATCAAATATGATCATAGTTTCAAACAAAAATCTTGAATCACCTCAACTTACCTATGTTTTATACGCTTCGCTAGATGATATTTGTTCGGAGTATTTTTCAAGTTATCTGAGCAAATCTGTCTTCAATGATATTTTTGAATGGAAATGTGGGATTACAATACAAAGTTATCGAAAATATATTGATCACCTGATCATGTGTATACCTAGGCGCATTAGGAAATGTGTAACAAATCGTGGAGCTTTAACTGAGTGTTCGTGTTTCTCTGTCACTGAGTATATTTACCAAAACAGTACTTGCTCTCTTTCATATACCTAGTAATCCCGATATGTATGATAATTTTTTAACTGTAGGTGGTTCATTCTTACTTCGAATTGACGTTGTCTATCTGCTGCTGCTTCATTCTCAGAAGTATTATTTAGAGGTTCAATCCATTGACAATCGATAGGCAAAGACATTTTTGCTGAAAATCATCATTATTAAAAACAATTCACAATGAATGGTAGAGTTACATTTAGAAGAGTGTTTAGTGGTGTGTTGATGGAAGAAGAACAAATAGGTAAATGTTGGAATAAATTATACTGACCGACACAATTTTTCAGTACCTATAACTTTCTTATAATAAGAAAAAATATTCAACAGTATCAATACTTCAATTTTAATGGGGTTATCAGACCGCTTATACCATTTGGGAGTTAACAAATTAATAAAGTGAACTCCGAAGGTATATTAGAAAATCATATTTGCGAACAATTTTTTATGTCACACGCTGGCCCAATATATTCTCGAGAATTTTGAGAAAAAAATTCAGTTAACTAATTTTGATATTTTAATCAGAGAGGGAGACAATAAGTTTTCCTCCCATATGAGCATCTTATTGATGCAGCGGATCAGGGGTGATAAAAATTCGACTTTGCAGTTCCAGTAGTTTGGCGAAAATCCTCCAATCATTTTTACGTTTAAGATTTCCATATAATAAATACTAAAGATAATTTCGAAAGAAAGCCGTAAATCAAATTTTAAAATGTCTGCTATAAGGTCTCTGCTCCTCACAAAGTTGGTTGGCAACATATCGTTCGGTAGGTAATGGAGATATTGATGTAGCTTCAAAAAACAGCCGTAATAAGGTCAGTTTTATTCCAGGTACTAGCTTGGGTTAGGCGTACTCAATAGTTTAAAGGGATTTAAATTATTCAGTGAGTCAATTAGTTATGTCAAAGCAATAGTCACAACTTCTGAAGATGTGTATTGTTTGTATACTGAACTGATTTATTTCTCCGTATATCCTGCATTATTTTTCCACCAAAGATCTTGTTCCATAATATCCTTCCACCTTCCTTGAATCTCACAAATTCATCAAATTGGTACTGCGTTCTATAATCTTCAGTTATTTTCCGATATTTTTCTTGTGAAAATTTTTCTTTCGTGTACGTTATGTACATGGTCTATTTTTTCCGCGGTTCTTCATAATTACTTCAACAGTTTTTGAATGATTTTTTTTCACTTATAATGACAAATTATCATCTGCATTGGTACGTTACACATTATCACCTTTTCTAGGGACAAATTAAACAGTGTATACTAAAACCAAAAAGTTTGCAAAGTGCAATGACCTCCGCCTGTACCGATATACAGGGTGTCCCGGGACTAATGGGAAAAAAGTCAGGAGCGTATGATTTGAGCCAAAATAATGTTAGTACTTCATATAAACTTTTTCTATGTAGGCCCTCGTTTTCGAGTTATAGGCCTCCAAAGTTTTAATTTTGAATTTGGTTTTTATTTTTATTTTTTTCACTAGTTATTTGATCTTTGTAAAATTTACGGCAAAGCTATAATGTACGTGTATGTTTATTTTGGAAAGGTAAACAGATTTACAGTAGTGCCTTGAAGCCAGGGACGGACTACTCGCAATGGTTAGTGATCCAAAAAATTTGCAGGGATGGCACACCCTGTATTAAATTATCGAAATTTACTTCCCCACACATTAAGCTAGCGAAAAGGTACTCTTGCTGGAATTCGATAAAATGAGCCGCTTGGCTAATATTTACAGTTTTATTATTGCACTACGTACAAATTTACCTAACTAACTTATTAATACGATGTACTACAAAAAAATAATTTGATGATAGCAGATGATAAAAACATTAAGAACTTATTTAATGGGAATTAAAAAGGTACGTAGACAACGTAATTAGTTGCTTTAATCAAAATTACGAACACAACATTATTAAACCATTAAGAAAACCTCATAAAACACAAGTTATAAAACAATCGACTGAAACTAATTCCTAAACAACAAAAACTAACGTTCTTCTAATAAATGTTCAATATGAGCTCCTCCCACTTCGACGCACATTCTAAGTCTACGACGGTTGTTTCTTTGCACTTCTAATAACATTGCAGTGTAACAGATTTCTGTCTATTAAATCTTGCCTTGTTTGCACAGGTGTTGCGTATACCTTACTTTTGAGATAACCCTAGAGGAAGAAATCCATAGGATTAACATCTCCTGATCGCGGTGGTCATTGAAAAGGGCCTCCACGACCAATCCATCTATTAGGAAACCTTGTGTGTAAATGCTATCGTACATCTAAACTGAAATGAGGAGGGGCCCCATCAAGCATGAACCATAAATTCCTACGAGTTTGTAGTAGCACATCATCAAACAGGTTTCATAACTCATTTTGCAAAAACTCCAAATATCTCTGACCGGTCAAAGTATCGTCAATAAAGTATGGCCCCATCAAATGATTGCCAACTATTCCTGCCCAAACATTAACCATGAATCTATGCTGGCTCCTAGTTTGACTAATGCCATATGGATGCACATCATCCCATAAATGCATATTATGAGAATTTATGACTACATCTCTGTTGAAACCGGATTCGTTCGTAAAGAGAACGTTACTAATAAATGTTTTGTCTGCTTGTTGTTGTCGCAGAAACCACTGGCTATACTCAAGTCGTGAAGGATGATCAGCCACTGTCATACTGTGTACTTTTTTCATGTGAAAAGGATATAACAGCTGTTCTTTTAGAACGCGATGCACAACTGATTTCGAGACGTTATGTTCTTTTGATAATTTTCGTAAACTCGTTGATGGTTCATTATCAACTGCATTTAACAAGTCTTGTTCAACTGCCACAGTACGTACGCTTCGTACTGGACCTTCTCTACCTTTTTTTGGCAAAAAACGTCCTAAAATTTAAAACTTTGTTTTGTATACATGGAAAATTACATTTACTTATTCATACCTGTTTCTCGTAACCTGAGATCAATACGCTCAAACATTCGTCTGTCTGGCAATGCTCTGTTTGCAAAATGTTCTGCATAAAGCCTTCTGGCCTCTAAACAGTTTCGAGAAACCAGTCCATACATTAAATTCATATCTGCGTACTCAATAAAAGTGAATTCTGCCATTGTAACTGTTAAATTAAGGACTTATGAATTATTGACAAGTACTGAATACGAACTATTCTACACAATGTTGGACAATTAATCCTATGGTTACTTGATAAACGGTAAAAACACTTTTAAAAAGTTTTCACCAACTTTCCAATTAATGAGTCGTTAATGTTTTTTATCTTCTGCTATCATTAAATTATTTTTTTGTAGTACTGAAGGTAAATTTGGACATCGTATTAATAAGTTAGTTTTACCTCGTTGTGTACTTATAAAAATGGTGAATGTACGTAGTGCATTAATAAAACTGTCAATATTAGCCGAACGGCTCATTTTATAGAATTCTAACAAGAGTACCTTTTCGTTAGCTTAATATGTGGGGAAGTGAATTTCGATAATTTCATACAGGGTGTGCCATCCCTGCAAATTATTTGGATCATTAACCATTGCGAGTAGTCCGTCCCTGGCTTCAAGACACTACTGTAAATCTGTTTACCTTACCAAAATAAACATACACGTACATTATAGCTTTGCCGTGAATTTTATGAAGATCAAATAACTAGTACAAAAAATAAAAATAAAAACTAAATTCAAAATTAAAACTTTGGAGGCCTATAACTCGAAAACGAGGGCCGGAATAGAAAAAGTTTATATGAAGTACTAACATTATTTTGACTCAGATTATACGCTCCTGACTTTTTTCCCGTTAGTCCCGGGACACCCTGTATACCTTGCACAGTGCCGTGGAAATTATTATTGCGGTGTCAAAAATAACATTGTTACATTTTTCTGAATTATTTTTTGCGTGGGAAGCGTTGTAATCACAAGCAAGTTTCCACATCACTCATAAAGTATTGGTTATGGCGCGTTACATTTTTTTGTGGGTGGTTCGCCGGTAGCCGTATCTTCCATATAAATTAACAATTTCTGATAAAATAAACAAAGTTCCTTAACAAAATTAAATTTATATATATATATATGTATATATTTTGGTTACTTTCTTGGATTAAAGGTCAAATATACTTAAAAAACATTTAATAACGACGTACGTTTCGACTTATGAAGTCATCTTCTGGTTAATAAAATAATCTAAAATTATTACATGTATAAATTAAAATTCTGTCAATATTTATAAAATCAAATTACACGAAAACAATATAAATTATTACCTTTCTTTCATTATTTCAGATATCACATGAAAGACAAAACAATTTCTGAACAGGTACATATTTATCACGCATTGCTTGGACATTGAACTGAATACAAATTGGTCTCTCTATAGATTAGTTGTAATTTTTTTATCATAATTAATATTTTTCCTTTTTATACTTTATCGTTAGTACGGACAAATTATGATTTTAATGCTGTTAAATTTTATAGCAAAGTGCAAGAGATCAGAGCTAATATCATTCTCTCAAAATACCATCATAGATGATGTTTAAATTGCTAATATCGCTTCTATTATTTATGCTATTAGGAACTTTTTTAATGTTAATCATTTCTAAAAACGTTCTAACTTTTTCATTTTTTTCCCTGGCCAATATTTTCACATCGTTAAAGTTAAAACTATGTCCAGTATTTTTGCAATGATTTGATAATGCTGTGACAATATATATATATATATATATATATATATATATATATATTGTATCGTTTTCTTTAATCTTTTATAATAGAATTTATAATTTAATCATTATCCTATCTCAATATTAATTTATTTATCAAAAAATTATTATTTTTTATTGCCCAGACTATTATTTTAACGTTGCTAGCTCAAGATTGGTTTTTTATCATTCAACCACGACTATATTAATTATTATTAGAAACAGAACGATCGTCAAGCATGTACAAAACTCTATCAAAGTTAGGGTTCAACCGCGCCATTCAAAATTTTAGCTACGAATTTTGAAATTTATATCAATATTTTCTCAATATCATCAAAATATGTCTTCAAACTATTATTTTCATCGTCGGAATGTGAAATTAATACTAAACAAATTCATGATTTCAGGAGTTTTAAGTATAGAAGATTTTTACGGTAAGTATATATACACATATATCATAGATAATAATCCAATATGATTACGACAATATAATACCATTATAATTTTATAATTCTAGAAACCGCCAATGACCGTAAAATTTGAGAAAATGTGAATTTATTTTCTCCGCAGATGTTAAAAGAAAACCCAAATAACACTGATCACGCACAGAGTTCTTACCGTTGTTGGAATTTAAGACACTTGGCTTACATCGTCTTGAGATGAATCGCCTAACGCAAGTACTAAATGATTTGGTGCTTAAGCTTCAAATTAATATACTATCATAGCATTTTTTTTAATTAGGAATAGTCCCACATAATCTACCTGCACTACACTAAATGGAGATATGACCTTTGAACGGTTTATGGGGAGATTACCCATTACGGGGTTAATCTGATTTGGATTAAATCTGAAATGCTTCATGCAGGTTCTCACAGTTTGTCGAGATAAATTTCTTCATGATATAACCCATAATTTGTCACGAATAGCATGAAGAAGCTGCCGAGGTCCAACATGAAGGATCTCAATGTGATTAGCTAGCTAGGATAGTATTTACTATATTGAGAGTCAAAATTATTCAGGCAGCTCCCAACACAGATTATACCGTCTTCATCAGGGATCGAAATTTGCTTTTGCAAGGTATAATTTTGCCTGATTCGAATGCTTTAATTTTTCCAGGAAAATATTTGTAGTTGTGCTATCTTAACTAGATAATTCAGACTATAATCCAATTCAGACACACTCAATTGGTTAGCAAGGTGTCGATCCGAAGGAGGGAACGACAATTGTTCCTGAAACTCAATAGCCAAGCAGCGATACGAATCAATTAAAAAAGATCAGAATATTCTTAGAGAGAAAGGACTTTCTATTTTTGATTGTAAAATGTTAACTTTTTGCCTAATTTTTGGCAAAGACTCAGGTATCTTTGAATTATCTGGCCAGCTGACTGGGATATTGTCCCCTAGTTACTATGTCGACAGGATTGTCATGGCTGAAAACCTACTTCCATTGGATGTTGTGAGAAAGGTTTTAAATTTCCGCCAACCGATTTCCAACAAATGTGTTCAAAAGACTAGGACTGGCTCGAATCCAAGCTAATACAATGGAGCAGTCGGAACTAAGTTATATACCTTCAAGATGTACAGAAAGAGTGCAACCCTGGATTTGCTACATAAAAGATTGACATTGACCTCTCCATTCAAATTGACTGACCTCAGGTACATTTAAAAATCATAGGCTTTCTCGGGTGTATCGGAACACCCATGCAGCTGAATGCTGATATAATGATTGCAAACATCATACCAGGATATAGAGAAATTCATGCAAAGATTCCAACTAATCTGTAATTTTGATCCAATATGACATAATTTGAAATGGAATGGGATCATTCCCGATTATTTTTCAACCCATAAAGTTTGTATCAGAATTTTTAATATAATTGTGAAAGGACTTCTAATATATCATAGATTTGAGCAATATCAGCTAGAATTTTCCTTATTTTAATGTCCTAATTGTCACAACATAAATCAATACTGTAGCACACCTAATGATGAGTTTTACAATGCCAAGTAACACTTAAAGTATTGAAAATACTAGAATATCCCAGGTTCACATGAATGTTAGTTCTTAATGAATTTGTACTTAAATGCTCTAAAGCTTGGTTATGAGTACAACAAAGTTTTGCCGGAGATCTTAAGCATTATAAGACATAAATATCTATGTCTGTTAACAAGTGCTAAAATAATTGATCAAGGCATTCAAATCTGCAAGGACATTTCTATGGTGTTAAATAAAGTTGGCTGTGAATTTCGCAAGTGGCCCTCGAATGAACCAACATTTTGAAAAGACACTTTAGGTAAGAGGAACATGATTGGCCATTAGTCACAGTGTTTATTTCAGACGATTTTAAAGAGTCTGCGACAGAGGAGCGCCATATAATTTCTGGTCTAACCAAGACTCGGAGGTACATTTTTACTGTGTTTACTGAAATGGCTTAGCAATGCAGCGTGAATCTGAGAATAATGCACAAAATATCATCCTGCAAAGTTGGACCTGTCAACAGAATATCATCAAGTAAATGACCGGAACTAGAGGGACTTGAGGAAGTGAAGACGGTCATAAACTTAATAGTATAGCTATCTTCCTTCAGGACTCCATGGTGAGGTATGAAGTATTCTACCTTTGTATTGGAAGATTTTGTGGCACATTCGCTCATGTGACCCAAAGCTAGTTATTCGTCCATAAATTGGATATAAAGATCTAAGAGAACTTTATTTTTCTTTAATATGTTTTCCGAAGAGAAAAAACGTATAGATGCTATATACCTTGATTCCCCTAATGGAATTGTAGGTGATTTTGATGGTAATGAAACCATGAATCTACCATCCTCATTGCACTGAGTGTTTTCGCTGAAATATTTTTCACTAGCTTCGTCGTCAGAAGAAAGAAGCTTTTGTTGTGAAAGTTCCTCGGTTTCCCAGAAGTTAATTAAATAATTGAACAAGTCAGTATTTGTTACTAAATTACAACATAGAATTTAAGGTTGGACTATTTAAAGGTCCAGCTCCGAAGAGGAAGTACAGAACCTACAAGTAGATAAAAGAGTCAAGGAAAATCCCAAAAACACAATGAAAAATAAACGGTTTTAAACATTAAAACTTACTTTTCCGCATTTGTGGCCCCAAACAATATTCTATGATAAAATTGTTACTTGTATACACTTCGGGTAATGTATCGTGCTAACAAACCGAATTCCTTAAAAAATAACCCAAAAATTTAGAATATATGGATTTATAGGACCCGCTGTAGTCGCTCTAGTCAACTGAAAATCAGTGGGGTACATCTGTGAGACACCTTGAACAATATTCAATCATAAAATGGATCAATCGTATACTCTCTGGAGGCTGTATCGTGCTAACAAACTGAAACTTCTCCAAAAATGACAAAAATTTGGTACTTCAAGTACCATAGCAGCCGTTGTACTAGCTTTAATGAGCTGAATATCAATAGGGTTCATCTTGTAGATGCTCTGAATAATATCCAATTATAAAATTGGTCACTTGTATATACTCCGGAGGCTGTATCGTGCTAACAAATTGAAGCTTCTCCAAAAAATGACAAAAATATCGTACTTAAAGTACTGTAGCAACTGTTGAAGTGGATCTGGTAAGCTGAAAATCAATAGGGATCATCAGCAAGATGTCCGGAATAATATTCAATCATAAAATTGGTGACTTGTTGAACTATGGAGGCTGTATCGTGCTAACAAACTCAAATTTCTCAAAAAATTACAAAATGTCGTACTTCAAGTACCATAGCACCCGTTGTACTGGCTCTGGTGAGCTGAAAATCAATAGGATTCATCTGTGACATGTCCTTGACAATATTCAATCATAAAATTGCTGACTTATTGCACTCCGTAGGCAGTATCGTGCTAACAAGACATGTAAGGAAAAGTGGCCGACGACAACGACAACGACGACGACGACGACGACATACACACAGGATTTTTTTTCTAAAAACCGTTTTTTCGTGTTGTCGTTGATGGAGAACGTAAAAATAACTCAAAAAAAAATTCAAAATTCCAACTTTTTTTGGAGTAAACCAATACTTTTCTCGCATATAGATAGGTTGACGGGAAAGTAAAAATAAAACATCTCGTCCCCGATTGTAATAAACGGAAATGTATCGGCGTATAGGGAAATAATACATAAATTAAAAGAAAAGATTTCGAAAAACTGAAACGAAGGTGTAATTTCATACTTATTCCAGGACGGAGGATAAATCGCACGCCAAGAGATGGAAAACGCCTACAAAATTCATATTAAAGATGAGTAACAAGGGAAGACCATTGTACCTGGTTGTTACTGACTCAAAACTAACTCTGGATTTTTTGAAAAATAACGTTAGAGTTGTTGAACTTACGAAAGTACAATAGGAACATCGCATACAGAGTGAATCGATAAATCAATGTGGCATCTGCTAACTGTGCGGCCGCGCAACGTCTAACTGTAGAAAAATACATAGATGTCTTAAATGTGCAGGCCAACACCTTACACCCGAATGCCCAAAAAACGAAACATAACCTGCAAGTTGTGCCAACTGCGACAGAAACCATCCCGCTAACGCGGAAATATGTCTAGAATACGTTAAAAGAAGGGTCTGGTTAAATATATTCCAGCCCCAACTTCCATAATGAACCAACTCATGGACACAGAAAAACAATAATTAGACCGAATTTCTCAGTCAGAGTTAAAAAGTATATTTGAATACCTCCACCAAATGGTTAACCTAGACGAACTAGCTAGAGCCCTTTCCAACCTGTTAGAGAAAATAAAATCAGCCAGAAGCAAGATTGAGAAGTTTACAGTCCACAACAACTTTGTTGCCGGTATAGGCAGCTATGGCATCTAGGCAGGTACGTGGTAAAACAGGCTGTCAAAAACGATATAATATCAAAATTGTTTTATGTAATATAAAAGGACTACTTTCGAAACTCCATTTAATCAGACATTTTCATGACATTTACAAACCAGATATATTTCTAATCGAGACGCTTCTAAAACCAAATAAATATATAAATTTGAAATAAGGCAGAATATCGTCTCTTTAGATAAGACCGCAGCAGTGATGCCAGAGGAAGCGGTATAGCATTATTAATCAAAATGGCATACATTTCAAACTACTGCAACAAACAACACATCAATTGAGCATATCGTCATACTATTAGATAACACCCCTAACAATGTACTAAAAGAAGCTAACTATTTTAATTCAACAAAAACCCACAACGAAGTTCTAATTATAGGAGAATTGAACTGTAATCACCCACAGTGGAACAAGTATGCAAAACACCCAAATAAAAATAGAAGAACTCTCCAGAGTCCGATAATTCGGACTGCAATGTACACACCACAAACGACCCAACGCACTTGCGGCTTAAGCCATTCCCTAAGTACAATTGACATGGCCATTGAAAAAATATTAATAACATAACTGAAATCAAAACCCTCACTGACTTATATTCTGATCACGATCCTGTCCTTATTAATCTAAATCTCTCACACAGTATACAAAATCTCATCATTAATACATATGATTACAGCTCCACAAGTTGGATTGAATTTAGGAAACATATAAATGAAAACATCCAATTTACATTTAAAATTGAAAACCCAGTACACTTAAGAGAAATAATAGACACAGTTATTACCTTAAAACCTAAAATACACTTCCACAATACCCTTCCCGATATTATCATCAAATTAATAAACGATAAAAACAAAAATCTAGACAAGAAAATGAAAGACACTGTTGAAAGATTATCAAAATACAATAAACTCCCTCATCAAGGAATATAAAAATTAGAACTGGTCAACTTTCCTAAACAAACTCAAACCTGAAACACTTTAAAAATCAGCGCATAGAAATAACAAAAATTAACAATAACGGACACATAATCAATAACACGACCAAAATCGTAGAATCGTAGAAAATTTTGTAGAGTACATTCAAAGTAATTTTGTAAATAATTCTCAACATACGTTACATCACAATTACACAAACAGTATAGCAATATTTACATACATCAAATACACAGAACAAATACAATCTAGCATCCTACACGGAATAATATAACACAATTCGGCAACTTAAAAATAAAATAGCTCCAGGCGGCATTCACAAGATTTTACTAAAAAACCTACCAAAAAAGCACTTCTGCAACTAACACACATCACAAACTACATAATTAAAACTGGCTGCTACCTCGATATGCTCAAAGCTGACAATATCATCTCCATTCTGAAACCAAGCAAATAACCATGTTGTGGATAGCCACCGACCTATATCATTATTGAATATTATCGCAAAGGTTACAGATAAAATAATACTAAAAACGCAACAAGCATTTATTGATAAAAGCAACATAATACCCTCCGAGCAGTACGGTTTCAGAAGCTGCCACAGCACAATTACTCAAACAATTAGAATTCTAAACTACATTAGAGGAAGCTTTCGTGTACAAAACAAATCCGTTATGGTTGCTATTCACATTCAAAGAGCTTTTGACACCATATGGCTCGAAGGTATATTATACAAACTCTTAGACTAGGAAAGAGAGGGGACTCGTAACGCTGTCAACTATTGTAATACCAATGCTCACCAAGTCATAAACTTAATTCTCTTCCCATATTATTATTCTAAACGACTGAAATTTTGATTTATAAATTAATCCTCATACATGGGAAATTTTAAAATAAAACTATATTGATTTATTTAACTTATATCAAAATTGTAGGCAATTTTGGGGTTAGGAATTCCGAGAAACTGAACAATAAATTCGTTAATTTTCAATAAAAAAGTATCGTAATGTCTTTTCTACTAACATTATTGAATTTATTATGATATACGTTTTAATTCACTAGTGGGGTTTTATGATTAAAAGCTTATTTTTTAAGATATTAACATTCAAACTCACATTAACACTTAAAATAAATCAAAAACTAAACATAAATGCCTCCACAGGAGAAAAACCACAAAAAACAGCTCATTGCAATCACATCTTTGGATACATTGACTTAATATCATTCCAAGAACTACATTAAAATATTTGGGATACACAATACAGGAAAACAATACGCTACTGCACAATTAGATCCAAGTTCGAATGGATAAAATTGCAATGGGCCAGTAATATCTACTTATATGCAGACACAGTAAACTCACAACTAGAAACAAATGAATCATTCACGAACAAATAACAATAAAACTCATTTAACAACAAAATACAATTTTCACTCCCTGCCGATGTTGCAAAATAAGTTTCTAAGAGTGGCAATCAAAATTCCAACACCTTTTCCCAAACTCCCAAAAACCTCATGGTTACATGAGAAAGCCGACATACACACTATCAAAGACTTCACAACAAAAATATCTATTATAAACTATTACAACCGTAGTCTGCCAGAAAATCTTCGAAATGCACTCAAAGCCGTAAATCGCGCAAGAGAAACCCGAGATAGTGGCTGTAGGTTTCTGCATGATTCGTGAATTACATAACTTGGTTGTTCAATCCCAAATCCACAAATCTCAAATCAGAAATAAATAAAACCCAGTCACATAAACTGGACAGAACTACCCGTAATTTCCAAACATAAAATCAACGTCTGCCATGTTGCCTTCTCCAAGGTTAAACCCATATCAACTATTAATATCCTCTTTTCAGCTGCTTTTCAGGGAAAACTGAGCCAATAGGTTTCAAGAACAAAAATTATATACCGGGTACAAAGTTATACAATGAACCAGAAATATAGATGATACCGTAGACGCAAGGAGTCATCTGCACTCCACGAAGAAACGCAGGAAGTCCAAGGATCGCCAGACCACCACAATTATTTTGATGTAATCCTTAGACCTAATGCAAATGAGGAACAAAATATGTAAATAAAGACTATTTTAATCAAATCCACTAGTAATTTATCCCAATTGGGTCTCCGCAAGTTAATTATTTTGCCAGTATTTCAAAATACGCCAACACAAATATGTTCCTATCAAAAGATCATTCTTAATAGATTTAAAAAAGGTTCCATTGGCCAAAGAAATGCCTCTGGGTATGTTCCAATTAACAACGTTAATGTGAGGTAAGTACCTCGTGATTTCTGATATGATGAGTCAAAGATTTAAAAGGAGCATTTGTTTATTTTAGTTCAAATGTATATTTTCATTTAATGCAAATGTCCAACAAGGCCTTCGAAAAGTGTTCATGAACATCCCTATCTAAAACCACTATGCGAGTTGTGCTTATAACGACTTGTGGAACCGCAGACATAGTGCTAATACTGTCTTCATGTAATAAAGTATTATGTCTTTTTTTGCATTTGCGACAAGGACCACAAGCACATTGCTAAATATTATTGAAATGACCCGGACGGAAACAGTTTAAATATAACTTTGTGAACAAGTAATATTTGACTTTATTCATAATAAATAAAATAACAAGTAATATTTATTATACAAGAAATAGAACATTTATGTTTCTTCTACTTGTTACCGTCTTCGGTCCTCGAGAGATCCCTTATACTGATGAGCTACGCTTACGATTAAAAGGAGGTAGTCTATTCGTACAGCGACATCGATGAGCGGGAACCGGAACTCCACGGCAATGTTAATAGAACTGCCAACTCTTCAGGCGTCTCGTGTTGGCCGTTGTGGTTTGGGGTTGTGAGAATTGTTAGAATCTCCCCCTCTGGCTTCGAGTCCTCCTAGAGGATGAGGAACCCGGATCTGCTTGGGAACAGTCGTCCGGAATAGGTGGTGTCCTAGGAGTTGGAGCGATGCCGTCATTCCTTATCTTTTTGGGCCTACCACGCTTACGAATTGGTCTTATTGGTTCAGGTTTTACTTCCTGACTATCCTTGAAGGGTAAAATGTGCGATGCGTGATATACACCCAGTGGCTTCTGGGGTGTATTGGGATCGGCTACTTCATAACTAGCAGGTCCTCTTTGGCGAAGGATTATATAGGGCCCATCTCTTCGCGGTGCGAACTTTGAAGTGAATCCTTTTGGGGCATTGCTAAAGAAATGTCCTGTTATCAATATTCTATCGCCGATGTTTTATAGTATGGGGGCGGCGATTTTTATTATGGGCTTGTTGGTTCTGATCGTGCTTATTTTCTGTAATTTCTTTTGCTGATAGAAGCGTATCATCTGATTGTAACAGCTTAGGAGTGACTTCTTCAACGAAGTTTTCACTAGTTACTACCGTTCTCTGCCAAATGTCAGAAACGCAGGGGTTTGCTTGGTACTGTCACATCGCGCACAATTCATAGCAAACCGTATCGCTGGTAACTGTTCAGGCCATGTGTTGTGATTGCTTGGCACAAGTTTACTTGATTGTGTCTTGAGATCCCTGTTTTTTCTCTACACCATGTTTGCTTCGGGGTGATACAAGGGAATAAATGTTTGCTTTATTCCCAGGCAGAAAGTAAGTTTTTGCATTACAGCAGACAGGAACTGTGTCCCGTTATCACTGATTATTCGCCTAGGTAGACCGAAACGTAGAAACACCTCATTCAACAAATGTTGTGCGCAATTTTCAGCAGTGGCTTCAGTCAGTGCGAATAATTCGACCCATCGACTAGCAGTGTCTTCCACTATTAGTATCCATTTATCACCTCTATCTGATATTGGTAGGGGACCGAATAGGTCCACGGCCAGGACTTCCAAACGCTGGTTGACGACTTGAGTTTGCATTAGCCCTGCGGGTTTTCTGTTAGTTATCTTATATCGTTGACATTCCAAACAAGTAGATACGTGTTTGGCGATGTCCTGTCTCATTCTGTTCGAGAAATATCGCCTCGAGATTCGGTGAGTGGTCTTGTCAATACCGTAGTGGCCTGACAGAGGACTGTCGTGGTAGGCGTGTAAAATATTTTTAAATTCCTCAGCCGGTACCACTAGCCTAGCTTCTTCATCCTCTTGATCGTCCGTATAACGATATAGTACCCCTCTATGTAGCAAACATCCTCTATTAACCCACTTTTGATTTCGTTCATCGTTGGAAACATCTTCCAGGGATTCCATAATATTTTTTACGTCCGGGTCTTTTAACTGCTGTTCCCGTAGTTCTTTTTCAGTCTTACTGGGAATATCTATTTGGAGGCTGCAAATCTGACAGGAGTCGCTGTGATTGCTACAATGTGGTCTAGACAGGAAGTCAGCTACTCGGTTTATTTTCCCAGGTGCGTAACGTACATGTAAATTATAGGACTGGAGTTGTAACGCCCAACGGGCTAACCTCCCCGTTGGAGTCTTTATAGTGAGTAACCATTTTAAAGGTTGATGATCTGTTATTACGATTATTTCAGATCCCTCTATATATCCTCTTAATTTATTAATAGCCTATACGATCGCTAAAGCTTCTCTTTCGGTCGTATTATAATTCCTTTCAGCGCCATTCAATAGTCTGCTGGCATATTCTATGGGGTGCTCATTGCCTCCCTCCCCCTGGACTAAAACGCCTCCTATAGCATAGAAGCTAGCGTCCGTTTTAATAATGTAAGGCTGGGAATCGTTGGCTTGGTTTAGGACTGGGCTGGTTGTGAGACAATATTTCAATTGCTCAAAAGCTTCCTGCTCGACTTGGGTCCATTTCCAGATTGTCTTTTTTTGTAACATTGGTAAGAGGGCGTGCCATCGTTGCAAAAGTGGGTATAAATCTTCGGTACCATGAGCATGTCTGGATTAATGATAATAGTTGCTTTAGACTAGACGGCGGCTGTAGATCTACAATGGCGGTAACCTTTTCAGGGTCCATGATTATCCCTTCAGGAGTAATTTGATGGCCCAAATACTTGACCTGTGAACAGCTAAATCTACACTTCTTCCCATTGGCCCTTAGATTGTTAGTACGGAGTTGTGCAAACACTTCCCTTAAATCGTGAAGATGCTGCTCGAAAGTGTAAGATCTAACTATAAGATCGTCAAGGTATACCAATGAGTTAACCTTACTAAGTCCTATCCTAAATCTGTCCATTAGCCGCTGGAAGGTCGCTGGTGCGTTACGCAGGCCGAACGGCATTCTATTAAATCTGTAAACTCCAAAAGGAGTAATGAATCCGGTTTTATCTTTATCGTCATCGTGAACTGGTATTTGCCAATAGCCGGACTGTAAGTCTATCGTTGACATGTAGGGCAAACTTTTTGCAGCACGAAGCAAATCATCAATGCGAGGGAGCGGATACCTATCAGGCGCTGTGATTGCATTAAGACGTCTATAGTCTACGCACACTCTAACGTCCTGATCTTTCTTTGCGACCAAAACGACAGAGGAGGTCCATGGTGTACTGCTTTCCTCTATAATTTCATTTTCCAGCATTTCTTCAAATTTTCCCCGCAGCACTGTCTGGCGATTTGCACTTAGTCTGTATGGAGCAGATAATCTGGGAGCATGGTAGCCAGTACTGATTCGGTGTTCCGTTTGTACCGTTGGAGGACCCTCTTTGCAAAATCTGTCTTTATAATCTAGAAGTAGATTATCAAATTGGGATCTTTGCTCATTGTTAAGTTTTGGGGCTTCCTAGGGTTTGCGTGATATGTCGATGCAGAAAAGGTCGAATCTGCGTCGTTTTCGAGGGTCTTGCTTCGGCGGACTGTTCTTATAATACTGTGGAAGTGCATCCTCGAAGATTAGATCAATGGCCTCAGGAGAGTATGCCTCTGCACTTTCTTGTAACCCAACGGGTTGTCGTTGCGGTGAAAGGTCCATTTCTATTAACTTTTCATTTCTATTAACTTAAAGGATGGTTCCTCTGGTAATGGTGAGGTGAACACCTCCAAAAAGGGTGATCCTATCTGCCTCATCTCTGTTGAGTTGAGTTGTGTGTGGGGGTAAGTACCTATTGGTGCCTTTGATGTACGTATTTAGATTCTATGACGGCTCCTAGTGTGACGTCTATGAATTCGAACATTTGCGCTGGATTGTCAATGAAATGCCAACATCTTTGCGAAGATACCAAAACCATAGCTGTTTGGTCCAAAAAGTCTATTCCCAATAATGTACGATTGTCTTCTGCTTTTGGTAAAATAATGAAGTCAATAGGAAATATTCTTGTCCCTATTTCGATTTTTACTGTTGTTGTTAGTATGTTAGTATTTCCTGATCTTGACTTTGTCCATCAGCCAGAGTTACAGCAGCTGATCGTTTCAGAAATTTTACTGAAGGAACACTCTTAAGATGTTCATAAAGGGACCTGCCTGCTACGCTTGTTCTGGCGGCCGTGTCTATGTGTGCAACCCCTTGAATTCCTTGTACTTTAATGGGTATTGTGGGAACTTGAGTCTGATTTATGAACGTATGTATAGAATAGAAATTTATAGCCTGAGTGGTAACATCTGATTTTTTCTCGGTGCAGACAGGGCAGTCACTTCGATAATAACCTGCTTTACCACACCCATAGCAATTAAGGCCGGTTTGACGGTCTATCTTTCCAGTGTTTTCCTCATTTGCTGAAGTTTGCTTAAGTGCTGACTTCGTCTCTGTTTCTACTACTATTCGTTATCGGCATTCTTCTTGTGTATGTCCCCCATAGTGGCAAAAGTTGCATCTATTTTTATTGCTTTTTAAGACACTCATCTTTCCTGTTTTTGAGCTACATATTCTGTCTTTCGTAATTTCTCTTCTTGATTCTTGCTGCATAGCTTCTACTTCTCTGCCTTTCTGAAGTAGGTCGGAAAAAGTATTACAATCGTCTCGAGAGATCTTTTTCCATAGGTCAATATGAAGTAGGCCAAATATCATGTCGAGTTGAGTCGCTTCATCATGTCTTCTTTGGGGTAGCTATACTAGATGGGCTCGTTTCTTACAAATAAAAGCGTCTATAGGAGTGCTACGCACCTGGCTTTCGCTAAAGATCTCTATATAAATTTGATGTGCCGGTTTAGATGACGAGAACGCTGTTTTAATGAGCGCGGTTGCCTAATCCCACGTACGAGCTTCGCCTTTGGCCCATTGCCACCAAAGTGAAGCTGTGTCGGTTAGCAATAAAGGTAGTCCTTTTAGGGCGTCGTTGTCTGTTATTTCCTCAACTTCTTTATATATGGAGACGGTCGTGATAAACGCATCTACCGTTGTATGACATCTTATTCCACCAAACCTAGCGGTGCATTTCCTAAAACTCCCGGACAAGGAAGGCGTTGACGGTCCTTCTTTATTAGCCGAAATAGTTTTAAGTAATCTTTGGAATTGCTCGGGACATCTGCATTGTACCTTCTGTGATTAATTTGCGTTGACTGCGACGCAGACCTGATGGGACGCCTTTCTTATGTTTTGGAATCTTGGTGGGTTATTCCTAATCAATCCTTTTTCTTCTTGCGAATTTCGACAAACAACGCCAAAACAATGGCTATTGTTTTTCTAAAACTTTCTTCAATAGACGATATAGCGAATCTCACTTCTAGATAGCTCAATCAATCCTTTTCTTCTTGCGAGTTTCGACAAACAACGCCAAAACAATGGCTTTGGTTATTCTAAAATTCTCTTGATGTGACTGGATGTAGCGAACCTCACTTTTCTTCTCGAGAATTACGATGCTCTAGTTTTTCTAATATTCCCTGGACATTTATAAACTGCTTATTCAAACACCGACAAGTAACGCCACTGAGTGACTATTAATTGTCTAGTAATTTGAACAAAATTGTAGCTTTACATTGAGCGTCAGATTGTGAACAAGTAATATTTTATAAATAAAACTTTATTCATAATAAATAAAATAACAAGTAATATTTATTATACAAGAAATAGAACATTTATGTATCTTCTACTTGTTACCGTCTTCGGTCCTCGAGAGATCCCTTATACTGATGAGCTACGCTCACGATTAAAAGGAGGTAGTCTATTCGTACAGCGACATCGATGAGCGGGAACCGGAACTCCACGGCAATGTTAATAGGATTGCCAACTCTTCAGGCGTCTCGTGTTGGCCGTTGTGGTTTGGGGTTGTGAGAATTACGGGCGATGGAAATAAATTTTTGACAGTTGTAAACAGCTTAACATTCTTGGCATCAGTTACAACCTTTCTTCTCAATGTTATTTGTTGGAATGTAACCCTTTACCGGTTGTTTGAACTTTTTGAACCTGTTACGCTGCTCATTGTTTTTAAGCTCAACTGCTTCTAATAAATCAGCTCTACAACGCAGGAAATCTTTCAAATTCTCTCAATTAGACAATTGCCCATTCGCCATTACATATTTAATAATGCTTTCTAGTATCTTCCTTAGTTCATATGAAGAATCTTTTTGAACTTGCTCCAATGATTATGTACTAATAACTAACTAACAGTCTCCCAAGCTACCAAATAACGGTTACCTTAAAACTGTATGGACTTTATGATTTTTGCAAACGCACCCTCTTACGAGGCTCGTAGATAATGATATTTTTGAATATTGGTGATTGCTGCATTTTCATGAATCAGCGAACAAAAACTATCCTTAAACTAAAGTATCATAACTTCCCTCAAATGAGAGTAACCGAATGGTTGGAAGTTGAATTCCATTAACCCTCGTGGTACCGTGCTGAAAATTTACACGCGGTACATTTGTACCCCACGTCAAAATCATATACTATAGCGGTATTCATTAAGCATACAATGCAGTATTTATAGTTGATCTTTATCTATTAATATTTTTATTTCTAAAGTAAGTACAAAAGTAAGTAAACAGGCTAATATTCTTCACCACTAAAAAATAACATTCTTAATGCTTTTCATTCCAGCTCAGTGTCTTTGCATCTTCTGCAAATTATTTGCGTTGTACAATGTTCAGAGCACACAAAATTTTTACATTGGATGCAAAACTTTTTGGATTTTCGGTCTCTTTTTCTGTCACACAAGTGGCACAGTCCAGCAGTGGACGGCACTTGTGCTTCGTTGCGTGCTAGTTATGTAATAACATCAAGCATGTAGTTCCTAATAGTTTTGTGTAAACGTTTTTGAGTTCCAAATCTTCGAAAGATATTTGGTTTGACGAGTGCCTCGCCCAACCGAAGCAAATATTTTCTTCTATCATCCCTGCTTTTTGTTTTCGTTTTAGGAAATTTAGTTTTCCATCAAATAAACGAATTTATTCCGGCGATATCCAATAATTGACCAAATATTGGCAGTGGCCAACGGTTGCTTATTCGGCCAGCTGAATATTGTTTTACCGCTTGATTGACGGTGTCTACGGCACCTTTTGTTTTATTGTAGTGCAATATGACATCGGGTTTGTGTTTGGAAGCTTCTTCTGAAACAGCATCATCGTGATGCTCTGTAGGTCGTAATATAACTGCTTTTCCTTGCTTCACATGTAGGAGACAATTGTATGGCTTTGCGTGAATGCACACATGCTAGAAAAGACTGGCTTTGAGCAATTCTTTGGGAATATAGGTCTTATTTGCTCGAAGAGTACCGCAGAGAGTTATTTCTTTCTCCAGCAATTTATTTGCCAATGGCTTAGTTGTAAAGAAGTTGTCCGTTGTAAGACCGTATCCTGTCCCTAATGAACTTACAAGATCAAGCACAAGTCTTTCTCACTAATTTTTTTATACAACATTGTTGAGTTAGCCCAGGTATACTCGCAAATTAAGATTATAGCAAGTTTCACTGTCGGCCATCGCCCATATTTTCAATCCATACTTATCGGGTTTACTCTTCATATAAACCCAGTTGCTTACAAATATATCAAAAACGTCCCTAATTGGAGCCAATTTTTCAACGCTTTGCGAGCTTCTCTGGTTGTAAAGTCATCAAACCGAAGAAACTATAGCAACTGAAAGCGTGTACGAGACATTAGTGAAGCAATTATTGGCCTAGCATAACCATATTCGTTTTTATCAGGATGACGTTCATTAAAAAGTTTCAATACCTACAATTATAAAAAAATGCAAAAAGTTACAAAAGTTGTACCAATAAAGATAAGTGCACTATCGCCTGCTCAGCTTATCATTTGTTTGAAGTATAATAACTTCAACTATTTCATCGAAAAATAACAACCTAAATGCATCCAATTCAGATGTCAAATTTGAACTAAATTCAGTAAGTCCTTGCTTTATCTTCACTATATCCCTGATTGTTCGGAACGACTGTCTAAAAGTTACTTTTGCCCATTCTGTGCTATTCATGGTTTTGTAGACTAGATCGGGGTTATAATTTTCTTGTAAAACTGCTTCCAGTTGTACATTTTCTCCTAAACCTTCCGTTTCAGTATTATCGTCCCCTATATCGTCATATACCTCTTCACATATTTCCGGTTCTTCATCACTGTCTTCTTCAGTATCACAATAGTTTATAATATCGTCCACTGCGTCTGCATTATCGTCTTTAGAAACTGTTCCATTTCAAATTCAGTCAGTATCTCAGAATGTCGTACCTGTATTTTTAGACATATTTTACTGCAACGTTATTGCAAGAAACTATAACAAATTACTATAATTGTGACACGTTATGTACGATTGACAATCTCACACTGCAAGCTCATACATGAATTTACGCCCTCCTGGCGGTAAATAATCTTACTGCGCATGTGAAGGTGGCAGCAAAAATTTGCTGGCTTCAAGCACCGAGCGGGGTACAAATACACCCCGTGCCAGTTTTTATTTTTCAATTACGTTCCTTTGAGAGTTGTGAAAAAATTGAAAAGAGGTCAAGTTTTACTGCTCTTTATTAACAATAAAAAATATGGAGGCATAATGAGCAATATTTTAAAAATTAAGTCATAATAACTGACGCTGGGGTGCATATGTATCCTGCTCGGTACCTCGAGGGTTAATGTGGCCTGAATGCTCATAACAATTATTGGTATTCCTAGTGCTATTAGAATTATTAGGAATGTTATCATCTTTTTCATTTTAATGTCTACAAGAAGAGATTTAGGTAAAGCGGTGATACAACCGAATGTATTTTCGAAGACAATGACCTCTTCGTGAGACTACTCAAAAACTCTCATAGACTAAAGATTCAATTTAATTTTGAACGTTTTCGAATCCTTCCCAAATAATGCCTGCGTTAGACAATTTGTCAGTTGATTGAATTTTCTCAACTTCTGATAATTGTTTACCTTCTGAAGATGCAACGAATGTTCTTGTTAGAAAGGATTTAATTGCTCCCCTTCTCCTTCTAAGCTTAATTGCTATTTCATTGATGAAGAGAGTAATGTAAATGATGTAATCTACAATGTGCGCGTTAAAACAACTTTTGACACGATAGTGTATGCAAACGTATTATGTATTTCGTCAAATAATGGAAAGTGAAGGAAACAAATGTTAAAATGGAACCGACTCATCCGGTTATCTGCGCGCTAGAAAATATCTAATCCTCACTTGGAATGTAATGTCTTTCCTGTTCAGGCATTTTCTAGTATTTCCGACTCGCTTTGACCATATGCTATGGCCTTGAGTATAGTAATGTTCGAAGGACCATCAAAGTATGAAATACAAATTTTAAAAAGGTGTTCAATTTAGATTAAATAGTATTTAAACGTGGGTAAAAAGTACAATATGTCTAAAAATGTCAATTGTCAATAATTTCATAGGACATCTAACTGTAGAATTAAAAATAACCAAGATCAATGCTACCAACAATAACATAAATAAGCAAAAAAACAGAACTGTTTGATTATAAAGTTGGTTGCATACACGTCACTAATAAAGTTGGTTTCCTACTAAGACACTTGAATATTTATGGACATATGGTTTATTTAATATTGCAAGAAAACCACGGACTACAACGTTTTTGCGACTCTATCGGCATTGAGATAGGTTAATATTTAGCATAATTTTACAAAAATTGTCGGTCAGTATTGTCGGACCATAATGAATCTCGGAATGGGTTACAATATATTCTCAATTGGCTAGAAAAAGGTGTAATGCCATTGGTAGAGGAATAGATGGAAATATTCACAAGATACTACGATTACTATTAGCTTCATAGCAACTTAAATTATGGAAAATCAATATCATATCCAGAAACTGGCGAAAGTGTAGTGAATTCAGTATTCCGACAACAACAAAAGAACAAATGGAATGGTCTATTTACCTGTGCTCTTGGGGAACTCCTTTTTGTACATATGGTATATTGCAGCATGTGCTTTAATAAGAACGTACGAACATTGATATTCTAGTAATCCGTCACTCTTTATACCTGGAGCTAAATAACCAGTACCATAACCCAAGTGACAAATTTGCTTGGGTTCGTTAATTGTAAGCCAAACACCGACTTCTGGAAGATTTTTTATAACGATTCTAGCATAATCTACCAAATGTGGAATCAAATCGGTAGTGGTCCAGTCAATACCATCTTTGTACAGGTTTTGTGGGAGATCCCAGTGATATATAGTTGCTGCTGGAACCATATTGTATTTTCTTATCTCTCTAACAAGTTTTTTGTAGTAACTCAGACCTTTCTGATTGATATTGTTTGCGTAACCAGTTGGTAAAATCCTAAAAAGACAATAACAATTATAATTCTATCTATATATGCATTTGAAAATGAGAAGATGAATATTTCGTAGTTCTCCCAAATGAAATTTTTTGTTTCTCCGTAAATTAATCATCATGTTATTTATTTAAAAATATATAAAAACGGGACGTTTCGACTGGTTCCCCAAGTCTTTTTCATACTCTAATATTCTAATAACCCAAATTACAAAAATGTTTTAAAATGTTTTTTCATATTAAAAGATAAATAAAACTCACCCTGAAACGTTATGAGAATATCCAAAATTACACCATGTTGTGTGTTACAAACTGATAAAAACATTGAACAATACACATTAAAATCAATTAACGAAGACATTTGTGGAATTATAATTCGAGACTTCATACATATTGTTTACATACACCCACACAGGAATTGTGTATTTATCATACTGAAACGATTTACGGTCGAGAGTTGCTTGGTTTTATTGTTGGTTCTGTTGCGCAGATGAACTATTGTTTTTATTCTTTTTATAAATTTTATTTTTAATTTGCAATTATTACTATTATTGTAAAGTTATTTTAGTAAAAAATTATTTAGAAACTTGCGTCATCATATACTAAAATATATCTTACTCAAATTGTTCACGTCCTTCTTGTCATTCACCGCATATTGATTCCTCTTAGAAATTTCCATTGATTCAAAAATTTCCCTCTTTCTATTGTGGGTTTCAGTTTTAAGAATTTTTGTTTTATCATAGTTAAAAGAGTGTTTGTGTTGTTTTTCGTGCGTGGTGAGCGCAGTTTGGTTTTTTTTGTCATACTTGTGTTCTTGTAATCTAGCATTAAGGTATTGGCTTTTTTGTCCTATATAAATACCATCACAATTGTCGCACGGTATTTCGTATACTACATGTTACTTTTTTAGGGGAGCAGTTTTTGTTTTAAGTTTGCTGAAATGGCCATTTAACAAATTGTGACCTCTGTATGCTACAGGTATATTATATTTAGAAGGTAAATTTTTAAATTGTTCGGATAGGTCGTGTATATATGGAAGTGTTACATAATTGGTAAATTTTTTTTGTATTCTTTTTGGGTTGGTGTTGTAGTATATTAAAAAATCTGTGAATGCGTGCTTTAAAAACGGAATCAATAAGTGTTTTTGGATAACTATTAATTAGGAGTCCCTGTTTAGCAACGAGCAATAAAAAAAGCTAAACAGGCACTCCTAATTAATAGTTATCCAAAAACACTTATTGATTCCGTTTTTAAAGCACGCATTCACAGATTTTATAATATACTACAACACCAACCCAAAAAGAATACAAAAGAAAATAATTTTACCAATTATGTAACACTCCCATATATACAGGGCCTATCCGAACAATTTAAAAATTTACTTTCTAAATACAATATACCTGTAGCACACAGAGGTCACAATTTGTTAAATGGCCATTTCAGCAAACTTTAAACAAAAACTGCTTCCCTAAAAAAGTAACATATAGTGTACGAAATACCGTGCAACAATTGTGATGGTGTTTATATAGGACAAACAAGCCAATACCTTAAAGCTAGATTACAAGCACACAAGTATGACAAAAAAACCAAACTGCGCTCACCAAGCACGAAAAACAACACAAACACTCTTTTAATTATGGTAAAACAAAAATTCTCAAAACTGAAACCCACAATAGAAACAGGGAAAGCTTTGAATGAATGGAAATTTTTAAGAGGAATCAATATGCGGTGAATGACAAGAAGGACGTGAACAATTTGAGTAAAATATATTTTAGTATATTATGACTAAGGTTTCTAAAAAAAATTTACTAAAATAACTTTACAATAATACTGATAATTAAAAATTAAAAATAAAATTGATAAAAAGAATAAAAACAATAGTTTATCTGCGCAACAGAACCAACAATAAAACCAAGTAACTCTTGACCGTAAATCGTTTCCTGTGTGGGTGTATGTAAACAATATGTATGAAGTCTCGAATTATAATTCCACAAATGTCGTCGTTAATTTGTTCGTAACACACAACATGGTGTAATTTTGGATATTCTCATTACGTTTCAGGGTGAGTTTTATTTATCTTTTAATATGAAAAAACATTTTTGTGATTTGTGTTTTTAGAATATTATGGTATGAAAAAGACTTGGGGAACCAGTCAAAACGTCCCGTTTTTATATATTTTTAAGTAAATAACATGACTATTTAAAGTCTGTTTTCTAATTTAAACCGAACCAAATACCAAGAAAAACTTTTTGTACAATAAATATATATATATATATATATATATATATATATAAGCAAAAAAGCGATAAACGCCTATGATCGTTGCTGATCAATTAAGACACAAAAGGACAAATACTATTGAGGTTAGCAGCAAAAGGAAAAGTGTACTATTCTTAGATTTCCAAGCTTTCGCAAATATTTATTTGCATCTTCAGGGAACTACAAAGACAGAGAAAAAAAACATAAATTACAAAAACAGTCCGCTACAACAGTTTCATAACTTACGCTAATTTATATATATATATATATATATATTGGCCGGTTTAGAACGTCTTTCGACGTTGTCCGACGCCTTGCCTCCATCTTTTCAAGTCGTCCCAGTCCACTTCTTGCAGGTTTCTAGCACTCATGGCTTTAACCACGCCCTGTTTCCAAATGGTTTTTGGTCTTTCTCTTTTCCGGCGTTCTATCGGTTGTCCGTTCATTACTTGTTTAGGGAGTCTTGTTTTTGACATACGTTGTATGCGCCCATACCATGTAAGTTGTTTTTTCTCTATGTCATCGATAATGGTACCTTCAATCCCCATTATTTCTTTAATGGTGTCATTCCTGATTCTATCTCTTCTTGAAATCCAGAGTGATCTTCTCATCGCATCCATTTCAACAGCTTCTAATCTTTTTTTATATTTCTCTGTTATTCTCCAGTTTTCCGATCCATACACTAGGCTGCTTTTCACTAAAGTTTCATATATATATTGAATTTTCTGTTCTTTGTAATATTTTTATTCCTGTTGTTATTCTACTTTCTATGCCTTTGTTATCTGTCCCAGTTGAGTCAATTGTCACTCCCAGATAGTTATAGGCTTGACAGTGTGTTATTGTTCGATCATTATTTAATGTTAGATCACTAGGTTCTCCACCGATACAAGGATATTTGGTCTTTTGAATGTTGACCCTTAGACCCCAGATTTCGTACTCTTTAATCAACTTGCACATCATGTACTCCATATCTTCCTTATCATTTGATATAATTGCTTGATCATCGGCAAACTACAAAGTATAAAGTGTTGTGTTATCGAGTTCTATTCCCATTCCATGAATGTTCCTTTTCCATTGTTTTAAAGCTGCTGCGACATAGATTTTGAACAATGTTGGCGATATACAACATCCCTGTCTCAAACCTTTATTCACTGTAAATTCATCAGTGATATATTTTCCAATATTCACTCTTGAGTTTGCTCCATTATAAAGATTTTGTAGGGCTGTAATAAGAGTGTGATTGATGTTGGTGTCTTTTAGAACTTCCCAGAGTTTCACCGTTGGTATTGTGTCGTATGCTTTGTGTAAGTCTACAAATGTTATATGTATTTCTCTGTTTGTTGCCGTCTTCTTTTCAATAATTTGTTTGAGACAAAATATATTATCGTTACATGTTCTTACAGCACGAAATCCGCTTTGTTCTTCTTCTTCTTGACCTTCAATTTCATCCTCTATAAGATCTCTCAGTACTCGTCCATACAGTCTACTGACTGCACTTGATACGGATATTCCTCTGTAATTTTCACATCGTTTACTATCGCCTTTTTTATTGATTGGTGTTATATATGCAGTTTTCCATCCTTCTGGAACGGGATGTCCATTAATGCACAAGTTGAATATGTATGCTAGACCCCCGAACAATGTATCTGTTCAATTCTTCAGAATTTCAGCGCAAACACCCTCAGGGCCACAAGCTTCTCCATTTTTCAAACCCTTTATTGCTTTTTCAAGATAGTAAATACCTTATGTTAATAAGAGTTCACACAATCTGTATATTGGAAAGTATTCATTCCTATGCTAATTATTGGGCTTAACAGCGGGATATTTAGTTTGTGCAAACTGAGAATAAAGCTTAATATGTTTTTCCTACTTGCGTACGGAAAAGTTCACTTTTCCGCACTCAATTTAGTTGAGAAGATGCCACTTTTCCGCACCAGTGCGGAAAAGAAAAAATGTCAAAAAAATTATACACATTTGTCACACAGTAACTTCTATATGGATAATACCAAATTTAGGGGAACGCGTCATGTACATTATAACAAAGCAAAAAACGAATTATAATTATTGAAGAATTATTATACAAAAGAAATATACCTACAAATTTAGGACACCCAGTATCATAAATATTAATAACTGCTATTAATAATAACATCACAATTAGCATGCCACGTCAGTGTCAGTTATAACAATAGAGAGTTATTGAAACGTCCTTTGAGAAATCCTTTATTAAAAGATTCCTTTATTTTGACATATACGCATGCGCATTTCTTAAGTACAACTTTAATACTTTTATGTAAATAAAGGATATCATATATTTAAATAAAATACAGAAATGGAAACTTTTAGTTAAAGATCTTTAATTTTGACATGTATGAAACACTTTACACAGAAGTAGAATATCTATTTCCGTTCTGTGATTGTATTGAAACTAACAACCAAAGACAATACAAATATTAATATATTTTAGTTTGTCTATGTTAACAACTATATTAATTTTTATTTCGTTACAGTATATCGTCGGTGATTGTGCGTCTACTTTAGCATTATTTGCCAAGAGAGCAATAAAATTATACATATTAATGAAAAAAATAATAATAGAAACTTTGATTGGCCCATAAAATAAAAATCAGTATCTCATAATTTAAAGAATACCTATGTCCAATGTAATAAAAATTTGTATAATTAATCTTCAGTTTGTTCATAGGAATTAAGGAGCAGTTGCCCAATTAAAAGTATGCAAAAATGAGGTACAAGTTCAAATTCATACATTAATTTATTATACATTTCAAAAGTTACACATAAAAGATTAATTATTGTAAAAAAATAAAGACCTACTACAACCAGGTACTGGTTGTAAAAGAATAAAGTCCCTCCAGTATTCAAAACATTTTTTGCAGTTTTAGGCACACAACAGGAGCTTATGGTGTAAAATGAATTTTTTTATCTAAAAAGTATAACATCATTATAAAAAATATTATAATAGTTCGATAACACTTTAGAACGTTAGAGAATAACAACAAAACCATTCGTCTTATGACAAAACTGCTTTAAGAGCTTGCAAATGTACTTGCACTTCTCTTTTTTAATTTTCAGCATTTCCTCATGCAGGGGAACCACTTCTTCGTTATTTGTCTTTGATTTGTTTACTAACAACTTGTAATCCTCAGTATGGCGAAGTTTAAAACTTATCTCAGTATTTTCATAATTGAGGCACGTATATCGGATATCACCTAAAATCCTGTAATTTATGGTAATTAGAGATTTTCTTCAAGACACAGAAATATGAATGTGGTTTTGTTTACCTACCATCCACACTATTTCCACTTTCGGTGATGAAATGTTCTGGTGGTTGCAGCAGATTCTTCAATTTTAGGTGTACTATATCAGCTCTAAGCAATCTAAAGTGATTTTTCGTTCGTCATCATTCATATTATTTATATAAATTATTTGCATTTGTTCATTATTTTCAATACCAATAAAATAGTGCAAAATCAGCATCTCTATCTCTTCTGTATTCACGTCTGCTACAATTGCTATGTCTAATTGTTCCTCCATAATAATATAAATTAATATTACAATAGATGCACACAAAAAAGCATGATGTTTATATACCAAAACAAACAGATAGATAGGTTATGTTCTTTTATAATCTGTCAAATGTCATTATAAAATAAAGTTATTTTTCCTGTATTGCTACTTTCAATAACTCTATAAAAAGTCATACTAAAAGATACTTTAATAAAGGAACTTTTAATAAAAGCAAATTTCATTACAGATCTTCAATAACTTTCTAATTAGCGTATATGTCAAATTTTGCCTTCATCACCCTGCCAAAATACTGTCAACAATTCGAATAAATTAAAAACGTCAACTTAAAGCAAGACGCGTTTATGATATTGTGTTAAAATCCTTTCATAATTATTATTATATCATCATGGACTCATCCGATAATGATTTGCCCGTGTCCATACTGAAAGCAGCAATAGATGTAGAGTTGCTACCGGAAAAGTCTAAATACAGGTACGAAAAAGAATATACAGTTTTTAACAAGTGGTGCGAAAGTCAGTAGGTGAAAAGTGTTTTTGGCATCGTTTATACATCTAAGCAAAAGCTACCGTCCCAACACATTATGGTCCAGATATTCGCTGCTTAAAAATGTTATTAAAATTCACAACAATGTGGACATCGGTCAATTTAGTAAGCTCACGTCTTACTTAAAGAAACAAAATGTAGGATTTCAACCAAAAAAAGCCCAAATTTTTACCAAAGAACAAATTTCAAAATTTTTGATGGAAGCACCAGATAAGACATATCTTCTAATAAAAGTAGCAACTATTTTTGGGTTAGCCGGCGCATGTCGTCGTGATGAGGGACTTTTGATTGTCAAAATACCAAACTCGAAGAATCACACCAACAGAAGTTTTGTCATGTCAAATGATGTAAACGACGGCTCTACAGAAAATACGCAAATCTGAGAAATCCCAATACACCTCACAACAGATTTTTCGTAAACTACAGCCAAGGAGCCTGTACCGTCCAATGCGTTGGCGTGAATAGCTTGGGTAAATATCCGTCCGAAATTGCAGCTTTTCTGAAACTTCCTAACCCCGAATTATATACGGGCCACAGTTTTCGGCGGTCTTTGGCTACCATATTGGCAGATAGTGGAGAAGGTATTACCAGTATAAAAAGATTGGGAGGCTGGAAATCGACAGCCGTGGCTAAAGATTATTTAGATGAATCAACGGAAATGCGGAGAAAAATGTCTAGCAAAATATTATCCACTGACAAAGAACATGCATATGGAGGTACTACTTCCAACAACAATTTTGTCACAACCAGTCTCTCGACACAAGAAATCGAAGTGTCTTTTCCTCACTTGATTGCTTGGCAGAACTCCGCTACGCGTCGTTCGGCCAACTGCAATTGCGTTCGGAAAAGTGGAACCTTCCGCACTAGTTAGGAAATAGACTATTTAAATTCTCTAAAGTTACAGTGTTTTGTGGAGAAATCAACTGAGATAACTCATTGATTCTATCACCCTACCGTCACTCCTATTACGGGACTACACTATTCCCTACCGAATATACTCGGAGGTTAGAAGAGAAAATAAAAAAGTTTAAGATGCAAAAACAAGAGACTATTAATAAAAGTGGAATCTTAATCAGTGACAAAAACGTGTGTGTTATCAAAACTTCCCCTAAACATAGACATAAAGCTACGTTCAAAATTTAGACATTCAAAAAAAAAGCAGTAACAAAATAAAAAGATGACCGAAAGGTACCAAACAAAAAACATTTTTCTTAAAAAGTGAAAGCGAATGATTACGACGAACCACGTTACACTGCAAACATTTACGGAGTAAATTGATAGAATAAAAAATACAACGGTAGAGTTAAAATATAAAAATATCAATTATCATAAACTCGTATATATAGACGACAACTAAATAGTGGATGATGACACAAATAATTCAATTATTATACCAAACACAACAGAAACTATAAATATACCTTTAGAAACACTTGATGTGGTAGCACTAACAAAGTGTATAGAACTTACAAAGAAACAAACAGAGAATATAGGATATTGGAAAATAAAAGTGTCTAGGAACAAATTAAAAGTGGATAGGAGAAAGCAAAAAGTGTTGGAGATAATAAAATCTATACAGAAAGCAAAAATAGCACAACCGATAGCGACATAACGTATACAAAATCGTTTAACTCGGAATTTTCCATGCCTTTGTACAGAGGTAACGAAAGTAATAATACATTGATGCCTGACAAATATCTCAAAAACATCAAGCCAACCTGAAATAAGATGGGAGAAGACACAATCGGCACTCGTACTAATAATATTTCTTCTGATGACAGATGACTGCCCGAAATTGTCACCTGAGGGATTAAGAATCACCCTCACGCATGCACAAATTCATAAGCCATCGAATCTCACTTGGGCACAGGAAATTGAGGAAGCTGAGAGCGTTAGTAACGAAACAACTACCACTGACACTCTCACATCTCAGTATGAGAAAACATTCAAGAAAGGCCAACAAATTATCGCTCGAAAATTAAATTTACACCAAAAACAAGACGACATGAATGCGATAACTACCTCCGAACGGATGGAGATGAGAGATGTGACGCCCCCAGGGATTGAAAACCCCCGAAAATTCACCACATTCAATAAAAATTTCAATCAAACAAATAATACGCAAACTCACGTAAAGTCGCATAACACCTACAAGTGGCTGTCAGAACTCTCTGAAGATGAGGTTCGCACACAAACCAGCAACCAAAAGAAGAAGAAGGAAATCTACTTCAAGAAATTCAGCCCCTCAGACCACAGCACTGACGAGGACAATTGGGACAAACACGAGATAAATAAAACAAAACGCCTATAGTGATAGATGGCAACGTATCTTCCCATAGAGATATGGTGAACAAGTTAAAAGTGTGAATCCAAAAATACATTGAAGATTAAGTATACCAATAACTCCTCTATAATTCTCACAAAAGATGTTAAAGACATTGAAAAATTAAAAACCATTTTCCAAAGAAAAAGTACACTAGGCGTAAAGAGAAAACACATGCGTTCGTTCTTCGAGGTCTAGCTGAAGACGTCCAAATAATATATATCAAAGAAAAACTCGAAAAAATATGTAAATTCCAGGTCAAAGACGTCTTCAAAATGACAACAAAAGGACGTCTATATATCTACTTGCAACATACGTTTAAATTACACTCGACTATTTAAACAAATCAGTGAGAATGATATGGGAACAGAGAAGACAGGATAAACCAATTATTCAGTGCCACACTGCTAGTTGTGCGGACATGCCACCTTCAACTGTGGACGGACACACAGACGCACAAAATGGGCGGGACAGCATCTCTCTCCAGAGTGCACAAAAGATAAATCACTATCATCTCGGTGTGTAAACTGCATAAGCGACCATGCTACCAATGCAAAAGTTTACCCCGAGTTTGTCAAGAGGAAAATCTGGCTTGAAGAACGCGGAGCAAACCAAAATCATGAACCAATCCCAAGAAAATATATCCCTGCTCCCCCTCCAAATAATAACACAGTTTTTCCAAGTCTCCCCTCCAAACTACCCCTCAAAATGTTCACCCCAAACTCCCTCAATAAATTTATGGAGCGCAGTAGCATGTTCAGAGAACTTCACTCCTCAGTCAATATTGACGAACTGACAAGAACGGTGTCCGACCTAATACAAGAGATGAGAAAAGCCACAAATAAAATGGAAAAATTTATGATTTACAACAACTTTGTAATTGTTATCGACATCTATGACATCTAGGCAGGTAGGTGGTAACACAGGATTTAAAAAAAATATAATCTCAAAACAATGTTCTGTAATATACCAAACTCCATTTAATCAGACATTTCCTCGAAATCCATAAACCTGATATCTTCTTTCTAATCGAGACGTCCACAAATCAAACAAATGAATTAATTTCAGAAACCTGGAATATCGTCTCTTTAGACAAGAACGCCCCGCCGATGACAACGGTGGCGGAATCGTATTACTAATAAATAAAGGCATACATTTCTACAACAAAATAACACATTAATCAAGCATATCTTTTATCAAAAAGGATTTAAAAGATCCCAATGGCACAGGATCAATTAGGTAGGCTTATTTCAGTAACATTTTTGCATCAAATCCAAAATAAAAAAAAAATCAAATGTTGAATTTTCCAAAATAATTATTTTCATATACGTTTTAGAAAAAAGTAGTTGTAGAACGTGTTCAGGTCTACAAAAAATCTAAGTAAATTTTTTGCGCCAGATCAAAAATAAATGATATAGGATTTTTTTTTCAACTTTTACAGGCCGCCATTTCGTTTCTACTGGGCCGATTTGGCCCTTTACCGAAATAATTCAAGATTTTGGCCAAACCAATTTTTATAGATATGAAAGTTATAGAATGTTTTGAGATGTACAAAAAACCAAAGTATCATTTTGGTATCAAATCAAAAATGTCTGGTAAATTTGTGAATTTTCTTAAATAAATGTTTTAGAGAAAAATGTTAGGTACCAAAGTTGTAGAACGTGTTAAGTTCTATGAAAAATCTCAGTAACTTTTTTGCGTCAAATGAAAAACAAAGGAAATACGATTTTTTTTCAAACTTGACAGGCCGCCATTTTGTTTCTACTGGGCCTATTTGGTTCATTAGCGAACTCGTCTAAGATTTAAGCCCAACCGATTTTTGTAGCGAGGTTGGTTTCGATCCGTCAAAAAATACTCTCTCTATCGTGCTTATAAATTCCGTTATAACATATAGGGGAAAGTGGGTAGGCACCCTTCGTACACGGGGCACGTTCGTACAACACCGCCACTGGTCAAATATCGCACGCCATCGCGAGTAGCTAAGGTACAATACATAGTTCTTACAGTCAACGATCAGTCGACGTCATTTCACTTCAAATGCCCAGCGACCAGTGGAGTTAGAGCGTTGAATGTGTTTCATCGGTGCATGCGTAACTTCGATTGAGTAGTTTACAAGTCCCATAAATCTTAAAATTCATTTGTGATCAAGACGAAATATTTTTTTTTGGGTGTCAATACTGTCTTTAATATGATATAATATCAAATTTGCATGTATTTATTATAACTTTCTACAGAAAATTAGCAAACAATCGGTTCAGTTTGGAGCAGATTCATACACATTCATAAGAAGTAGATTCATACGTGTACGTGTACGAATCTACTCCTTTCATGTCAATACATTTCCTAATATTTTTTACAGAACTATGGTTCGAAAGTATCAAAAGAAGGGTGAAGTGGATGAAGAGCCAGTGTCTTTAGCCGTACATGAAGTAATGGAAGGCCAGTTGTCTTACAGGAAAGCAGCAGATACATATAATATTAAGGCAACGACCCTACAAAGTCGCATAAAAAAAATTAGAAGTGAACTTGATGTAGATGAATATGCACAACGCACCTTCAATTCAAAATATACATCAACACAAGTATTTTTAAAAGAAGAGGAATCTCTTTTAAATGAATATATTGTGATATGCTCAGAAAAGCATTATGGGTTAACATTAACACAAGTCAGGTAATTGGCTTACGAGTTTGCAACAGCCAACAATATTGCGCATGTATCAAGTTGGGATCAGAATAAGTTGACGGGAAAATATTGGGTGCATGGTTTTCGGAAACGCAATGAAAATTCAAATTCAAAAAAGCCAGAGAAGACAAGTGCTGCCAGGTCCTTTGGTTTTAATAAAAAAAGCTGTGAACAAATTCCACAAAAATCAAGAATCACTTTACAATAGATATAAATTTTCTTCTGATAGGATTTTCAATTTTGATGAGTCCGGATTATCGATCGTACTAAATATACCTAAAATTTTGGCAGAAAAAACGAAAAAACAAGAGGGCCAATTAGTTTCTGCCGAGAGAGGAGAACTTCTTACATTTGGAGCTATCATATCAGCAAGTGGAAACACAATCTCTCCTCTATTTGTATTTCCTCGCATTCATTTTAAGTGCGCTCTAGAAGCCAGTATGGAAGGAGCTCCTGAGGGCAGTATGGGAGTGGCTAATAACAGTGGCTAGATTGATTCTGATATCTTTGTAGAAGTTCTGAAACATCTAGAAAACTTTACGAGGTCATCTACAATGAACCCTATTTTGTTACTTTGTGACAACCACGAAACTCACGTTTAATTTTCAGCTATCAACTATTCCCGTGAAAGCGGAATAAACTACCTTGCATTTCCGCCACACACATCTCACTATTTGCTACCATTGGACGTTGGTGTATTTGGTCCATTTAAAACAAAATTAAAAACCGCGCTTAACGATTGTCATGTACATAATTCTGGTAAAACGCTTAATATATACAATATTCCAAAACTAGCTTATTTTGAAACATTCACAGCTAAAAATATCTTGAGTGGGTTTAGTATACCTGGTCATTCAATACACTGGCGTTTAGTGATGAGGAATTTTCCCCACTTTAAATCTATCAGTCTGCTGAATCTAGTTCAGATACCAAAGATATTTCTCTGTGGATCAAACCAGTGATATTTCCATTCAAGATGTCACTCAAATACAAATAAATTGTCAAGAAACCTCAAAAGAGCCACTAGCACCACAACTAGCCAAAGCCTCTACCTCTAAGTTAATAACTCCAGAAATGGTTCGTACATATCCCAAAATTGAAAAGAATATTCAAACAAAGAAGGGAAGGCAGCCGAGAAAGTCTCGCATATACACAGACACACCTGAAAAAGACGGAATTGAAGAAATGGAGAAAATTAAAATGGAAAAAAAAGGAGGTTCAAAGCTAAAGAAAAAAAACGCGCTTTATCTTTTTTAAATGACACATACATTGAAACATCAAAACTTAGTCATAGAAAAAACAAAACCGGTCTATGAGAGTAGCGATTCCGATGTTAGTATTAGTTTGCGAGAGAGTTCCACATCTAGTGTGGATGTTCTTGATGAGACGGAACCGAAGTAACGATTGAAATAGTTCCAGAAAATATAATTGTTTCAAAATTCATAGTGAAGTTCCAAAAAAAGAAAAATGTTTTATATTATGTAGGACATGTACAAAGCCACTTCAATGAGACAGAATACAAAATTTAATTTTTAAGAAAAAAATCATCTTCACGGACATTTGTTTTTGCATCAGATCCAATTTCATCTACTACTGCGAGAACCTCTATACTTTTCAATTTTTTGGTGAATTTAACCTCATTTAATTTTGAATAAATAGTAATTATTATTATAATCATTTCTGATTTCATTGGAATGTGAATTAAAGTTTTATAGAACATTTCCAAAATAATAAATCTAACCGACCCTAACTCTGTACATGTTCCCGTCCTCGTACATTTAAAACTATCACAATAACTTACAACATCCAGACAAAACACAAATTATACGACTACAGCACCTGCAAATTGGAACAAATTGAGAAAACATATAAACGATAATCTGGCAATAACAGACAAAATATGAAACTCGGAACATTTAGAAAAAACAATAGAAAATCTACAAAACACGATAATCGCTGCAAGAAATCATTTCACAACATTAAAACCCAAAATATAAATGAACAACACCTTCCCTGATTAATTAATTCAAATAATTCAGGAAAAAATAGAATACGAAAAAGGTGGCAACAACCTAGACACATAAATGAACACATATTATTGAAACAGTACCAACATTCTTTTAACCATTTATTTCAAGAACACAAAAACAATGATTTGTCAAGAATCATAAGTACACTAAAGCGAGAAGACAATTCTCTTTGGAAAATAACAAGACGTTTCAGAAACAAACAAGAACAACTAGATAAGTCTGGTCACAAAAACAATGTTTAGATAAGATAGTCCCAAACAGTTATAAAAACACTGCGTATCCGCCATAATTTTAATTTTAATACCTGGCTTAGACAGAGTCGGATTTAGGGTATATACCAGTGTGCTGTTTCGTAACAATACCAAAAAAGGTAATAGTACAACTAATGTACATCACAAATTATGTAGTAAAAACTGGACAATTCCCCGATATGCTCAAAATAGCCAACATGATGGACATTATTATAAGTAACAAAACACCCTGTTACGCGGATATGTACAGAACAATAAATCTTATTAAATAATATAGCAAATGTGATAGACAAAATCATATTAAAGAGTCCACAAAACTTCATCGATAAAAATAACATTATACCCCCCGAGCAATACGGATTCTGAAGCGGCCACAGTACAGTCTTTCAAATTATCAAAGTACTAAACCACATTAGTGAATCCTTTCAGGCAAAATATAAAGCCATAATGGTCACAATTGATATAGAAGAACTTTTGACTTCGTATAGTTCGAGTGATTAATCTACAAGTTATTTAAGCAGGAAATACCTGATTATTCAATTAAATCCAACAGAACATTTTACACTAAAATGCTGGGCCATTCACAGTTCAAACTGAAGTATCTCAAGACTCTGTTTTATCACCTTTGCTCTATTCTATATTTATCCACGACATTCCAACCTCACCCCAAATATTAACCGCAATGTATGTCGACGACACATGTTTTGTAATATCTTCAAAGAATCCTGATCACGTATTAGACGCCGCACAAACAAGCGTGGTTCACGAAAGTGTGAGAAACGATCGTGATTCACTACCCATGTGAAGTAACCTGTTTGATTAGTTTGCATTCTTCTTTCACGTCTTTGCTGTTGACATAACGCGTAGTTCACGAAAGCGTGAAACACGATCATGATTCACTACCAATGTCAACCTACCGTAACAATGTGGAACATTTAATTCAGACAAACTAATTGTGTTCAGTAACGAGTTCAATTATCTCGACATACTCTTTTCACAACTACATATTTATGATATATCGTTGAATAAGAAATGAAAAGGGCTGTGAGTTCACCATCGGGTTGTAATTTGAAGAACAAAAGTAAAGGGTGGTTTTCTCGGGGGTTGTTTGCCAGCGGGTGGATTTTGCTATGGTGCATGAAAGAGCTTATGATCTCCTACGACAAATTTTTTTTCTAATTTTTATTTCTGCACATAACTGCTAGTTTAAAAGCTGTGGGATACTCGGTTTAAAAACAATTGGCTTCGGATTCAATAAGCAAGAATGGCCTGATCTATTTGAATGAACATTACTCGGGCTTTTTAATGTTAAGGCATGCGCATTACTCATCGTCGAGCATCCCTATGAGTAAGCAATAGTCCTCTCTTTTTAACTGGGGACTTCATACATCGGCGTAGGATTTGAAAAGAATTTTATACCTGCCTTAATTCACACCTGACGAAATAGACGAGGTAACTATTTTTTAATGGTTTAATTCAGGAGATTTTATAAGGAATCTCTTGATATAGCGAAAAAAAATATTTTAACTTAAGGTATTCAAATTTCAATTTGAATATTATTGATTGTTATATTTTTATTCTCAATAAAAAATAAATCTGCACCTCAAGAATTAAAGATTACATTTTTTGAAGCAATTTAAAAAAAATTTATCTTGTTATTTTTCTACTAATTACGTCTACCTCTCTAAATTATGAAGGGCGGAAAAAAATTCAGGACAACCTTTTTATATATAATTTTGAACACTGCAGTTTTTGATAGTGATTTTTTTGTCTAACTTTTACCGTTTTCCAGTAATTGCGAAAAAACTCATACAAAAAATTCAACCCTTGCTGGGGTTGTAGATACTAAAACCTTCACACATTGTTATTATATCTTTGAAACTAGATTATATCAAAAAAAGTTGTGTAAGAAATTTTGATTTCAGACGTTATTTGACTGGACTACGTAGTAAGGGTCGAAACAGTAAATTCAATTACAATAATATTTACTGCCTCGACCCTTACTTTGTGAGATCTACTCATATTACTGTTTTAAATGAAACTAACTGTTTCTAGATAATTCCACAATATATTCATAAAATGTTAAAAATTCTAAGAAAATTAACTGTTTCGATACTAAATATCGTCAGAATAACAGAAGTTACATTCCATTTGATGCATACCTGATGTGTAATAATTATTCTTGACTTGACCAAGAAGTGGCCTACCTTGTTTAATATAAAAACAAAAATATCCACATTGAAGAAGTCTGGTATTTATAAACTTAAATGTACAGAATGTAATGCTGTCTATTTCGGTCAAACCGTTAGAGATTTTTAAATCCGATGCAGTGAATACTTACGAGCATATAGATTAAAACAACCAGATAAATCCCACTACGCAAAACATCTACTTGACACCAAACAGCGAAACTTGCGTATGCCACCCGCACCGCCTACCACGAATCAACAGGTTAAAGCCCCTATTTTGTAAATTTTGGTAGAACTATGAATGTGTATGCTAAATATTTTGAGAGGAAGACAATATTAAGGATTCTGAAACTGATATATATGGGAAGTCAATCAAAGATCGATCGCAGGGATATAAGATTTGTTTACCGATGTTAGGAATCGTTTGGACGAAGTTTCTCAGAAATTATAGCAGACTCACAATTTGCGACAGCGTAAGGATCATTGTTTAACTGGTCTTTTAGTTTGGTGGCGTGATTTTTCTTCGTCAAATGCTGCAAAGATTATCGCAAAAAAGTGGCTGCTAGGTGGTTAGGTCAATACAGGGCCAAAAATAAAGTTTCGTCATGTATATATAGTCTTGTGGATGAAGGCGGTAACGATCAAGGAATATGGAGTGTCAAGGACCTTGAAGCTGGTAACTTGGCCGGAGGTCCAGATCCGCAACTCTCTTCATGGTTCTGAGTTTTGCCCGGTGGTTTGGGGCTAATAATGCAACCACTCTTGGAATTACCAGTCGAGGTGGTAGGAGTCCATCAACCTGGCTACTTTAGTTGCGAGGCTTAAGATCTTGCTCGTGGGAGTTTATGGTTTTCAGTTGTTTTCCGTGCTCTAGTCGCAGTGGTTGCTGAGGAAATTCAGCGAGACCACCTTTGGTGGTGAATATGTTTTCATGGTATGACGTCGGGGGTCAGGAAGCTCCGCAGGCACGAACCTAAGAGCAAACTCTCATTTCCGTGGGGGTTTGCTACTGCATTTGTACCAACATGGTTGCGTATGACCCTCTGGGGACTCCACGGCAGAGCTGTGTTGAGGGTACCAATCAGATTCAATGATCCTTAGGTTACGTATTTCCCATTTAGAGCTGCTACAGTTCGTTGGGGGGTTTTTCGAGCTTTCATGGTGTGTCCTATAATGGCAATTTGTTGGATTTTCACGTTTCGGCATTATTATCGAAGCCTGGTGATCGTTAACAGGCGAAACCTACTAGTTGTTGGTTCGAGTGTCATTAGCTACCCGTTGCCAGGTATAGTGTGATATTTAGAGATAGGACCACGACGTGATTTTCATACTCTAGCGAGATCTCTCCTAAGATTGTTTCGAGTAGTCATTGGTTCTTGTATTGTCGAGTAGTGGGTGATAGTTTATGAGTCGGGATCATTTTAAGTAGTTGAGGCTAAAGTTGGGTGATTTTTGTTTGGTTGTCTGGTAAGTGTATTGGTGTATCCACTAGTGGGAAAACAAATGTACCGGAAGATTCTCTGTAAAATCTCCTGTGTCCTGTGGAGAAGGGGGAGATGTTACATTTCGTTTCCCTCGTATAGACAACTCTAAACACGAGGCTTGAAATTATTGGAAATAAAGGCATACTTCGTTTTCTACTTATTTGGCAACCTTGTATACGCTTGATATTCGACACTTTCGAGTTTTATTATTGTGCAAGAAGGTTTATTGGCGATTTGTGGAGGAGATTAAGTTGGTACTCCTAGTTGAGGAAGTCCCTATGAGGATTATTAAGCTTCCTTTTTCGTTTCAACTGTGAATTGAATAGGTGTCACTTTGAGAAAAATAGTGGTTTCTAGGGAGAGTGGCATTGCTGTGTTATCGAATTTTTCAAGCCGCCCCAATTAGGGGAGTAGTCGAGGACCATTATTAAGAATTTTTGAGTTCGATAGTCGTCGTTTTTGGAGAGAAATTTTAAGGTAAATCTATCTTTTTCCCCCATTTTCTGATTTTTAGGGAACGTAAAGTTAGGATTGGACCAAAATCTAATGTCGCTTTAAAAAAAAACTTAAACATTTAGACAAAATTTATAGTGAACCACAACCATCTCCACTGTAAGCAATCTGGAGCCAGACAGCCACAAAAATAAATACAGTTATTTCTGTCCTTTAATTTTTGGGAATTTTCTAGGAACAGGATACAATGGTAATAAATAAGCTCCACAATTGCTTACACATTCCCTAATGCGTCTAGGCATACCCATAATCAGTGGATCAATATCTCTCGGGATATCTCATTCCATGCCACCCCTATCTCATGTCGAGTAGCCATCATAGTTTGAGGAGAATTCAATACATTTCTCAACCTTCTACCAATTATGTTCTACACATGTTCAATTAAGGACAAATCCGGGAATCTTGGGGGTCAGTGTAGGAGATAAATTTGAGCCTGGTCTAAATAGTCCACGGATACTCTATGTGTCGACGAGCCTTATCTTGCTGAAAAGTTATATTTTGAAGTATCATGTGGTAATGAATCAGATGAGGTTCCAATATATCTTGAATGTACCAATGTGGATTGATATAACCCCTGACGGAGACTAAATGTGACCTAAAGCGATGGCACCTCATATAACTGTACATCTCGCTCAACAAACAATTTAAGGTTACGCTGTTCCCTTCGTCTCCTTCTCACCCTCCTCAAACATCGAGCATGTCTATGCAGAACCGAAATTGATCACTGAAGGCATGATAAACATTTTAGAAATATTGTAAAGTAACGTTTAGAACTACTTCACTCGAATAAATTCTGTATTCTGTTATCGCAATGGACCAGTTCTATCAGCACTTACAGCAAGCTCCGTATGCATTTTCATGAAAGAATTGTGGAAAATCCCCATTTTGCTGTCACTGTCCTCTTAATAGATAAATCCAACTTCTGGAAACATCGCATTTTAAATTTTCTTGATAACTACATGTTATAAACTGATAGAAGTCCACATCCCACAAGTGTAATACGATTTCAACTGAATTTTTCGGTCAGTGTTTGGATTGAACAATTTTTATTTCCCTAACGATTAACCTGTGAGTCATAGTTTCATTTTTTAGGAAATGAACCTATAGTTTTTGTGGAAGATAATTTAATACATATGTGTTTTGGATAGTTTATTGTGTGTGAGAAAAACAAAAATCACCTATTTACCCAACCCCAATCATCTAATTAAAGATATTTAAAATCTCAAAATACGAGGCTGATATGTTATTCGCAAAACTCCCTGATTTTTCGTATTCGGCAATCTATTAGACGTCACGCGGTTGTTTGTATTTTAGCTGGAGGAGAGCAGTTTTACCACTATTGAAATAATACAAGTATCAAGCACTCTGACCCTCATTGACAAAACACTTCCACAAAGAAATCAAAAGATTTTAAAAATAAAATGATCAATTATCATGTTTATGATACCTATATTTATTAATACCCAAAATAAATTGGATCTTTAAGATCGCGACATGAACATCCATCAACCTAATGCCGTGGGTTTATTGATATAGTACATACAAAGCATTTTCGGATTTATCAACATTTAGCTATAAACAAAATTTTGGAGAAATTCAGAGAAAGAGTAATGTCAAATACGTCCTAGACGCGACGGTAGTAAAAGACAAATATCAGAAAATAAGATTTTCTATAACCTTTGTAGATAAAAATATTCAACCGTTCCTGGAATATTGCGAAGGGAAGATTGACATCTCTGCCAATAACAGTATTCAGAAGGAGATACATGAGTTAAATTTTTAGAAATTTTGGAGAAAAAAATCATATCCGATGTAAATGTAATTTCTTGATGGAGTTACGTTTTTTCTACCCGGTCATATTAATATTCTGACTCATATGTATTCGACTACATAAAATTTACAATGGATATAAAAATTACTCAATACACATGCACTCTCTAAAATCAACAGCTCATGGATTGGTGAATTTATTTCCATATACATCATACCACCTATATATAAATAGGAAGGAGAAGAATGATTTGAGACATTCCATTCCGACCTTATTTTCTGCCATAAATGCAATCATATGGGACACAAAACCATATCTGCGGATCTATGGATGTCGTCTTCAATCAATTAGAGATTAATACTGTCACATTTAGAAATAACACCCAGTATATGGTAGGCAAAACAAAAGTAGGTCAATGTTTTAAAATATGTTTTGCTAATTACTTCAAAGTAGAGCATAATATTTTCTAATATAAAAAACAACAAACTAAGCATTTTTGGAGAGAACACTTTCTTGGTTCGAAAAATATAATTTTTCGGGGCAGTGGGTTTTGAGAAAAACCAGCGACCAGTCAAGTGAATCAGAAAAGGCCTACCTGAGAGGGGTATACCGTGACTGAAGACAAAGTGCCACTTCGAGTAGAGAAGACGTGCCCTAGGATGTTTATGTAAGTAAATAGGAAATTATATATATTTTGTATAATTTTGTAATTGTAATTTTGGGATTGGATATTATATTGCACCTTGAGGATTATTGTTGAATATATGCCCGGAAGGGCTGGTTATATTTGTTTTATATTCATCGGGCTGGTTATAGTTGTTTTATATTTATCCTGTACATAGTTCGTCAATTTTTTATTTATTCCGCAATACATTTGTTGAGTTTTAATGAGTGGTTTCTTAATCGACCCCAGACCCAAATAGTGGATTCAGTAGCGACATCGTGGATGTTGATAGACGGAGAGGGACCCAACCCGAAATCCTAGCGTTGGGGTGAATCCCTTTATCGTCGCCTATGGTGGATGCGCCAGGTAGATTCCGGTACCTCTCGCAGCCAATCAAAGTGCGAACAAAATTACACGATTACGGAACTAGAGGGGTTAGCGGCAATTTGGTCACTAACCTACCTAAGACATATGGTGCACGGAAAAGCCGTGAAAATTGTAACGGATCATCACGCTCTTTGCTGGCTGAAAACCATTAAAGACCCTACTGGGAGATTAGCTAGATGGGCATTAAAACTAGCAGAGTTCGATTATGAAATTGTTCATAAGAGTGGTAAAAAACACCATAGAAGGGCCAGTAGGCCCCGATGACAGCGAACTAAACGAAGTACCTACCTTTCTGGCGCTACCGGAGGACCTTGCCAGTGAACAGAAGAAAGACCCCGACTTACGGGCAATCTTCGAGGCCATATCGGACCCACAGGAGGCTCTCGTAGGAGTAGATAAGAGGGAAAAAAATTTCAGACTACGGAACGGCGTGTTGTACAAAGTAAACACGAGTTCAATAGGAACCGATGACCTCCTAGCCATCCCAAGACATCTCATAGCTGAGGTACTATTCTCCCATCATAGTGAACCTATATTGGGACATCTAGGGATTATAAAGACGTTGCACAAAATATCACACAGGTTCTACTGGAGGAACTTACAAAAGGACGTAGAACGCTATGTTAAAGGGTGTCGTGATTGTCAGGCGAGGAAGGGCCAGGAAAACAGAAAGCCGGTGGGACTGTTACAATCGCTGGAAGTGGGTCAGCCCTTCGACAGGGTAGGGATTGACCTGTTGGGCCCATTCAGAAGAAACAGAAATGGTAAGACATTCATCGTAGTGGCCACCGATTATGCAACACGATGGGCCGAAACCGCAGCCCTTAGTAGTGGAAAAGCCGGACCGGTGGCACAATTCATCCTAAGGAATATTATAATCAGACACGGTCACCCAGATTTTTGTTGACCGGCAGAGGTAAAACCTTTATGTCAGAGACAGTAACAGAACTTGTTAAAGTCATGGGCACAGTGAGCCAATTCACAACAGCGTATCACCCAGCAACAAACGGTCTAACCGAAAGACTGAATAAAACATTGGCGGATATGCTCTCAATGTATGTGAACACGCAGCACACGGATTGGGACGAGTATCTTCCACTCGTAACCTTCGCGTATAATTCAACAATACAAGACACAACGAGATTCTCTCCGTTCATGCTAGTTTATGCTAGGGAGCCAGTCTTACCATCAGAAGCCTCACTGATGCAAGATATTAAAAGCAAAGAAATGCAAGAAATCAGAGAGTGGGCTCTTTGGGCACGTCGAAAACATAGTCAAGGAGCAGGGTAAGGCCAAGAGTTACTATGATGCGAGACACAGAGAACTCGAATTTAAACCGGGAGATCAAGTAAAGATTTTTACGCCGATTAGAAAGGTAGGACGGTCAGAAAAGCTTTTGTTGAAATATTTTGGTCCTTATTACATAAACCAAAAGAAAGGAGATGTGACGTACGAAATTCGCAAAAGCATTTCCCCCAACAGTAAAAGAGAGGTGGTCCATGTAAGTCGCATACTACCATACAATGATCCCTGGTCGCCAGAAGTAGTACCTCAGGATGTGGAATAGTTGAGAAAAAATACCTACCCTCAATTTTCTTTCTCTTCCTTTTCTTTCTTCTCACCTTGTTATAGAGGATCGGGGTTCACCTAAATAAATGGTGCGGGATGGTCCTGGCAGAGTAGGATTTATTTAAACTAATAAGGGCTTACATTTTTTTTGCGTTAAGAACTTGATGTAGTGAAATGGATATTAGACATGTAACTAATTCATATTTTCTGTGTAGGTTATTAAGGACAATCATGCCACTGCAACCAATAGTCACTGGTAACGTAGTGGAAGTAACTGCAGGCACCGATTTTGGAGAGCATTACCAGATGTAATAATGTACGAGGCAACAATACCATAGTGTACGAAGTCAAATGGAGCGACCATGAGGTATACAGAGAAAAATATGCAATTACGAGTAATATAAAGGAAGTTTCCTCCCGTTCCACAAATTACATCAGGGATCACCATGTGGATACGATCTTCATCCTAGGGAACATACGGTTAACTTTAGGAGTAATATATTTATTTTTTTTCACAGGGGCAACATGTTCGCGTTCACAGCGGGATCAGAAATGTACGAGAACGTCCAGTTTTGGCTGGTACTGACAGCTGTCGGAGTCTTCACGGGATACATGGGTCTGAAGCTACTCCACATATGAAGATGTATCCCCAGATGTACCCAGAGGCAGACGAAATTCGGAATCGAAATGGAAGAACCATCAACGCTGGAGGACGGCCAACCACACCAATGTGTAACACGAATTGTGCAGGATGAAGGGCCACAATTAGAATAAAAGTAAAGTTGTTCCTTTGACCATGCTATTAGGCGTATAAGTTAGGCAACACGTTAATTAACGCCAAGATAATTCCTAGATTAAGCTCACTAACCAATGTATTATTTATTTACTAGTATTTGCTGAAGATATTTATTCTCAATTTATATAATTATTTGAAAGATATCAATTAAAGAAAAAGGTACCCGACCACGTAAATTTTAAAACGAGTTCAACGTAGATGAAGTAGATTTCAATTGGTATTAATATAAATATATTAATGTGAATATAAGGTAAATATTGTATATAACATTAGGCCATAACGAACCAGTAAACTGAGACCCGAAGGGAAATAAGTATTAAGTAAGGAAATGGCTACCCCAATACTACCTTTGTTTTTATTTCTTTTTCATGTAAGAGTGATAGCCGTCACAACTGGGTATAGTTCGGTCCGACAACGAAGAATAATTCTACTAGCTGAAGCACAACGGCCCCTATATGATCCATACGACCCCGGTGACCAGGAGCAAGAAACACGTTAGAAGTTCCACACCAAAGTTCCTTCTGCTCAACAGAGGAATGGATTCTGCAGAGTCCGCCCACATCAGAATCAAACAGATATACCTCCAGTAGTTGATCAACATCCGGCAGAGGCAGATTCGAGCTAGAACTAGAATTGTTGACACATTATGGGACTACCAGATGCCACTTGCCGGGTAAATCCTGGGACAATATTAATTGACTATCAGACCCAGTAAACAGAGTAATCAATGGAAGTTACATTTCACGAATCGTCGCATATGGTCGAACAAACTGGTTCCAATCCACCAAACCCGATTGATTGGAAGGAAGAAAGCAATCTGGATGCAATACGCTGAAATCAAATAAGTACTAAGTAGCGCAAAGTACAGAAGAAAACCGAAGAGTTTAGCATGCCGAATACCATTCTGCCCAATCAGCCAAAATTACAGAAACACCGGAAATTCCAAAAAACGGTGTAAATCTGCTTCCATAACATACCGTGAGTTTAGCCGACATGTAAGACGATACCAGGAAGAACCACCATTTCAATCAAGCGCATGTTGAGCCACCCTGTAAAGAAAATGACGTACCGCCAGGCCCAGGTCCGGACTCGCCCAGAGAACAGTAGGAAGAAGTCGTGTGAACTGTGCTATTAGGACCATAAATTTAGATGATAGGGACTTGAATTGTTTAAACGCAGATATTTAAAAAGGGGTAACCATGTATTATAGTAGATATGTACTATTAGCTTCATAGCAGCGGCAAATTTTTATTCTAGGTTAAAGGTAACAGTGGTAACTTAGGACTGGGGGCAGTCCTCTTTTCGAAGGGGGGGCACATGTCACGTTTAGGAATAACACCCAGTATATGTTAGGCCCAACAAAAGTAGGTCAATGTTTTAAAATATGTTTTGCTAATTACTTCAAAGTACAGCATAATATTTTCTAATATAAAAAATAACAAACTCAGCATTTTTCCAGAGAACACTTTCTTGGTTCGAAAAATATAATTTTTCGGGGCAGTGGGTTTTGAGAAAAACCAGCGACCAGTCAAATGAATCAGAAAAGGCCTACCTGAGAAGGGTATACCGTGACTGAAGAGAAAGTGCCCCTTCGAGTAGAGTAGACGTGCCCTAGGATGTTTATGTAAGTAAATAGGTAATTATATATATTTTGTATAATTTTGTAATTGTAATTTTGGGATTGGATATTATATTGCACCTTGATGATTATTGTTGAATATATGCCCGGAAGGGCTGGTTATATTTGTTTTATATTTATCGGACTGGTTATAGTTGTTTTATATTTATCCTGTACATAGTTCGTCAATTTTTTATTTACTCTGCAATACATTTGTTGAGTTTTAATGAGTGGTGTCTTAATCTACCCCCCAGACCCAAATAGTGGATTCAGTAGCGACATCGTGGATGTTGGTAGACGGAGAGGGACCCAACCCGAAATCCTAGCGTTGGGGTGAATCCCTATATCGCCGAAATACTTCGAGATGACTCGCTAAAAACTATTAAATTGATAATTGAAGTCTAGTGATACTACTATTTGATATCTATCGCTTCATATTGGGGTTCTGCCAGATAGCTTCTTACTTTCAGTTTTTTAGAGAAATTCAATTATTATTTCTTACCACAAATATACAATATGCTTTGTATTAGGTGTCAGCAATGTTTTGAGAAATGTTAATGTTCAGTGTATTTGACATTAGAGGTCCCAAGTTTAATCTACATTTTGGACATTCTATTCCAAATAATCTCTCGCAATGAATATTTGTCAATTTCGACATTCAAACATTTCGTACTCATACTTCTGTTATCACTGTTTTCTCCTTATTATTAGGTTATTCATTTAACATATGCAATGGATGTTGTGCAACTATTTATTCTACTATACAATTTCATTCTTATAATTGAAAGATATAATCAATAATTTTATTCAAGAATATCTTTAATGGAATTTAAACAGTAAACTCAATTTTGTAATGCTTATTCCTCATATAGCCGTTGAACTTAAAAAAATCAACTATGTGTTGATATATTATTCTTACTACGAAATATAAGATGGAGACTTTTCAAAATTGTTTTCCAATCAATAGTTTTCATGATAACAAATAATGTGTCTTACCTAGTCCAAGCTACAGAAAATCTATATATCTTTATACCAATTTCAGCTGCAAGGCGAACATCTTGTTTATATTTGTGGTACGAATCACAAGCTATATCACCTGTGTCGTTATTGAGTATAGGAGACGGTACTCTGTGTGTAAAATTATCCCAAATACTTTCACCTTTCCCATCAATATTCCAAGCGCCTTCAACTTGATAAGCTGCTACGGCAGCTCCAAAAACAAAACCTGGTGGAAATGATCCATTGTTATGGACTTTCACTTTGGCCTCACCACTGAAAAATAATAATTTCATATTAGATGGATAATTTGTTGGTTGAGATCTTTCATGTTGTGTATCTATAGGGACTCCCACATATATACAAGATAGCGAAAAAGTCTTGCACGACGGTAATTTTTTTTGACACAATAAACGAATCATAATTGAAAATAGGCTTTCTTAGTATTTTTTTAACATCAATAAACTTCTCTATTTCTTCATTGGATGCTTGCCAAAAATGTTACCCATTTTTATTATGGTATACTTCACCAATACGAAAAAGGATGTAAAGCCTGACAATAATTTTGCAATATCACACAACTTTTTTGCTGAGGAACAATTTTTAGTGAAGGACAATGTCGAGATGCACTTTTTAATAAAACAATACAAAATTCAAAATTAGTATTGAAAAACCACAAAACAAAACTTTAGTTTTCCATAAACAAATTATTGAACAAACAAAATTAATGTCTATTGATTTTTGGCAATATTTGTCTGATATAATGGATATCAAGCTTGAAGGTAACTAGACAAACACGTTTATAAGAATAATATCTGGTTTTTGTGTATTTTCGGCAAAAAACACGGTTTTATTGTTCCTAGTGGATTTTAAGATTTTTTTCTATTCAGCTGCAGCTTTTTGTCTCCTTTCTCTTACCATCGGTGATACATTTATTAACAAACGCCATGTTCTATATTTATTACGGAACAAAATCATGGGCCACCTCCTTGTGTTCCTAGCTACATTATAGATAACATCTAATTTAGCCTAATTATTCTGGTTGCTGCTTGCCAACATAAACTTTTTGATTGGCTGCATGTGAAGATTGTATTCTGTATATATTAGGCTTGCTGGGTATAATATACTGTTGTGAAGAGCATCTTCCCCTGATTGTCTACAACACCGTATATTTTTTTTACAATTTTCAATAAATGTGCAAAATAAGCAACGAATTGGCGCAAATTTTCGTTTTTCTTTCCGATACTTTCCTGGAGAAATTGTAGCATGAAACAAGGCGCCGGGCTTTATAGACTTTTCGTATAATAACAAATAAATTGGAACGGCTATAGCCTCCCTACTTGGTATAATTCACGCAAAAAATATAGTGTAGGGATGGAATGGTATGTCCCCTTTAAATTTTGTTGTAAAGCTAGTCTCTGAAAGGTATTATTATTTTGTTAACTTTTAACAATGCTTATATTGTATTTGATGTTACGTAATTGTTGAAAGAGCGTTCGTTTCAATCGGGATACCAGAAGTGAACTAAGCCCTTTTTCTGTCTCATTCGATTTTTTATGAACAAAAGAAAATTCTATGAAAAAATAACAAAAAAAAGAAATTTTATAACAATGAATAAAACAATTCTTTAAAAATAAATATTATGTCGAACTCCTGTTTGTCACTACAATATAAGTTTCATGAAAAATATATTAAACTTAATTTTCTTCTTTCCAAAATGCTGTCAATCCTTTTCCCATATCATCTGCTTCATTATCACTATCGTCTTGTAAATCAATAATAAATTTATTTCCCCCCCTTAATATGGACTTGCCCAATATTCTTATACTCATCTTCAATTTTGATTACATTTTTCATCTGTTTTAATTGTACCCAAATTAACTCAATGTGATTGGAAATACAAAAATAAGGAGGAAGTATCACAGAAGAGTGTCCATTTTTTTTAGCAATACTCGCGTATAATTTCTTAAATTTCCTTGTCTCTAAAATTTCAATAAGTTGTTGTTTTATATATTTTTGATGCAACAGATACTGTGTGAGCTTTAATGTTTAAGCTTATCGTTTGTGTTAATTGCTGTCATAGTCCAGTAAATATTATAATTTGAAATGTTTATTTAACGATATATTCATTTAATATTATAATTTCAACTAGTAACCATTAAAATGTATTCAATAATTTTATAATAATTAAATACATACATACATATTTAAAGACACCTTAAACATAACACCAGACAATTAACACTACCTTATATCTCTTATTATTAACTAGAATTAGGAATATAATGTTCAAATGAATAATTATTTTTCCCGTATTTAGAGAAAGCAATTTTTTCGAACTCAGCAGGTGTCCATAAGAGATAAACAATGTTCGTTATTTAATTGTTAGGCTGACATCGACGAAAATTGTAGTATTTTTCTCAGGAATTTGTACTTTGAAGACTATTATACAAAACAACAACTGATTGAAGTTTTACAGACAAAGAAATTTAAGAGGTTTTACGCCCTAGAGAGTATTGCTGTACAACATGAACACTCTATAGTGAAACTCCTTATTTTTGTGTTTTCAATGCCATCGAGTTAATTTAGATACAATTAAAATGGAAATTAAAAAAGTAATCAAAATTGAGGATAAGTATAAGAATATGGGGCAAGTCCATATTAATCGATGAAATGAATTTATTATTGATTTACAAGACGAAAGTGATAGTGAAGCGATGATATGGGAGAAGGATTAATAGAATTTTTGGAAGAAGAAAATTAATTAAGGTTAATATATTTTTCATGTTACATACTTAGTAGTGACAAACAGAAGTTAGACATAATATTTATTTTTAACGAATTGTTTTATTCATTGTTATATGTTATAAAATTTCTTTTTTTCTGTTATTTTTTCATAAAATTTTGTTTTATTCATAAAATTTCAAATGAGATACAAAAAGGGCTTAGTTTAGTTCACGTCTGGTATCCCGATTAAACCGAACGCCCTTTCAACATTTACGCGACATCAAATACAGAATAGGAATTGTTAAAAGTGAACTATTAATACCTTTCAGAGTTTAGCTCCGCAACATAACTTAAAAGGGATATACCATTTCATTGCTACACTATATATTTTGCTATAATAATCTTCAAAGTACAAATTCCTGAGAAAAATATTACACTCTTCGTTGATGTCAGCCTACCAACTAAATAGTGATCTTTGCTTATCTCTGATGGACACCCGCTGTGTTTGAAAAAGTTGCTACCCCAAAATATACTTATAGTTCGGTGAAAGATGGGAAAAATAATAAGTTATTTGAAAATTATATCCCTCATTCTAGTTGATAAAACGAGATATAAGGTAGTGTTAATTGTCTGGTGTTATGTTCAAGATGTTTTAAAATAAAATTAGGTTAATATTGTGTGAAGGATTGCATTTTGTTCTATACATTAACGCTAAGTATCTTAAAAAGTAGGATGGCGCTCCATAATTGCGGGTTAAAAATAATCGTCGATAAATGTATTTAATAATTATAAAATTATTAAACACATTTTAACAATTATTAGTTGAAATTATAATATTAAATGAATTTATCGTCAAATAAGCATTTTAAATTTTAATATTGACTGGACTATCACGGTATTCAAATCAAAGTATAAGCCGAAACTCTGAAATTCGCACTATATCTTTTGCGTAAACTATACACATATACTAACACAAGAGTTAGAAAGGTACTTGAACCTGCAGGGCCGTAATAAATTTTGCACGAATTTGACGAACACATTCAGAACGCGTGGGTCTTACAGACCCGACGTCCCGACTGAAAGGTTGATTATATTTTGGTTCACTCCTTTTTCCTGAAGATATTTCATACATTCTTTCTATTCATTGTACTGTAGGGTTTTTTACAAGTCTGCGAAGCACAAGTTTTTTCCCTTTTGGTATAGCTTCCTCCGTTAGTTGCATTGCATTTCTTGGTATAGTTTATGTTGGTTTCGATCCAAGGTCCTCAGTATGCATTTCTCCTTGTAATTGTAAGCCCTAAGCGATGTCTGTATGGATAATAAAGCTGACCACCGTTACTTTATTCGAGTAATGTGTACAGCTCAAAGTTTTTGATAATCATTCTACAGTTTAATATGATACGGCAATTAGAGATGGAGATGGCGTGGTCTGCCACTTCTGGGTATTTATTTAATAATAAGAATCAAATTTCAGTACCAGCGGTCTCGTCTTCTGTTCAGATCAGATAACGTGTGTGAAGCGGGAAATAAAAAAATGTAGGCCGCTAGTATAGGGGCCTTCCTGGGCTTATAGAATATTTCCTTCTTCGGGAAATGAAATAACCGATTAATGTACTTTCAATCTCTTTCGGGAGCGGGAACGAGGGAGGGGAGGAGGGTCATATTTTTTTTGTTACGGCGTTGACTTGAATAGAGGCATTTTTGATATCCGAAAAAAGTTGCTCAAACCGTCTTGAGATAGCTATAGTGTGGCGAGGGGGGGTTGGCTGGAGGGGTTATTTCCGTTTATTTGAGTTTTTTTCTCCAAATTCCAAATTAAACTATCTACACGGGAAGTGTGGTGTATTTGACGCAATATTCCAATTAAATATCATTGTGTACGATGTTTATACCTTTGATATGATTAATATCACAAATAATATTTCCGCCTACCCCAATCCAAAGTATACATTTCCTGGCCTCATTGTAGGGAGCACGGAGCAAAGTCGTACTTTTCCTCCCTAGGGTAATAAAGTGACGTCATGGTACGTTATCAATGAAATAATTTTTGCAATTCCGAGACTAAAGTGGTCACTTTACTCTCACATGTTAGAAACTAAAGTGTCACTTTTAGACCCAAGGGACATGAAGGAACAGTTAAAACCCCAAGGGATTTAAATTACAAATTAAAATGTACATCCCCGATGCCCAGCTAAGCATTTTAGAAATCCGTCCTCGATGCCCAGTCAAGTTTCATAAAAGTCCCTCCTCGATGCCCAGCCAAGCATTTTAGAAGTCCATCCTCGATGCCCAGCCTAGTTTCGTAAAAGTCCATCCTAAGTAGTATTTATTAATTTTGTTTCTTAGTTCCATATATTATTTAAAAATGTATAACATGGGAGTAAAGCGCCTTTTCCTCCCTTGAATGATTACTTCCTTCTCGGGAGGAAAAGTAGCACTTTCCTCCCTTGTTACACAAATAGCCATTTTTTATCCTTATTTAATTCTGTGAAAAAGTAAAATAATAGTTTGAAAAAGACGCACTCATTTATAATAACTGGATGCTTTAGAACGTTAAAAAGATTCCCAATCCGATGTAATAGGGATGTTGAATGTAGCCAAATAAAAACATCCTTTTAACGTCATACCACCTCACATTTTTTTCATAGAAATACTAAAAACACAAAAGTTCTCCTTATTTTTAAGCTGTTCCAAATCATTCTATAATGCTATCAAAAGTCGTCGTTGTTTGGTTGATATCTTTATTGGTTTCGAAGTAATTTAATCGATATTAGCTTGTTTCATCTTTGAAAACTAATATAAACACAATGGAGAGTGGTTTTGTTAAGACAAACAGTTCGAGTTGGCCGAGAATTGATTGTTTTACTGTGGCAAATTCCTTCACAACAAACGGTAATTTCTGTTCTGCTGAATTCAGAAATGTGAAAACCTGCATGTTAGTTATATATATACAGGGTGTTCATTTCAGGACTTCCCACCCTAAGTTTCTCGAAATGTGTGTATTTTAAAAAAAATTCCTGGGACACGTCAACAAATATATCGAAGGAGACAACTTTTTATCATAAAGGCAACGTGCTCCCTTTCACCCCCCGCCAGGGGGAGTTGCCAACTTCAAAATCCTAAATAGGAAGGGGTATCGAGTTATACCTAATTTTGAAGGTCTTTTTAATCTCTACACGTCGGTTTTTGTTTTTTCGAAATTGATCGATTCGATGTCCAGATATTTAGGAAAATCTATTTGCTGCTTCGTAACATTAAAATAAAAACTGCAACTGTTCATTCTCATTCCTTTTATCAAAACTGAATTACAATATTGTACACAGATTTTCAATTCAATAATTGCTCAAAATATTGCCCATTGTTGACCAAACAATGGTGTAACCGCTGTTCAAATTCGTGACGCACATTTTCAAACACTTCTGTTCGAATTGCTCGACATTCTGCAGTAATCCTTTGTCGAAGGTCTCCTATATTTTGTGGCGGGGGTGTGTGAACAACTGATTTTAAATGTCCCCATAGAAAAAAATCACATGGTGCTAGATCTGGGGACCTAGCTGGCCACTTTATAGGTCCTCTTCGCCCTATCTATTTACCGGAAAATACATTGTTTAACCATTGACGGACCGGAAGCACATAATGGGGGGGGGCTCCATCTTGCTGAAAATATAACTCATTTTCGTCAAGAAAGTTGTTGCCATCTCTATCCAGTTGATTTTCAATTGCTACGGTAATTAACGGATTGATCGTATTTTCTAGCATATTCAAGTACATCTCACCATTTATAAACAATGGACAAATTACTTGATTTCCTAGTATACCGGCCCATACATTGATTTTTTGGGGATGCTGGGTATGCCCTTCGACAAATACATGGTCATTTTCATTGCTCAAATATCTGCAATTATGTTTGTTGACAAAACCATTTAAATAAAAAGTACACTCATCAGTGAAGCAGATATTTTTTAAAAATTCGTTAGTGTTATTAATAATTGTAGTCATTTGTTCACAAAACTCAATTCTTCTGTCAAAATAGTCTTCACTTAACTCTTGACATACTTTCATTTTATAGGGATGGAATTAATTAATTTTTGTAATTTTGTGGACAGAGTCTAAGGAAATTCCAGTTACAGCAGAAATGGTACGTTACGAAGCATCAGGATCCATTCCAGAATAACTTATCACTTCAATTTGAGTGGCTTCATTCAAAACTCTTGGCTGATCATGTTTTGAATTTGCAACAGATCCTGTTTGAGTAAATTTGGCGATTAGATTTAGGATATACCTGTGAGAGGTGTTCTTATCTGGGTGCCTTTCGTTAAATATTGCAGCAGTTCGTCGAGCTCATTGGTTTTCGGCGCCGTAAATTAACACTATTTCAACTTTTTCAGCTAAAGTGTAAACTATTTTTAATAAATTGCTTTTTGACACAACTGGTAAGTATGGTAAACAATTCAATAGATATCATGTCTTTTATTTTCTCTATCAAAAACATTTTTTTGGATCTTTATATACAAAAAAGTTGAAAGGAATAACAAAACAAACAATTGCAGTTTTTATTTCAATGGTACGAAGCAGCAAACAGATTTTCCTAAATATTTCGACAACGAATCGATCAATTAAAAAAAAGCCGACGTGTAGAGATTAAAAAGACCTTTAAAATGAAGTTTAACTCGATACCCCTTCCCATTTGAGATTTTGAAGTTGGCAACTCCCCCTGGCGGGGGGTGAAAGGGGGCGCGTTGCCTTTATGATAAAAAGTTGTCCCCTTCGATATATTTGTTGACGTGTCCCAGGATTTTTTTTAAATACACACATTTCGAGAAAATTAGGGTGGGAAGTCCTGAAATGAACACCCTGTATATATATATATATATATATATATATATATATATATATATATATATATATAAGCAAAAGGTGATGATTGTCAGGTATGCGGTCAGTATAAGAAATGAAACTATATTCTCATTCTCAATATTTCGCTATTGTTCAATAGCATCATCAGGAGACACTACAATATTTAAAATATAAATACAATGACAAAGATAGGAACACAAATACTTACAGATGTTAAGAGTCAGTAAAAGTTGATGTACACCACATTAAGGTACTAACTAGACTAATTGCTACTGATTAATTTGTAAAAATGGTTGTGGTGTGAATTGATAAAAACAAGAAACAATTTGAGTTAAAAACAAAACAACAAAATAAATAATCTGAAACGTATGAATAAATGGGGTGACAAAACAACAATATTAAAATGAATTTAAAAGGTGACAATAAATATCACTGAGTTTATTAGTATCAGATTTGAGGTTGATAGCATCCTTTTGTTTGTTGATGTGATACATTTCGAAAAATAAACGATTCATGTATTGGTCAACTTTCTGGAGAATCTCTGTATCGTCATAACTAAACGTATGGCCCGTCTTTATAAAATGATCCACCACTACACAGTTATTCTTGCCTACTCGACAATCACTTCTATGTTGGGTAATACGGTTTTTTAACCATTGAGAAGTTTGACCAACGTAACATCCCGGACACTGCGAGCAATTTATTTTGTAAATCACGTTGGTTTGTAATAATAAAGGTGTTTTATCTTTAACTTTCGAAAAAAGGAGAGAAATAGTTGTCAAATTGTATTTAGCAACTCTGAAATTGGTGAACTGTTTGAACAGTGGTAAAATCAGTTGAGTTAAATTATTGATGTAAGGAAGTCTTTTGTACAGAGTAGCCTGTTGATTGAAATTGTCAACCTGACCATCGTAGAAATCTGTGTTATAAATTAATTTTTTTTTAATGTGTTTGGGATAACCGTTGTTAACGAAAATATCAAATAACGATCTTAAGTTCTTATTAACAAATTTTTCATCACTGACGTGTAGAATTCTATTTTTCATTGTTAATACTAAGTTGTACTTCTGACTCTTAGGATGATCAGAGTAGAAATTTAAAAACCTCCCAGATGATGTTGGCTTTTGATACCAATCTAACAAGATAATGTTATTGTCGGATCTCATTACTCTGGTGTCAATAACAATAATAACATTATCTTGTTAGATTGGTATCAAAAGCCAACATCATCTGGAAGGTTTTTAAATTTCTACTCTGATCATCCTAAGAGTCAGAAGTACAACTTAGTATTAACAATGAAAAATAGAATTCTACACGTCAGTGATGAAAAATTTGTGAATAAGAACTTAAGATCGTTATTTGATATTTTCGTTAACAACGGTTATCCCAAACACATTTTAAAAAAATTAATTTATAACACAGATTTCTACGATGGTCAGGTTGACAATTTCAATCAACAGGCTACTCTGTACAAAAGACTTCCTTACATCAATAATTTAACTCAACTGATTTTACCACTGTTCAAACAGTTCACCAATTTCAGAGTTGCTAAATACAATTTGACAACTATTTCTCTCCTTTTTTCGAAAGTTAAAGATAAAACACCTTTATTATTACAAACCAACGTGATTTACAAAATAAATTGCTCGCAGTGTCCGGGATGTTACGTTGGTCAAACTTCTCAATGGTTAAAAAACCGTATTACCCAACATAGAAGTGATTGTCGAGTAGGCAAGAATAACTGTGTAGTGGTGGATCATTTTATAAAGACGGGCCATACGTTTAGTTATGACGATACAGAGATTCTCCAGAAAGTTGACCAATACATGAATCGTTTATTTTTCGAAATGTATCACATCAACAAACAAAAGGATGCTATCAACCTCAAATCTGATACTAATAAACTTAGTGATATTTATTGTCACCTTTTAAATTCATTTTAATATTGTTGTTTTGTCACCCCATTTATTCATACGTTTCAGATTATTTATTTTGTTGTTTTGTTTTTAACTCAAATTGTTTCTTGTTTTTATCAATTCACACCACAACCATTTTTACAAATTAATCAGTAGCAATTAGTCTAGTTAGTACCTTAATGTGGTGTACATCAACTTTTACTGACTCTTAACATCTGTAAGTATTTGTGTTCCTATCTTTGTCATTGTATTTATATTTTAATTATTGTAGTGTCTCCTGATGATGCTATTGAACAATAGCGAAATATTGAGAATGAGAATATAGTTTTATTTCTTATACTGACCGCATACCTGACAATCATCACCTTTTGCTTATATAAATAGTACGGTCGATAATTACCACAGAATAATCATTTGTTTTTGATTTTCTGATTTAAATATATATATATATATATATATATATATATATATATGTTTATATGTTATTTCTAGTCAATAATCATCAATTACAAACATTCATTAATCTAGTTTTTAGCCTAAAAATTCTAATATTTTTTTCTTTGAAAACTTGATAAATTTTAACTTATATATGGAACATAAATAAATAATATTACTAAAACTTGCATCGCAATGATCTTCACAAAAATACACGGTCGACGGAAAAATTAAATTTCACTTTACTCGATTCTTTCAGTTTTTACAATTCCCAAAAATCTGCTTCAAAATATATGTTTTTCTGGGAAGGTTACTACAACGATTATAACTTCAAGTTTTATTGAGATAAATATTTTCGAAAGTAATAACAGAACTTACGATCTAATGAAAACCAAGCAAAAAAGCCATGCAAGCGGAAACATTATGACACCACTATATGACTGAATGATATGATAGTTAGAATAGAAATTTATACCTCATTTATCATGTAAATATGGCAAATATTTTATTTTATTATATTGTTATCCACAGAGTATGAGTTATGACGACATTCTTTCAAAGGAGCTTACGTAGTGGACCAAAAATGTAGGTAAGTTTTTGTAAAACAGAAAACAGGCTCCAGACGAATTTCGGGCAATTTCATCAACTTTATTAACAAAAAATTAATAGGAATCATACGGAATGATATATAATTATACAACTATCACCATGTCCGTTTTTAACAAACCTCAAATTTGAGTAAACCAATTCGAAATTATTTTGGCATCCATCACATGAGAAGTTTAATGGGACAAATGGAGAAAGGAAGATTTAATGTCCAATCAGTGGATAAGTATTAGCAATTTCGTGACATTCTTTTCGTCACGAAATTGATACAAAAAGTTTCATATCTTCCGTTCAGGTAACTAGATTTACGTTTTCCTTGATTTTTCTCTTCTTCCTTTTTTATAATTGTCATGGGAATAAAAATATTTGGAAAAGTGAAGTTATTATTCACATTGACCGTTAATGAATATGTCAAATGACTTTGCGAAACGAATTTTGATTATCTGAAATGTACCATTCCATGAACAAGTATTTCCCATACAGGATGTGCTACATGGTACAGGTTTATAAGGTACTACACACATGGCTCTACAAATACAGATTCATTGTACAGTTAGTACTAACAGATGGTGAATGTCAGAATTTTGAATGTCCGATTAAGAGGTAACAATGGAACAAGTTTTATGTGTTTCGTGTGCTGGCTTGTCTCAACACCAAAAAAGTCGACATCGGAAAAGTTCCTGATTTGTAAAACCGTAAACTGATGTTGTACAATCTAGCCACCACTCTGAATATATCAAAGTAACGTACCTAGAGTACCCACATGTTCATTTGATAACTTCAACAAACTAGGTATAGAAACAGAAATTAATTGGTATAATTTTCCAAAAAAAATAATTCTAATCTAAAACATAAAGCTTCAGAAATTATTAAAAAAGAATTTGTCGAGTTTAACAAACCCAACTTTGAATTATCAGTCGCCAAATCATTGAACAAAAGTCAAATAGTCTTATTTTCACAAAAGCTGATAAGGGAAATACGGTAATAGCATTACCTAAAGAAGATTATATATTAAAAACCAACAATTTTATTCAGGCAAGCAATTTTGAGACCCTTAAAAAAGACCCAACTAATAAATTTCAAAAAGAAATAAAATTAGCAGTAGGTAACGCTAAATCAATAATTAAGGATAAAGGAAAATATGAATTCTTTTTACCCAATCCGCAATACCCTGAATTTAATTCATTAATAAAACTCCATAAAGCGGGGTACCCAATCAGACCAGTCGTTTCTTATCTCACAGCACTTTCATTCAAAATTTCAAAGATTCTCATAGATGTCATCTCTAAATATTGTTCATTTATACCTAGATTTTCAGTTAAAAACTCAACGGAATTAATAATATTCAAGATTTAATACTACCCCATAGTTGGAAATTCATATCGTTCGATGTAACAAATCTATTCCCTAGTATACCTCCTAGAGAAACTATAAATCTTGTTGATAACTTGCTCACATACAATAATATTAATCCTATAATAATTCATTCTGATATCATTACTTCATTAAAAGTGTGTTTGACTCAAAATAATTTTCACTTCAATGGAGAGGTTTATAGTAGTAAAGACGGTTTGATTATCGGTAACCCCCTCAGCCCCCTACTAGCACAAATTTTTATGGATAATATAGGAAGAATAATTCATGAACACCCCCTTAGTAAAAAAATTATGTACTGGCACCGATATGTGGACGACATTTTAGCTAGCTTCATCAGTACAAATAGACAATTAGAGATCTTCATTACTTACATAAACTCAATTCACAATAATATCAAATTTACCGTAGATCTTGAACAAAATAAGTCTTTAAACTTTCTAGACCTTACAATTTCGAATATAAATAATAATCATGATTTTTCTATATTTCATAAACCATCACAGATTATACAATTTATAATAGTTCGGTCCTCCCATTCAGTCATAAACTAGCATTTTTCAATAGTATAATACACGGACTCTTAACGGTCCCATTAAATATTAATAATTATAACAAAGAATTAAATATCATAAAACAAATAGCAGTTAATAATAATTACGATCCAAATTTAATTGAAAATATCACAAATAAAAAGATAAAAAAACAGACTTTAGAACAAGTTTTCCCTTCAGATAAAAATAATAATAAACAATTTAACAGCTTAACATACTTTGGAACACCATCCTTAAAAATTAAATCATTCCTTTAAAACTGATTACAATTTATCCAAATTCATTAAAAATAATAAATCTTCAAAATTAAACTAATCAGGAGTTAATAAATTAAAATGTGGTAATGACAACTGTGATAAAATTTATATCGATAGAGCTTTTAGAAATTTCAAAACTAGAATTTCGGAACATAAACGTTGCTATGACAACAAAACATTAGATTTTAACTACTCAAATCATTTATTACAAAACCAACACATTTTCGATCAAAATTTTGAAATTCTTCATGTAGTCGGTAAATCCTTTAGTTTAAATTTATGAGAGGCCCTTGAGATTAACAAAAATAAATATTCAGGTAATCTTCTTAAGGACCAAATATATATCAATCAGTCTCCTTTATTAAACCTTTTTACCTAGAAGATAGCTTAGGAATGTTTGTAGGTAATTTCTTTCAATACCTTTGTTAACATTAGTAAATAGAATTCTGTATTTATGCACTGTATATATTAGGACATTTTTATATTATACCTTCATTCGTTTGACAAAGCTACAGTGTTAGTGAAACGCGTCAACAAGTTTAAATTGAACACTAGTTCAAATTAATGAAAATTTAAACAAATTACATTTCCATTGTACCTAGAGGTTTTATGTTGCAAGAACATTTCGACGTTTGAGCTCTAACAACGCGTCAAAATAATCATCTTTACAGGAGAACGAAAAAACTGTTGTATTTTGTGTTATTAATAGTACTCTATTTTCGACTGAATCCTTCTTCTGAAATTCTAAAGAAGTATTTGGAACATTTCCATTATTTAGTTAGCAACAAATCACCGAAGCAATTTCAGTCAAGAAGTTCTCTAAATATATATGTATAATTAATTTAATTGGGTGAAATCCCTAGTTTTGATTGGTGCAACGATTAATTTTTGAATTCTCTCGATGTACCTAACTCAAAATGACGGTAGTTTTACTTTTACGGTGTAAGAATTCAAGCGACAATTTCTTCTTCACAAAGCTATTAACTAAGTGTGTTACCAAGTGTGCTAACAGTATACCGAAAACAACAACGAATCAATGATTCCGAGCATTATTTGGAGCCATTTCGGCGAAATCAAAAACTTTTCATGGACACGTTACGATGGCTAAATTATACGAGTATTTTGAATTGCTATCGCGCCTATCCATTCTACAGATACACACTCAACAGGCTGTTACCTATTTGCAGACCTGAAAAAATGTTCATCACAAAAATATTTGGCTCGAATGCAGGAATTAACGCTTATCTGGATGCTGAATATAAATAGTTCTCCAATACAGGTATCGGAATTTTTTTAAATCGCTGAAATAATTGCATTCTATTATATTGATGGATATAATCGAATGAATTGGACAAACTTGACCAACAAAAATGTATTTTTTTAATAGACTGCAAACTAGGCTGATGTATTACAAATAATTTCGTCAATTACAAACATATCATCGTCAAAATGACAAAATTACTTCCGACCCCTATTCAATATTTATTTATTGTTTCGGGTTGAACACATAACTCATCAATTACACGTCTTCATTATTACTAATTCACTTCAATTCTAATCCAAAGCCAATAATGAAGCTCCGATCTACGTTACAGCTAATGACACATGTCATGTGAAGCCCACGAAACCTACTTTTGATTGCCAATTATTGCTAATAAATGGACGCATGAAAGTGAGACAAATAACTTGGTAATTTAACTTTGTAGACACGTTTTTGAAGTTCTTTAGAGTGAACCAGAACAGCAACAAAACAATTATGGTAAAATAATAGACTCCCCCAAAAGGCGATATGGTCAGAAATATTTGTGGCATGCAACCAATATTAAGACTTGTCTGCAGAATACTAATTGAAGCCGTCGGAAATTTGCAGACTCTGTAGAAATATCAGTACTTCTGGTCATCGACTTAGTGCATCTTTCGAAAAAGTGGTATTTCCAGAGGACCGTGTTGAACCACAATTATTCAAAATTCACTCTAACTCATCTCCTGGCTTAGACTAAATTGTTGAAAAGTTTTGCAAACACCCTTGCACTACCGTTATCTTTAATTATGCGTAGTTCATGTACCCTAAGCTCCTTATCTCCTAGTTGGAAAGTAGCATTGGACTCAAACAACCATCGACCAATAAGTTTGTTGCCAATAGTCAGTAAGGTTATGGAAGCCATTGTTTCGGAAGAGATGATGAGGTTTCTTCTTGAGGAAAACGTTATTCCAACACGGTTTTGTCCCAGGCCGCTCCACGTTAACCAACCTACTTCACCGTGTCAATGATTGGACATTATCCCTTAACAACCTGCAGCCCGTTGATATTATTTACTTGGACTTTTCCAAAGCCTTTGATCGTGTACCTCAGCAGATACTTCTCCACAAACTTCACCACTTCGGCATCCGAGGCACTCTGTTATTCTGGATTGAGAATTTCCTGACGGATCGATACTATAAAGTTAGAGTCGGCAAAATTATCTCACGAGATAAACTAGTGGCAAGTGGAGTACCACAGGGCGCAGTACTTGGCCCTTTACCTCTAACCATTTACATCAGTGATCTTATTTACTACGTCTTAAGCAAAATATCTTCCTATGCTGAGGACACAGAAATATATGCTAATCCAATCACCAATCAGCGAATTCTCCAGGAAGATTTGGACTCAATCTCAGTGTGGTGCTCTGGATGGTTATTACCATTGAATACTGAGAAGTGCGTGGTGCTTCGAACTCTATAACCGTTAAATTCGGTATTTTCTCACAACGATATGTAAACAATCGGCTAACCTGGTCTAATAATATCACATCTCTGTGTAAACGGACCAACACTAGACTGTATCTTATTCAGAGGTGCTTTTCAAAAGTTTCGTTTCAATAGTTTTGCAGTCTGTACACTACTTATGTGAAACCCATTATAGAATATGCTGGGCCAACATGGTATCCAGACCTTCCTAGAGACAAAACCCTATTGGAAAATATTCGAAGGAAAGCTACACGGATTCCTTCTGGTCCGAGAAGACCCTCCTATACAGAAAGACTTCGAACTTCGCTGACATCGTGGAGACCTAATAACCACATTTAAGATACTAAAGTACAATTTTGGAAATTTAGACAACAGGTTCATTCCAAATCGGGATATTCATCTTAGAGGTCATCAGTTGAAACTTAAAAAAGAAAACTTTGTTGTGAGGCAGGGACAGAATTTTTTATCAAATAGAATATTTGACACTTGGAACGATTTGGATGTTTATATAGTGTCTCCACCTTCCACAAATACTTTCAAAAATAGACTTGACCGAATGATCTTAAACTAAGTACCTTTTATTATTTCTGTTTTTATATGAATATAATTTTTGTATTTGATTGTATTTTCTGTGTGTGCACTTGTTAATTTACATAAGATAATATACTGATTAATCGACGAAAATCCAGAAGGATATGGGTCCATCCTCCATGTCCTCAAAGACGGTATTTTTATTCATTACTTACTGCAACTTTGCGTTGCAACAAGGAACATTACAACTAAACTGGCTCGCGACACTGCATCTAAACTACAACTGATGATACGCATGCATGTGAAAATCTCTATTTATCAAATGGCTCCGATTTCAATCGATGATCCGCAAACCCCACGGGCTGGACTCGATGCCCGTGCGTTTTATAGGCTCGTCTCATAATGGACTGATGATCAGTACTGATTATCCGCCATATTAATTGTTTTATATGTGTCCTTGACATGTCTGCGTAGTATCGGTTGACTGATAAAAAGCACATGGCCGAATTCTCAGTCTGCAAATATATTTTGTGCGAGGTGCTATTCTGTGTCTGCAGACATTTCTGTTACTGACTCACCTTATCCCAATTGAGATAATAAAAAATAGTGTAACTAAGGCCGAATTTCACAATTTCACAACTTGAGCATAGTCCCAGGCCGGGGAAAGCACGTTACAAATTGGCGCCCTTGTTATACTGTTTTTCTACTCAGACTGAGATTTTGTGACATCAATATTTAAAGTTTCGTTGTTGTTAAAACATTCAATATTAAACATTATTTTATAATACGAGTACTGAGAAATTTGATTCTAGGAATATCGTTTTCCAATTGAATTTTTCAGGTACCTTTTTTTGTCGTTTGGTTAATTGTTGACGCTTGGTTTTTTGGTTCGTCTAGTTATTTCTTTGTTAAGGTTTATTTGCATGTTGACTTCTTGAATACATTTTTGGTAGAAATTGAATTTTAAATTTATTTGCAAATAGATTGTTCTTTAGGACTTGAAAAATATTTAATATACCAGGTTATCCAAAAGTAAACTTTGAATAATGTTAAGTTCTTGGATTCATTTTAAAACGGAATTTATTTAGTTTTCTTTTATATTTTAAGATAAAATTTTATTTAACTATCATTTCTATATCGACATTTTTCTAATTTTTTTATTCTAAAATAAAATGCAGGCTGATCACATAAAAGCATATGAACTGTCATATGAAATGAAAATCAGAAATGAAACTGTACCTGATACTGTTGTGGAAAAACGGAGGCTTCTTAACGGTTTATTAGCTCGTGAAAAAGCTAATCGTAGTTTCTCATTACCACTAAATACATATACTTTTGAGGAGGATCATTCAGAAAGTCGTAGCACTATTTAGGATTTGAGTGAGGTAATTAGTAATTTCAATGGAAATAAACGTGAACATGTTTTTACCAGAATAAATTCCTGGTTAACACATTTAACAAATATCAAGTGTTGACCCAATCGATGAACAACAAGTTCAAGTTAAAAATTCATTGAATAGGGAAGTACTTTTACGTGAATCTGATTTTGATAAAAAATTACTCCATTCCTTTCAGTTGATTGTGAAGAGCCACATAATATTCATGTTCCTCTTGCTTCGTCTTCTTTGTTTTTTCCTGCAGTCCCACAGTCTCGTCATGATCCAGTATACAAGTGGATGATTCACTTTTTTAGAATAAGTTGAATTACATAGAGTTTCTAGAGGTATTTCTGATACTGAATTATTTTTACAGTCTTGTAAATTGTTTCGAGGTAGTGCTTTTACATGGTTTCTTAACAATCATAGTAAATCCAGTTCTTGGTCTGATATTGTTGCTAAATTAAAAGCAGATTTTCTTCCTCACAATTATGAAACAAAGTTAGAAATTTTGAATAGAACTATGAGTGAGAATGAGCACGTTACTGTTTATATTTCTTCTATGCCAGGTTTTTCACACGTGTAACATGAAAAATCTCGTGTTGGAAAGATTCGTAGAAATATGTTACCATTTTTCGTTTCTGCTTTGACATTGCACAGTCCCAATATTGTTGAAGAACTTATTGAGCTTTGTAAAAGACTTGAAGAATCCAGAGTTTGGTCTGATCGTTATCGACCACATTCCTGGTCTACGTGAACCTGATTTGGATTGTCTTTATGTTTCATTTATTTCTTCTTCTAAAAGAAGTTCCGTTAATTTTTCCGTTTTATCTTCTACTTTATGTTGGAATAGTGGTAGAACTGGTCATTTTTTACGAGTCAAAGTCTATTTTTTGTTATTGTTGTGGTGCTAAAAACACTACAAAACCAAATTGTAGTCCTTGCAATCCAAAAAACGAGGTTCGGTCTGGTCCTGTTAATCTGACGACAGTCTCCAGTCCAGCACAATACACTTCGGAAGTGAAGTCAGAAAGTTCAAAACGCAAATCGTCAACAAGCTATAATCAACTTCAATTTTTTCTCCTTCAGCTAAAACAGTTTGAAGGGCATGCTGTCTCGAATGTTTGTTTTTGTATTCTTTTGTTTTTACAGCATACATCAATACCTCTATCTGCTGTTTCGACCACGACATGATTTTTATTGTTTTTTTGTCAAGTCATATCTAACCAATTATTTTAGGTTAGGCACAGACGAGAAACCACATGACCGTTCAACGTGTTTATAGAATCTGCGCACATTTCGGCGTCGATTTTGCGAAGTTTTCAGAACCAATCCTATAAAATTTGTTCTTTGTGAATTTTTCACATAATATTCGATGAAACACGTTTGCAACGCAAAGAAATTTCATGTAAAATATTTTTTCGGAAAATTTGTATAAAAATTCCTATTGTGTAAATTGGCTCTTAGATGCCATATTTTTCCAATTTTCAACCTGATTTTGCTCCATGTATTTTTTTTCTGAAATTGTCATTAGTTGGGGGGGATGCAACTTTACTCTAACTAGCTAGGGGAGGGAGGGTTTTTGTTTTTGTAGAATTTATTTCAATAAAAAGGAAATAAATATTTCTCTTATATACCAGGAATATTTTGTTTTTTTGTTGGTGCATAAGAATGCATTAGGATTGAACTCCACTAACCTATACTTTTTTCAGAAATTGTCATTAAGGGAGCCAACTTCATATAATGAGGTATAAATAACTAGGTGGAGAGGTGATTCTGTTTCTGTTGGCGGTGCATATTCGTGCATAAGAAGTGGTTGCTGCTGCCATATATTTTTTCCGAAATTGTCATTGGCAGAGGCTGAATTTACTTTAAATTATGAGTTTTAACTAAGTAAGGAAAAGGTAGATTTTGTTGGTGGTGTATATGAGTGCATTAGGAGTGGACCCTATATATATATATATATATATATATATATATATAAATTTTTTTTCCATTTTTCGTGGGCATCAGGTTAATAGTAAACACAGTATCAGTTTATGTTTTAATTTGACGTTTCGCTCCCTCAATTTGGAGCATTTTCAAAAACTTCACATATCGATGTTTTACAATAAAATGAACAAGTTTAAACGATTAAAATTGAATGTAGACATACAGGTGATAAAAACTGGTAGTCAATAAAATAATTTCATAAACAAATAAAATCGAAAGTACATGCTTCAGAAACAATTCATTTACAGTATACAAGGGACAGTTAAATAGTTGATGTTATTATTATAATAAATTATAATATATCTGGCTTAGATTTTTGATATCTTGTTTATCGTTTACTACATTGTTCTCTTTTTTTATATGTATCATTTCTTTTATTGTTAGTTTTTTGTAATTAGAGTCTTGGTTTATTATTTTAGTATTATTAAAGTCGAATTTATGTTTTTCATTTTTCTCATGTTTATGAAGTGCAGTGGAGGCGTTTTTTGTATATTTATGGCCATTGAGTCTATTTTCAAGGTGTTGGGTTGTCATACCTATATATTTTTTAGGACAGTCTAAACATGGTATTGAGTATATGACGTTAGATTTTTTTGACGTATTTATTTGACTTTTTAATTTTGAGAACAATGGTGATAGATTGTTTTGTGCCCTATGACAAACTTTTATGTTGTGTTTAGGTAATATATAATTTAGTCTTTCCGATAGTTGATCAACTATCGGAAAGACTAAATTATATATTATCTAAACACAACATAAAAGTTTGTCATAGGGCACAAAACAATCTATCACCATTGTTCTCAAAATTAAAAAGTCAAATAAATACGTCAAAAAAATCTAACGTCATATACTCAATACCATGTTTAGACTGTCCTAAAAAATATATAGGTATGACAACCCAACACCTTGAAAATAGACTCAATGGCCATAAATATACAAAAAACGCCTCCACTGCACTTCATAAACATGAGAAAAATGAAAAACATAAATTCGACTTTAATAATACTAAAATAATAAACCAAGACTCTAATTACAAAAAACTAACAATAAAAGAAATGATACATATAAAAAAAGAGAACAATGTAGTAAACGATAAACAAGATATCAAAAATCTAAGCCAGATATATTATAATTTATTATAATAATAACATCAACTATTTAACTGTCCCTTGTATACTGTAAATGAATTGTTTCTGAAGCATGTACTTTCGATTTTATTTGTTTATGAAATTATTTTATTGACTACCAGTTTTTATCACCTGTATGTCTACATTCAATTTTAATCGTTTAAACTTGTTCATTTTATTGTAAAACATCGATATGTGAAGTTTTTGAAAATGCTCCAAATTGAGGGAGCGAAACGTCAAATTAAAACATAAACTGATACTGTGTTTACTATTAACCTGATGCCCACGAAAAATGGAAAAAAAATTTATATATAAAGGTTAAAGAAAATCAAATAATATATATATATATATATATATATATATATATATATATATATATATATAAAAATGAATATAATTTCATAAAATACGAGGTGCTATGTGAAATATATATTTCGATTTTCTACTACACCTGTTTTAGTCGAAATTTCAATAATCGAAATTATTGAAATTTCGACTAAAACAGGTGTAGTAGAAAATCGAAATATATAGAGGGCAATTCAGAAACTAACCTCCGGTTGATTGAAAGAAATACACCAAGTTAAGTAAAAATATTTTAATATATACATCTTACAACTACATCTTTGCACTATTTTTCGACATAGTCTCCATAACGATAGAGGCACTTATCGTATCTCTTCACAAGCTTTGAAATTCCTTCTGCATAAAAATCACCCGCTTGTGCCTTGAGCTAGCCTGTGACCGCATCTTTGAGCTCTTCGTCGTCATCAAACCGCTGGGACCCGAGCCATTTCTTCATATGCATGAAGAGGTGATAATCGTTGGGCGCCAGATCTGGGCTGTAAGGTGGATGGTTGAAAACGTCCCACTTGAAGGACTCTGCGAGCAGAGTGAGGACGGGCGTTATCGTGCAAAAAAACGATACCGGAAGTCAGCATAACACGGCGTTTGTTCTGTATAGCCCGTCGTAATGTTTTTAGTGTTTCACAGTACACGTATTGATTAATGGTCGTCCCACGTTCCATGAATTCAACCAACAACACCCCTTTGGCATCCCAAAACACCGTTGCCATCAGTTTTCTGGCAGAAAAATCTTGCCGGGCTTTTTTTGGTTTGGTAGGCGAATCTGAATGTGCCCACATCTTTGATTGTTCTTTTGTCTCAGGGTTCACGTACTTAATCCAGGTTTCGTCACCGGTCACGATTCTGTTTAACAATGGTTCTCCTTCGTCCTCATAACGTGACAGAAAGTCTAATGCAGAGGCCATTCTTTGACTTTTGTGGTGGTCGGTAAGAATTTTGGGCACCCATCGTGCACAGAACTTACGGTAACCCAATCTTGCTGTCACTATCTCGTACAAAAGAGTCTTAGAAATCTGTGGAAAATCAGTAGACAACTCCGCCATTGTGAAACGTCGATTTTCACGAACTTTTGCATCAACTGTCTGAACGAGTTCGTCAGTCACCAAGGATGGTCTACCACTCCTCTCTTCATCATGAACGTTTTCTCGTCCACTTTTAAATAAACGTACCCATTCACGGACAACTCCTTCACTCATAACTTTTGGTCCGTACACGGCACAAAGCTCACGATGAATAGCTGCTGCAGAGTATCCTTTGGCTGTAAAAAACCTTATAACAGCACGCACTTCACATTTGGCGGGATTTTCTATTGCAGCACACATTTCAAACTGCCACAAAAACTAAACTAGCGCAGGTACGATGTTCACTCGACTACGGCTTGATGCCGACTGACCTGCTGAGCGTGTGAATGCACAGATGGCGCGCTACTCCCCCCACTACCCGCACTGTGACCAATCGGAGGTTAGTTTCTGAATTGCCCTCGTATATATATATATATATATATATATATATATATATATACACACATATTCTTGTAAATAATAAAAAAATTGCAGGTGAACATTACTTAACTATAATATATACAGCATTATTATCTAAATTCTTCATCAGAAAAATCTGAAGAATCGTCATGTCCTAAGTTAATAATTAACGGGCCGATCTCTGTAGTTTTGTCGATTAAGTCGTCAAGATCCCACATTTTCCCCTCCTCAGCTATAACATATTTTATGGCGCTTTGCTAGTTTTCGGCAGACACATTCGCCAGTAAATCCATCAAAAGTTGCCGTACTTCTTGAAGTTTGAAAGTTTTGTTGTTCCTGGCGACATAACCTTTGACTCCTGCCCATATAAGCGTTCAGCTCACAATGGTTAGGGGGTAAGCGATGTACAATAATATCTCTACTTTTTTCCATCTCATCGATTACAAAAATTTTAAACTCTGCCTTACGCTGTCTAGCAATTTGCAAGATTTCTTTTTTCACCATTGTATCCTCGAAATTTATCGCCGCTTTTTTCTATAAACTTGTGGGAAGCTTCTTTACTAATCGAGAATGATAGCTGGCGTTATACATTACAATAACTGAACTCGATCATTTGTTGGAATTATTCCTCAACAACACCAGCCGTCACTTCCTCGTGTTAGTCTTTGGTTGAATTAGATTGAAATTCCAATAATCACTGCCTATATGGGTTATAATAAGCTTGCGACCCTTTCCAGGCGGAAGTCTTAATCTTGCTGACCAACCCTACATGATAGCTTGTAGGGAATTCAGTATATTTTTATCTTGCCAGACTTTCGATACGGTGTGTGGTTTCGCCAGGTTTCATCCAAATAGAAAATATTCCTACATTCGTTGCGATATTTTCAGATTGACCTCAAGTATCTCCAGCAGACAATTTCCGGCCTATCAATGAGCAAAGATTTTCTGTTCTGTTTTTCCCACCGAAAGTTCATTCCATGAAGAATTCTCCATACTCTAGTTCTTGATAGTTGTGGCAGGTTTTCGTCATTCTGGGCGACTGCACAATCTTGTCCAATGTTGGTATTTCTTTTGCGAAATACATACCATGCACTATTCTACGTACACTGTTTTTGACATCGTCGTCAATTTCTAATGGTTTCTTCCCCGGTTGAGGAATAGGTTCACCGCGGTTCCGGCATTTTCTCTCACGTAAAAATCTATAAATCGTTGATTCTCTTACCCCTACCATATTGGCACAGTTCCATGAAAGTCAAACACATATTTGTGCATTAATCGAATAAGTAATTCAATTACTTCTAATTCCTTATAGTTAATCACGGGTGATCACGATACCTACCCATTTATTCTGCCATTCTCAATACAATACGAGAAATGAATCTTGCTACACAATAATTTCAGAATAAATCGCAGGTAAAAATGTTCAACAACCCAAAAGGTTTCGAGGGTTGGCTGTTGCCCATGTTATAATAATCTTGCTGTTTCGCGTTTAGAAAATCTTGTAAATCGGCCGTCGAATATTTCTGTGAGTTTATCGAAATTGCATGAATCAAACCATAAAAATAACTCAATAACTATCAACTCTACAAAAAAAGCTATCATGTTGCTTAGAAAAAGAAACTATAAAATTGTTTAGAGGAAATTCTAAATTTATTATATTTTACACTGGCTTTAATTTTTCGTGAAAAATCGACGAAATTATATAGCTGTGGTTTGTTTAATAGAAGGTTCGTAATTGTTTTGTCTAGCCAAATCCGTAGATTTTGTTTGTCTAATTAGTTGAGTTATTTTATCAGTTTAATATCTTGTAGAATAACTAAATTACTATGCCTGAACTTTACATTATAACCTGCGTAAGAGAAAAACATTAAACCTGGCCTTAGGAGACATTGGTTTTATTTCGAAATCAGTCCTTTTGTCCTATTATGCCACTACACGTTTTTATGAGTTTTATAAACCAATAATACTTCTATTATTCAAAAATAATAAAAATGTGAAATATTATAATTGTATATTGAAAAAAAGGGGTGTAAGGGATGATGGTAAAAATGGTAAAGATGATACCAACCCAAATGACAACCTCACCTGCACGTGATGCACCCTGCTAGATAACCAACGAGGCTCTGTCGACCGATTAACTGCCGGGATAAGCAGTTCCTCTTTTGTCAGTCAACAGTTAAGGGTGGAAGAACTGACAAGAGACTAGAGCACCTTTTTGTCTTTGGAATGAGAAATTGTTCCAAAAGGCGAATGAGCCGGCAAACGGCCAACGGCATGGAGATATAGTAGGCAACGGAAAAACACGATATTAAAGATCCTGATGGATATTCTAAGAATTGTCATCATAGCAAGTAATGGCGGATAAATTATTGTTACTGATCATGGAATCGGACCCCAAGATCCGGCAGGAGAAGATTTCAGGGCTTCCCCGGTCGTTAACATGCGAAAACCCTGTAAAAAATCAATAAAGTTAAACAAAAACCAAAAGCTTAAAATATGCACATGGAACGTGAAAACACTATACGTATCCGGAAAACTAGGAAACCTATTACAAGAAATGGACAGACTCGATATTTCTGTCCTAGGAGTTTGCGAAGCAGGATGGCCAAACAACGGGCGCTATACTTCACAAGATTATCAAATATATTACTCGAGAACCAACGATGAGCACATCAGAACAGTGTAGCGGCCATTCTAAAGAAATCACTGGCAAAATCTGTAAAAAAATTTGTCCCATTATCAGATCGGGTAATGCTAGTACAGTTAGCTGCATATCCAGTTAATATAAATATGATATAAAATTGACTGTCTCGATCCTTACTTCGTGGAATCTGCTCATAAATATATTACAAATATATGCGCCCACTGCTGACAAAGATGACACAGTTGTTAAATCTCTTAATCGACTTATATCAGAAGCCTTAGGTATGACAAAAAAATATGAAATTACTATCATAATAAGTGATTTCAATGCTAAGGTTGGATCAGAAAACACTCTTAATATTACTGGTAAGTTTGGATTAGGAAATCGATATAATAGAGGAGAACGTTTGGTGCAGTTCTGCCAGGAAGAAAAATTTGTAATCATGAATACTTGGTTCTGCCTGCCAAATCGTAGACTGTACACCTGGAAGGCACCAAGTGATAGAAAAAGCAACGTTTTAAGAAATCAGATTGGTTATATATTAATCAATGAAAGATTTAAGAATTGCTTAAAGTCGGTAAGACCTACCCAGGTGCATATATCCATTCAGACCATACTTCATTGTGTTCTATAATTAAAATCAAGTTAAAAACAGCCAATAAAACCCAGAAGACCCCTACGATAGCCCGAGATGCACTCCATGGACCTTACATACTAAATAAGGTCTCTCAAGAAATCAACACTTGAATGCACGAAATTAAAATAGAAGACCTTAGCACTGCGAATGATTATTGGAAGTGAATAAAAACCTCAATTATGACCACAGCTCAAAAAAGAATTTACCAAAAAAACGTAAGGCTAAAAAGAAGTGGATGACACAGGTTATTTTAGACCTAATGATCATAAGAAGACAACACAAAACCAAAAATAGAGAAAAGTTTAATGAAATTCATAAGGAAACACGGAAAAAAATTAAAGCAGCAAAAGAACGATGACTAAAGGAATCTTGTCTAGAAATTGAAAAACTGGAAAAACAGCATGACAGTTTCCACTAACACAAAAAATTAAAAGAATAAACTGGAACACGTAAAACTTACAAGACAAGTATCATCAGAGACTCTAGACAATGAGAAAATTATATAAAAGAATTATTCACAAACGACCAACAAACAACATCAAATAGGGACCAAGGCCCACCGATCCGGAGTACAGAAAGCATTAGATCAAGCAATGCAGAGAAAGACCCCTGGACCGGACCAGGTACCTGCAGAACTGCTAAAATTATTGGACGACGAGAGCGTTGGGATCATCGCATCGTTATTTAACAAGATATACAGCACTGGTGAAATATCAGACGACTGGTTAGAATCCTTATTTGTTACTATCCCGAAAAAGAGTAACCCAAAAGAATGTGGTGACTACCGACTTATCAGTTTGATGAGTCACACACTTAAAATATTTTTGAAAATATTGCACCATCGTATATATCGACTTTGTGAGGACAGAATCAGTGATGAGCAGTTTGGTTTTCGAGGCGGTATGTTTCATCGATCTCGAGAAAGCCTTTGACATATCGCATACACCACTGTTTCAATGCTTAGATCGAATTTGTCTTGACTCATACGACGTAAGACTGCTCAAAAACCTTTACTATAACCAGACTGCTAGAGTACAAGTGGAACAAGAGGTTTCAGAGAAAGTTCCTATTAAACGTGGCGTTAGGTAGGGATGTGTCATGTCACCAATGCTTTTTAATGTCTACTCGGAAGCTGTCTTTGAAAAAGCGCTGAAATATCCTGATGAAGGTGTTAAAATTGGTGGAGAAGTCATTAACAACATTAAATACCCTGATGATACTGCTATAATGGCCTCGAAGACCTCCAAACACTACTAAATGCAGTAAACAATGCATGCAAGGAAAGGGGTTTAAGTGTCAACACATAGAAAACGAAGTGGATATTTGTCGGTAAAATTAATATCGAGTATCCAAAATTGAAATTAGGTGATAAAATACTGGATAGAGTACAACACTTTAGATATTTGGGTAGCTGGATGGACTGTAGAGTTGAAAGCGATGAAGAAATCTCAACCAGAATAGAACTGGCACCTAAAAGATTCACTAGCTGATCTGATAACTGAACTTTTGTATGACTCTAGAATCTAGAAACAAATAGCTGTTGATAATGGTTATGAGCCAACTATTGTTGACGATGTCATCAGGCGGAGGGAGGGAAAGTTGCTAATGCATACTGCCTACCCTGCGCTTGCTGATGCCACCATCAAGTATGTGAGTCTTCCTTTTGTTGACCACAACTTATGCAACAAATTAAGTCATTGCATCAAAAAATATTTTCACGACACTCAAATTTCTTATAATGTTAAAAACAGTTTGAGTGCTTGTCTGGTCAATGCCAAGGACAAACTACATAAATTACAGAGGAGTGGGGTTTACAAGCTCTCGTGTTCTGATTGTGATGCCACCTACATCTGTAGGACTTGTAAATTACTAAAAACTAGAGTAATTGAACATGAAAAAACTCCGGAAAAATCCGTATTTGGACATCACTTGAAATTCAACAACCACAATATCGATCACGAGAGCGGGGTAACACTCTTACACAACATAACAACCAAACATTTTTTTAAACTTGATTTGTACGAGGATATGGAAATCATGAAGGACGTCGATAAAAACAATAAGTGCCTTAATGTACAGACAGAGTTTGACAGAAATTTTACCCCTATACATAGAAAACTTTTTGATGGTGAGATCCTACTTAATGATGACAATAGTTCAGATCAGTTGAGACCAATACAACACGTGACCACAACACCATAATTCGAGCTACATTTTCAACTTCCATAGCGGGAGGTTTCGTGCTTCTACGCCTCTCCTCTTCGGGGCCTCTTCCAGGGGATCGGCCGGTTTGTTGCTGGAGGGATGTAATACAATGCCTGTCGGAGCAAAAAGCTCGAGGAGTAGCTGTTTATCCTTTGGAGGCTTTCGGGTTGCTTCCCTGATTGGGATTCCGGGGTGGGGTGGTGTGCAAGCCGGATTATTCTTGTTTGATTGTGAGTCACTTTTTCATTAAAGTCGTTTTCATTTTTCATTTCTTTCGTGGCTCTTACTTTACTTTAAAACCTGAACTATTTTCAGTTATTCTCACCATCACATATTTATTTCTCTGAGGAGGTCATAAGGACGTAATTGCTAAAGAAATTTACTAATCTTTCAAGCTTTTGTCAACTTTTTCTTCTATGATTTTCATGACGTCATCAGAGCACCGGCTGTTGTTAGCCTACCTTACTAATTAACACCTTCAAAAATTGTTCATCGTCAACTGATCCTCTACAATTGTTGTCAAATGTCAAACAGCTGACTCACAAATAATGTATTGAGTTAAATTTTATCCCCTATTTTAGGGATTCATTCATTGTACAATGGGTTGTGTGTGCTTTTTATTATTATTTCAATTAAATAGTGACTGTGTTTTAAGCACTATATTTTAATTAATTTTATGTATCTTCTAATTTGTGAGGATTTGGAGTACACCCTGACCATGTGAGTGAATTGTATCTATTTGGCTTTAGGCCCTTCTAAACCTTTTATTTTATATCGAGAATGTAAGATCAACTTTCTTACTTTCACAGGGGGCACTGATGATGGTTTATCATTGAACCGAAAGCGCTCTGCTAATAATAAATTCTTGTACCAAAATACACAATATGGTTTCTTTTCGATATTGGAAACGGACCAACAAATAAAAATAGCACCCGTATAATAGCGTATTTTAATATTTTATAACAAAAAATTTTTTCTTCGAAATTCTCATGACTGGAATTAGATGTCGACATACGGTTTTCACTAGCCTATTTAAGTATAATTATACTACATTTGTATGAAAAAACTGTTATTATATCAAAAGACGCGCTCTAGCGGTGTCAATAAGAATTAGACATATCTTAGGAAAAATTACTTTGATGGAGAAATAAATGCTTTTCCCAACGAGGGCAAGTTTGCTAAAATCTATTCAGTCGTTAAGGAGTTACAGATATTTATTTATAAAAAGATTAAATCGCCCCCACACTTTATTTTAATAGATACGTCAAAAAGTGTCGAACAAAAATTATTCGAATAAAGCGTTGCTTTAAAAAACATATTTACTTGGTGGATTTCAATGAAAAATCACATTAAACTTTTAAAATGGCGGTTACGCTCCCTGGCGACCATATTGGAAATATGATGATATTTTCTACAGTATTCTTTTGGCCACACAATTTTTTTTACGAAATACAACACTTTGCATTCTCTTCTGGCCACTCTGTAGATAAATGTATTGAACAGACAGTCAAGTTTCATAAATTATACTATTACGGTAAGGTTCTAAAGAATGTAATTAACATGGCAATTTATGCGATTCAAGTTAATTGTCTCAGTTTACGTAAATACCTAAATTCCGAGTCAATTCAATTTCAAACACTGATGATATCAGTTGATGAAAAACAATTGTTCCATTTATACTCACCTACTTTATCATCTATTTTTCAAAGAATGTGCATATGGTAGTCAATATCGTATTATTACTGAAGGATTCAATTTTCAACTCCGCCTCTAGTAATGGCTGGGTGAATAAAGTTGCCCAGCTACCTTTACAGGTAATAAGCCCGTTTGAAGAAGGAAGGATGGTCGTCGGGTCAACTAACCTACACCGGAGAAGAGAACAAGTTATGGAACAAGATAACATTCTTCGAAATAGAACGGGCTTTATAAAACAGCATAAGGAACGGGCAAGGAATATGGTATTAGGAACTTGGAATGTGCCTACTTAGCGTGTTTAAACAAGGTGCAGCTAAGAGAGCCATACGACAACTGAAAACGTACCAAGCAGACGTAACAACAGAGAAATCATATGACCAAAGAAATATACGGTGACGATGAACGGATATACAATTTTTAATGGTAGCACAAAAAATAACAAACCTGAATTTGGAAAAGGTTTAAGACAATTATAAACATTATAGCAGTGAACCACCGAATAAGTAGTCTCAGAAATAATGGAGAATGCCAGTATTATACACCAATATTATAGATATATATCTACGAATACCTCTCACATCAATACCTTCTAATACTATATATATATATATATATATATATATATATATATATATATATATATATATATATATATTATAACAGATAAGAAATCGTTGATATATTAATCACATGGGGAAATACAGTAATTGTTAATCAATGTAAATTTATTGTTTATAATTTATCAATACTGTCCAAATCGAGCTTTATTGAAACCAAACAAACCAATATAATAGAATAAAATAAGATCAACCAAGATTTGAAATTTTAACCTAATAGGAGTTACAAAATTTTATCTCGAACAAGTGAAGTTGAGAGTTACATCTTATAATCATAATGTTGGCATATTATGATGAACTCAACGGTTATTAAGCTTAAACCTGTATTCAGAAGATATTTTTCATAAACTATAATCCATCATTTCAAATAAATATAATCTATAATTTTGAGATTTAGATTCCAGTCACAGACTTTTGTAAATATTTTCAAAATGGTTTTATTGTGGAGGAATAAAAGTTTTGCAGCTTTTGTAGAAAGTTTTCAATTATTGTTATTTATAGAGGTTTAATTGATATACCCTGTAAGTATAGCAAGGTTAAATTATTATGTTCATAATGTTTTGAAAAGATATTTTTTTTATGTTAAATAGGAGTGTGAATAGGACTTGATAATGCTTATTTAGAAAAGTGGTTCAATTGTGATGGAACTTTTAATGAATTAAGACCACATCAAGAGAATCATTTGATGAATGAACAGAAAAACTTTGATTAAATTTTATTGGATGGTTCTTTGATTTTAAAATTTATTATTTGACATTTGTCAAGTGAGTTAGATACGGATAATTTATACTCAATTTTAAGGTGGCATAACTGATCGGCATTGCTTGGTTATTTTTAGAAAATTTTGATAAGAAAATAATTAGTTTGGCAAGATTGGAAAAAAAAAGTTTTTGGTTGAGACGACAGAGTAGAAGGGAAGAGTCATTGTGAATTATATTAGAAAAAGCCAAAAATTTGATTTATCTATCTTTTTAACAATTATTAACTGATATAACTACGTACTGGAAATCAGAACTCATGACAATTTAAATAATTTGACTCTATTATAATATTATGGAAGAAAAATAAAGCAGCTGTCATCATGTGTCAAGTAAGAGGAGAGAAAATCAGAATTTTGAATCGAGTTTAAATTATTGTATTCCATTCCAATGCATGTGAGCGAATAACGTTGATTTATAAAACAAATTTCAAGTCTTGCCAATCCAGAATTATCTTTTGAGAACGTTGGTGAATAAATAAATGGAACCCTGGAAGGAACAGTGATCGGTTAATGCATGTGTTAAAGGTACTGTGACATTTTGTTTATTATTCCCATAAAAATTTTTCAAACCCATTTTTTGCTATTTGTAATGCTTACTTACAGAGTTACATAATTTTGTAATATAAACTTTATGATAATTTGATTTAATTTAAACACATACTTGTTAGTAATTTTATTTTTAATTTCATGATATTTTCTTCAAAATCCACACTAAAACGGATGACAATAGTAATAACCTAAAAATATGTGACAGAAATTGAATTAAGCAAGTTCAAGCGACTAATAATATTAAATATCCATACACACGAAGTCATTTCACTACAATTCTTTCACGAATCGACTCCCTGAGAGCAAGACATACTATAGAGAGCCGGAGCAAGTTAGTTAGTATATTATTTTATTTTACTTACCTTATACATGGTAAGTTGGCGCCCTAAAAACTTTTCACAAATATAATAACAAACATTACCAATCTAAATTGAATCTTAAAAAAAAAATCTATACTTATAATATACCTTAAAATTTGTTACAAATGTCGCTGCCAACGTGAGGTGTCAGTGAAAGAAATTGTAGAGTATTGTTTAATAATTCTTTTATTTAAAATACAGTATAAAAAAATAACTTGAGTAATTTACACAACATTTATATCGGCGTAATTCTGAGATATTTGATTATTTTAGTTTTGAACTGCGTTCGATTATTTAACAACAACATGGAGTTACGTAGTGGTAAGTTAGGTAAATCTCAGAATGATCGTAGTTTAAACGAATCACAGGATGGTAGTGAAGAGGGGGAAATACCTGTTTCGCACACAGAGATAAATTTGGACGGAGAAGGTAGACAACAACAGAATTTGGATATAGGCGATGGGGCACAACAAGGGGAAGAACAACAAATGAACTTCATGGCATTAATGCAGTATATGCAAAGTATAAGTCAGAAAATGGACCAAAATAGTCAGAAAATGGACCAAAATAGTCAGAAAATGAATCAAAATATTCAAAGCTTAGGACGAAAAATGGAGGAAAATTGCCAAAACTTAAGAATAGAAATAATGGATATGACTAATACAATGAAAAATCAATTAGAAGCACAAATCAAGATAACACAAGAAGAAGTATTAGAAATTAGAAGAGAGGTGGATAACATAGGGTTAAGAGTTCATGAAGAATCGGAAGATATGGAGAATACAGTACAAGAAATCAAAACTGATATAAGAAAGGTAGCTGTAGAATTAAATGAGAAAATAGAAAATACCACTCAAGAATTTACGAAGGGGATAGAGGAAGTGAAGAAGGATAGTAATCAGAAAATGAGGAAATTGCAGCAAGATATGACAGAAAACGGACAAAGGATCAAGAATATAAGTAAAGAAAATAATACAGAACAGATTAAGGAATTACAACAATTAACTGAAGACAGAATAAGACAATTAGAAAACAACCTAAGAAGAGAAATGGAATTGAGAGGAAGAGAAAAAGTAGTGATTACAGGTTGCGTAAATCAGAGCAATCCAAAATTTGATGGAGAAATGAAGAAAATTCACCCAAAAATATTTTTGAGAATTTTAAGAAATAAAATCAATACTTCACAAAGAATAGAAGAATTAAGGGAATCTATTAGAGAACAGTTATCTGGTAATGCCTTGCTATGGTTTGCTAGCAAAGAATTGAGTATAAATAATTTTGATGATTTCCAGCAACAATTTTTAGTATACTACTGGGGGGAACATGCACAGACAATAGTACGGGAAAAATTATATTTTGGTAAGTTTGATTACAACAGGGGAACTTACATGAACAATTATGCTCTAACAATGTACACATTAGTACAACATCTAGATCCGCCATTAGCAGAAAATGAAATAGTATTGTATATTGCAAGAGATTTCAAAGAAGAAATAGCAGAAACAATCGCCATACAAGGAATAAATACTATGGAACAACTAACTAACTACCTACAAAGAATAGAGAGGAATAGAAACAGAAATAACGACTATTCTACAAACTATAGGCCCAATAACAATAACAATGATAATAACTATAACCGACGAAACAGAACCAACAATACAAACTATAATTCAAATATTGATCAAAGAAATAATAGACAGAGATAAAATAATTATGATAACAATTATAACACGAACAACAATAATTATTATAACAGACCTAATAACCATAACAACAATTACGCGAACAGAGGGAATAATAACAATAATAGACCTAATTATTATAATAACAACGACAATATGAGCAATTCAAATTACAATAATTACAACGGGAATCAAGGTGGAAATCAAAATTCAGGATCCAGGCCATACCGACATGAAAGGAGAAATTCAGATGGGGATTTACAGGTAAGAAACAGGCAAGTTAATGTGCATAAAAGCGAAAGAAGTATAGAAGCACATAGAAATGAAAATGGAAGGGAAGATGAAGAGGGAAGACAAGATGTGTACAGAGCAAATACAACTGCTCAAAATTTTTAATATCGCACAATCCAAATAATAAAAACCTGTTGCTATGTAACTACGAACATCCTAGAGAATTTATAATTTTAACTGACACTGTAGCGAATACTAATGAAGGAGATTTAATTCTAATAAAAGCTAATGTTCAAATTTAAATATTCAAATTCTCATAGACTCTGGATCAGAAGCATCAATGATTAGTCAAACATTAGTTGAGAAATTGAGTAATATAAATCAAGAAATAATTAAAATACCTAAGTTGAATCTTATTGGTGCTAATAACAAAAAACTATATGAGGTTAACAAGTTATTGAATATGAAATTGTTAATTAACAACAATACTTATAACTTTGAACTATTAATTGTGCCACAAATGGAATTTGATATTATTTTAGGAACAAATGAATTGAATAAACACAAAGCCGTTATAAATTTTGAAAATAAAAATATCAAGTTAGCTGAGAATTGGATAGATTTTACAGAAATTGATAAAAATAAAATGAATCTGAATAACATACAAGTGCACACAAGTATTGCTAACCAATTTAATAATGATAATGAATTGTGTAGGGGGGAAAATGTAAATAATGATGAATATTATGATGAAATAATTATAAATGAAAATGATTATTATGAGGTAATTGATTGCAATGAGCAATTTAAAGGGGAAGTAGTAGAATTACTAATGAAATATAAGAGTTTAATTAATAAAGAAACAAGGGTAGCTAATAATTATGTGCACAAGTTAGAAGTTAGAAATATTGAAAATTTCAAAGCCAAAACTTATCCAATACCATATTAATACAAAGACGAAGTACAAAAAGAAATTAACAACATGCTTCATGACGGTATCATTGAAAGAAGTAATACTCAATTCATTAATCCAATTGTGGTTGTTAAAAAACGTAATGGGGATCTCAGACTTTGTTTAGATGCACGAATCATTAATAAATACACAGTGCCCCAATACGAAGCACCAATGACAATAGATGCTATTTTAGGACGAATTACTCAAGCTACAGTTTTTACAAAAATTGACTTAAAACATAGTTTCTGGTTGATTCCATTACATAAAAATTCTCGTAAGTATACAGGTTTTATAATAGATGGAGTAGTATATTCCTTCGCAGTTGTGCCATTTGGATTACAGAGTGCATGTTCGGCACTAGTTAAAGCATTGCATGAAATACTTAATTCTTTTGAAAGTTTCTGTCTTCATTACATTGACGACATCATGATATTTTCTAAAGATGCTCAGCAACATCAATTACACCTAAAAATAATTTTAGAAGCATTAGATTCCGCGGGTTTGAAGATAAACATTCAAAAATGTAAATTTTTTGCATGTGAAATAACTTATTTGGGTTTTCGCATCAACGAAATAGGGGTTACTATGGATCCTGAAAGGGTGGAAATTATTAAAAATTACATGAGACCTTATAATTTGAAAACACTACGAGGGTTTCTGGGGATGTTGAACTACTTCAAAAGATTGATTCCAAATCTATCCGAGAAGGAAATACCATTAATTCAATTATTAAAGAAAAGGGAAAAATGGAATTGGGATAAAGAAAAAGAAGATACATTTCAATCCATCAAAGATGAATTCATAAAAGAAATCATGTTACATCATCCGAGATACGATTTGCCATTTATCCTTAGAACAGACGCATCGAAAACAAGATATGCAGGGGTGTTAATACAAATTCATGGGGAAAAAGAGGTTCCAATTTGTTTCGTATCGAGAGTTACTAGGAAGCATGAACGTAATTATAGTGTCGGAGAATTAGAATTAGGGAGTATAATTTATTGTATAGGTAAGCTAAGATTTTATCTTTTGGAAAATTTTTTCCAAATTGAAACGGATAATCAGTCGTTAACATCAATTCTTAAAAATAAATTTGGAAATAGTCGTATTTATCGTTGGGCTCTTTTATTGCAGGAGTATGACTTTGAAATATCATACATATCTGGGAAAAGTAATACCTTAGTAGATGCCATTACTAGAATGGATGGAAAAGAGGGTAGCGGAGATAAAAATATTAAAATTGGGGTTAATTTGTTCAAAAATATTTCGGGTATATTTTCTAAAGAATCAATAATACAGGATCAGGAAAATCTCTCAGATAAACAAAAATTGAAAAATGTTAAAAGAAATGATGCATGGGTTAAAATAGTGGGTAATGAAGAGTTATATATTACATCAGAAAATTTTGCTAAAGAAATCATGTCACAAATCCACTTAGATTACATTTATATAGGAGCAAGAAAGATGTGGAGAATATTTAGGGAAAATTATATCACCAAAAAAGATATTTCAATTGCCAAAAACATAGTCAAATCGTGTCATTTATGTCAGTTAGGAAAAGAAAAAAATTCACATAATGAAAACGTGCCAAAATCAATAATAGCTAAAAAACCATTAGATATCATAGCCATAGATTATTTATCGAATTTAACAACAAGTATCCAAGGATCCAAACATATTATGATAATCGTGGACGTGTTTTCAAAATTCATAGTACTATATCCATCAAAAAGAACTAATACTAGATCAGTCATAGAAAATATTAAAGATTATATTACTAGGTATGGCAAACCAAACTATTGTATTTTAGATAATGCTACATATTTTAATAACCGAAGATTAAAAAATGTTTTCACACAGGAAGGTATCAAATTATCATACACTAGCATTCGGCATCCTTGTGCAAATTTATCTGAACGATATATAAAAGAAGTAATAAAATACTTAAGGTTATTAGTTTATGAAGAACATCAATATTGGGAGGACAATTTATCATTTATAGAGTCAGTTGTCAACAGTACTCCAAATGATACAACTGAAGAAATTCCTATGTACGTATTTAACCAAACTTTACCATCTAGACCTTGGACCCTAGAACGGAAAGATTATGAACAAATAGTAGAAAAAGTTAAAAACAAATTATGTAAAGCAGCCAATAAATACTTCTAAAGAAAAAATAAAAGAATTAAAAAACATACAGATTTTAAAAAGGGAGATTTAGTTATAGTAGAAGCACTTAGAGTTGCTAAAACAAAAGAAGCAAAATGTGCTAAATTGCAATTACCATATCAAGGGCCATATGAAGTAGTTAATAATAAAGGAATAAATAGTTATGTAATTAAAGACATTGAAACAGGAAAAATAAAGGGAATTTTCAACATATCTCAATTGTACAAGTATCAGCAAGAAAATAAAATTTTAACTTAATTTTTGAGAAAAATAAAAGTTACAATTTTAGGGGGAAATTATAACAGATAAGAAATCGTTGATATATTAATCACATGGGGAAATACAGTAATTGTTAATCAATGTAAATTTATTGTTTATAATTTATCAATACTGTCCAAATCGAGCTTTATTGAAACCAAACAAACCAATATAATAGAATAAAATAAGATCAACCAAGATTTGAAATTTTAACCTAATAGGAGTTACAAAATTTTATCTCGAACAAGTGAAGTTGAGAGTTACATCTTATAATCATAATGTTGGCATATTATGATGAACTCAACGGTTATTAAGCTTAAACCTGTATTCAGAAGATATTTTTCATAAACTATAATCCATCATTTCAAATAAATATAATCTATAATTTTGAGATTTAGATTCCAGTCACAGACTTTTGTAAATATTTTCAAAATGGTTTTATTGTGGAGGAATAAAAGTTTTGCAGCTTTTGTAGAAAGTTTTCAATTATTGTTATTTATAGAGGTTTAATTGATATACCCTGTAAGTATAGCAAGGTTAAATTATTATGTTCATAATGTTTTGAAAAGATATTTTTTTTATGTTAAATAGGAGTGTGAATAGGACTTGATAATGCTTATTTAGAAAAGTGGTTCAATTGTGATGGAACTTTTAATGAATTAAGACCACATCAAGAGAATCATTTGATGAATGAACAGAAAAACTTTGATTAAATTTTATTGGATGGTTCTTTGATTTTAAAATTTATTATTTGACATTTGTCAAGTGAGTTAGATACGGATAATTTATACTCAATTTTAAGGTGGCATAACTGATCGGCATTGCTTGGTTATTTTTAGAAAATTTTGATAAGAAAATAATTAGTTTGGCAAGATTGGAAAAAAAAAGTTTTTGGTTGAGACGACAGAGTAGAAGGGAAGAGTCATTGTGAATTATATTAGAAAAAGCCAAAAATTTGATTTATCTATCTTTTTAACAATTATTAACTGATATAACTACGTACTGGAAATCAGAACTCATGACAATTTAAATAATTTGACTCTATTATAATATTATGGAAGAAAAATAAAGCAGCTGTCATCATGTGTCAAGTAAGAGGAGAGAAAATCAGAATTTTGAATCGAGTTTAAATTATTGTATTCCATTCCAATGCATGTGAGCGAATAACGTTGATTTATAAAACAAATTTCAAGTCTTGCCAATCCAGAATTATCTTTTGAGAACGTTGGTGAATAAATAAATGGAACCCTGGAAGGAACAGTGATCGGTTAATGCATGTGTTAAAGGTACTGTGACATTTTGTTTATTATTCCCATAAAAATTTTTCAAACCCATTTTTTGCTATTTGTAATGCTTACTTACAGAGTTACATAATTTTGTAATATAAACTTTATGATAATTTGATTTAATTTAAACACATACTTGTTAGTAATTTTATTTTTAATTTCATGATATTTTCTTCAAAATCCACACTAAAATGGATGACAATAGTAATAACCTAAAAATATGTGACAGAAATTGAATTAAGCAAGTTCAAGCGACTAATAATATTAAATATCCATACACACGAAGTCATTTCACTACAATTCTTTCACGAATCGACTCCCTGAGAGCAAGACATACTATAGAGAGCCGGAGCAAGTTAGTTAGTATATTATTTTATTTTACTTACCTTATACATGGTAAGTTGGCGCCCTAAAAACTTTTCACAAATATAATAACAAACATTACTAATCTAAATTGAATCTTAAAAAAAAATCTATACTTATAATATACCTTAAAATTTGTTACAATATATATATATATATATATATATATATATATATATATATATATATATATATATATATATATTGAACTCATCACAACATCTAGAAGTATTAGAAGGTATTGATGTGAGAGGTATTCGTAATTGTGGGGCAGGAAGTTGGTTGGGGAATTATTGGTTTTTCATCATATGAAGAAAGTTAATGTGAAATTAATATTCAATGAATACCTATGATATCATTTATTTAATATAAATATTGAAATACTTAAATATTATTCAAAATATTTACCATTATGTCAATACTTCATAAAATAATTCAACTCATACTGATATATCAGGCTACAAATCCTCATTACATAAAATAATCAGTTGTTAATTTGGCATATACCTCATAGAGATTATACAAAACAGAGAAAACCCTAAAAGAATGAATACAAATACTTAGATCATTATAATACATACGATTTAACAAGAATTTAGAAGCAAAATTTCCATTTGTAAGATTTTATTATTATTTTGACGCAAAGAACTGTCAACAATATGTGAACGTCAAAACTATTTTCCAAGCATATATAAATATATATAAATATAAAACAAAATAATAAATTACATGGAAAAGCTTCAGGCCTGAAGTCAAAAAGATTAAGGAGTACTCATGCTCGACTTGATATATTTACCCTGAGCTATCAATAAACAAAAATAATTATAAATTATCGCCGCAACAAGTAATTTGAGCTAGCCGAACCAACATTCATTGAACCTAAAATATAAAAATTAATTATAAAACCATAAATATATATAAAACACCAAATTCTCATGGGGAAACAGTCAGTGTAGGGTTTAATTTAAGTCAAACTCTTTTTTACTATGCCAATATTCCAAAATTGCTGAATTTATTTAACAGGCTACAAAAAATTATTACAATTTAGTGCATATGAAGGGTTCAAAAATTGAAGTAAACTTACCAGTAGTTGAGTTCAATTAAACATTTTAATAAAATTAGGAAACATCAAGAAATTCCTCTCCACCTCATCTGTGTTGTTATAAAATACTAGATTTCCATTATTTGAAAAATATTGTTTAACATTATTTTATTTATTATTCATTTATTGAAAAATATTGTATTAAATTATTTTATTTATTATTTACTTATTTTTAAAATAATAGAAATGTAGTATTTTATAACAACACAGATGAGATGGAGAGGAATTTCTGGATGTTTCCTAATTTCATTAAAATGTTTCAATTAACTCAACTACTAGTAAGTTTACTTCAACTTTTCAATCCAACTTTTTAACCCTTCATATGCACTAAATTGTAACAATTTATTGTAGCCTTAATAAAAAAATTAAGCAGTTTCCAAATATTGGCATAGTAAAAAAGAGACTTAAATTAAACCCTACACTGGCTGTTTCTCCGTAAGAATTTGGTGTTTTGTGATCAACTACTCAGCCGTGACTAATGTATATATACGAGGGCAATTCAGAAACTAACCTCCGGTTGATTGAAAAAAATACACCAAGTTAAGTAAAAATATTTTAATATATACATCTTACAACTACATCTTTGCACTATTTTTCGACATAGTCTCCATAACGATTGAGGCACTTATCGTATCTCTTCACAAGCTTTGAAATTCCTTCTGCATAAAAATCACCCGCTTGTGCCTTGAGCCAGCCTGTGACCGCATCTTTGAGCTCTTCGTCGTCATCAAACCGCTGGGACCCGAGCCATTTCTTCATATGCATGAAGAGGTGATAATCGCTTGGCGCCAGATCTGGGCTGTAAGGTGGATGGTTGAAAACGTCCCACTTGAAGGACTCAAGAAGGGCTGTTGTTCTGCGAGCAGAGTGAGGACGGGCGTTATCGTGCAATAAAACGATACCGGAAGTCAGCATACCACGGCGTTTGTTCTGTATAGCCCGTCGTAATGTTTTTAGTGTTTCACAGTACACGTCTTGATTAATGGTCGTCCCACGTTCCATGAATTCAACCAACAACACCCCTTTGGCATCCCAAAACACCGTTGCCATCAGTTTTCTGGCAGAAAAATCTTGCCGGGCTTTTTTTGGTTTGGTAGGCGAATCTGAATGTGCCCACATCTTTGATTGTTCTTTTGTCTCAGGGTTCACGTACTTAATCCAGGTTTCGTCACCGGTCACGATTCTGTTCAACAATGTTTCTCCTTCGTCCTCATAACGTGACAGAAAGTCTAATGCAGAGGCCATTCTTTGACTTTTGTCGTGGTCGGTAAGAATTTTGGGCACCCATCGTGCACAGAACTTACGGTAACCCAATCTTGCTGTCACTATCTCGTACAAAAGAGTCTTAGAAATCTGTGGAAAATCAGTAGACAACTCCGCCATTGTGAAACGTCGATTTTCACGAACTTTTGCATCAACTGTCTGAACGAGTTCGTCAGTCACCAAGGATGGTCTACCACTCCTCTCTTCATCATGAACGTTTTCTCGTCCACTTTTAAATAAACGTACCTATTCACGGACAACTCCTTCACTCATAACTTTTGGTCCGTACACGGCACAAAGCTCACGATGAATAGCTGCTGCAGAGTATCCTTTGACTGTAAAAAACCTTATAACAGCACGCACTTCACATTTGGCGGGATTTTCTATTGCAGCACACATTTTAAACTGCCACAAAAACTAAACTAGCGCAAGTACGATGTTCACTCGACTACGGCTTGATGCCGACTGACCTGCTGAGCGTGTGAATGCACAGATGGCGCGCTACTCCCCCCACTACCCGCACTGTGACCAATCGGAGGTTAGTTTCTGAATTGCCCTCGTATATATATATATATATATATATATATATATATATAAAGATTGGAAGTCTTTGCTGACCAGTTAGGAAAAATTGGCAAAAATATTGGGGTAGCAGCAAATAAAAGTACACTCTTTATAATATTTCCAAGCTTTCGGAAACGTTTATTTCCATCATCAGGGAGCACTACAAAAAATCACAAAAACGTTACAACAACTAAATGCGACCAACACCACAATCCGCCAAGCCAAAACAACCCCGACCAATCGCAAAATCTCTCTCTCTCACAAAAAGCAGCGAAGTAGTCAAGCATGTTTCAACTCAACAAAAAGCACTGATGGCGACACAAACATGAACTGTCAGAAAAGGTCAAACTGTGACAAAATTTTACCCGACTATAATACTGAAATAATTATATTTAATAACAAAGCCAATACATTACATTGAAATTGTTTTGTAGTCAAAAAATTTTGAAGAATATTATCAATTATGTAAAAACAACTAGCTATTCAAGCACCACAAACTCTCATCTCTCACATAAGAGAGTGTATGTTACAGGAATCAACCAGCTTAAAAAAATATATTCTATTTAAAATGTTTGAAGAATATTATCAATTATGTAAAAACAACTAGCTATTCAAGCACCACAAACTCTCATCTCTCACATAAGAGAGTGTATGTTGCAGGAATCAACCAGCATTTTTTAAGCTTCAAAATCTTTTGACTACAAAAGAATTTCAATGTAATGTATTGGCTTTGTTATTAAATATAATTATTTCAGTATTATAGTCGGGTAAAATTTTGTCACAGTTTGACCTTTTCTGACAGTTCATGTTTGTGTCGCCATCAGTGCTTTTTGTTGAGTTGAAACATGCTTGACTACTTCGCTGCTTTTTGTGAGAGAGAGAGATTTTGCGATTGGTCGGGGTTGTTTTGGCTTGGCGGATTGTGGTGTTGGTCGCATTTAGTTGTTGTAACGTTTTTGTGATTTTTTGTAGTGCTCCCTGATGATGGAAATAAACGTTTCCGAAAGCTTGGAAATATTATAAAGAGTGTACTTTTATTTGCTGCTACCCCAATATTTTTGCCAATTTTATATATATATATATATATATATATATATATATATATATATATATATATATATATATATATATATATATATTTAAGCGAAATATGGCTACGGGGAAAATAAACCAATAAGACTGCATGAATAATACTAATTTCCAATAAAATCAATAAACAATTCTCATAACGACATGCTATCTGAAGGTATGTGATTTCAATTTATCAATAAATAAACCAACTCACACATTACATACGTTTAAGAGTCATTTGTGAGACGTTTATTACATTTAGGAAAGAATATAAAACATTACGAGTAAATTTCAATAATTATTTTTCTGATATATATTTTTAATAAATCCTGCATATAACAATATGAATTCCCGAAACAAAATTTTCATAATTACACTTTTCCAATTATTGTCATTTTTTAATGAACCGTGTATATTGTAAAACATTTCGAACAATTTGTAAGGTAGTGTCAAATGAAAAATATCTGATACAGAAATTGACGTTTTTCGGTAGTTCGATAAGTGTAGTTAAGAGTGATAACAGTGCGGTTTCGAAAACTAATAGAACGCGGCTGAAATACCAAAATGAACATGAAATTGGACAATTTGATTTAAGGAAAAACATTTAGTTATCCTAACAACAATGAATCAAAATTGAAAAAGTTGCCCACAATCAACGTTGTTGATTGTTGGCTTGGAAGAGAAGCGTCGCGTGTGTAAAAGGCAATGGCCACGAAAAATTATTCTTTTCATCAATTATGAATTCCTAGTAAAATAATTACAATAACGTTAATAAAACTTCAATAAAGTCTCAAGTAACATAAGTGAAAGTAAATATTGCAATATCACACGTTTTGGAAAATATAATTGTAAAAAACGAATATTTAGTGTTTAAATGCGAGAATTCGTTAAGCCAGAATAATTTACCTTTTTTAAACAGTTTGCTGACCATCATCATTCTACTACTATTAATGTGAAACAATCCAAGAGAACAATTCGCATTTTATTGTTTTCCGATCCTGAAAAGAATATTTATTCTATCACAACTACGAACGTTTTTCATATAATCCCGTGAGTCGATTAAGAAACCAACAAAGAAATCTTACCTTTGATGTACATATAAATCTTTTCTGAAACGATAATTAAAATCAACTTTCTAAATGTTAGGTTAGGGATAATAATATTACTGAGATTAAATTTTATATAGTTACTAGATATATTAGATAATCAATCTCCACTAAATTGCGAACATCACACACTTAATAAAAACAATAAATTATCACTTACCAAATTTCCTTCATTTTAATAACAAAATACAGTTCAGACATTGTTTTCAAATAATTCATTTTCATAATTCATAACACGAAAAGGACAGGATATTGAACGACTAGAGTTGGGATTGATACAGTAACATGATCAGGGTTCCAAAAGATTAAGATGTACATATTTTTTCATTGAATTTTACTGGTGATAGAGATCAAATACAATTTCATAGTGAGAACTATATTTAAATGATACAAAGGTTTTTCATATGTTTGTTATGAGAGTTGTATAATATTCCACAATTTCGCCATAAAATATTGACAACTATTTTAAATTTTTATTACTACATTGAATGTTTTGTCTATGATTTCTCGTGTATTTTCCTTGTATCTCTGGGGTTTCTTTCTTCTCTGTAGGTTTCCTGTTGCTGACGAGCGTTTAGTGCCGAACACATCCCTGAGGTACTAATAACAAAGAATAAAAAATTTTGGAGCAACACAAAGATATTGGATTGAATTGGTATTCGTTTATGACCATACCAATTCTGGCGCCCATAATTTGCATAATAAACAATTAAATTAACTAACCATAATCAAAATTGACTCTTATTTGCCTTAAACAAAATTTCATTACATTTTTCAACAATTATACAGTTTATTAAGTTGTATGTATTAATCGGCTCTTCCTTAGAGGGAAATCCAATAAAAATAAATTACAACAATATATATATATATATATATATATATATATATATATATATATATATATATATATATATTATACTGGATTCTCATTTGTGAGAAACCTAATTATTATTGTTATTGTTCAGTTATTATGAATTATAAGTTTTGGTTTTCCCGGTATATTAGAAAAATTTAAAATATGTCATAAAATAATTATTCTTTACATGAAAACTCTATGATCTCAGGATTGGGTTTATATGGTAAAATGGAACTATTTTAATTTTAATTATAAGCGCCAAAAAATAGAATCCTTGTATTTAAATAAAAAAAAATTTTATCAAAAATACTTGTTTTTAATTTCTTTATAAGATCCTAGAACGGTCCTGTATATTTGATTTCGAACCCCCTCTCTAATTGAGAACCGTCTGATCAATAATACCAACTGTTAAATAATAAATGGAGCAATCATCGAGAAATGAAATTTTTCAACAATGCATTTTTAAGTGTTTCAAATGAAAAACGTTATTTAATATTAAGAAAAACAAATACATTATTCATTTACAAAATCTTCATAAAAAACAACCTATCTACGATGATCATTCATTCAAAAACACATACACTCAAATGAATTATTACTATATGTAAGTACAAACTATGCAACATTATATACACATTTAAAATCGGACGATGTTAACAAAATTCTTTATGATATGAGGTGGCGGATATATCGATGGACAAAGTTCAAATATTTGCACAACACAAGTGAATTTATTTAACCTTTTTTATTTAAATGGAATAGTTTTAAATACCTGTTCACTCTTTCTTCAATTCACCTCATTGATTGTTTTTTAGATTACTTCTTGGGACACCACACAGTCTGTCGTTTTTGGGTAATAGCCAAAATTGATGTTATATTTCATCCACATCAATACATTTTAGATGAAATTCCATAGTCCAGCTCTTTCTGAAGTGTATCGTGGAGATACTATTCCCACGATACAAAACTTTACTTGCTTATACAGATAAAATTTTACGGTTAGTATGCTACAATTTTTACCAACTTATTGTTAAATGTATGTTCATCAGCTTGATTTATAAATTTGTCTAGTTATATTTAAGAATAATGTATTTCTTTTATATTTACCACTCCAATGGACTGCTTTTCTAATAGTTTTTGAATTATCTTCTCTAAATTTTACTTTTTACCCCATTCATTCTACCAAAAAGAAATTCTACCTAGTGAATAGTGTACATTATCAACAACCTTTTTTTATTCAATTTTTTCAGTTTTTAATCCGCTTGCCGCGGATCAATATATTTCAAATCTGATTCACCAATCAAATTGGCTATAAAAATTCTTGTTGGCAAATCCCATTCCAAGTTTCAAATTGTTCATTTATCTTTCTAGGACATTCCGTTTAATATTTTTAAATAATCAAATCTGATATATTACTTCCTTTAAAATAGATTCCAAAATATTTAGAAATGACGGCTCTTTTTATTTCAATTTGATCTATTCAGAATGACAATTCATTTCACAAACGTCATACATTTATAACCTTAATGTTATTATTATTTTGACTTTTTACCTTGACATATACTAAATAATTATTTAATATTACCAGAGAAATTTCTTTCAATATCTAATTAGTATTTTTGAAAACAAATCATAATGTTTTGACTTTTACTGTGTGAGAAATAAATTGTTACATTTATACAAGGTAACGTTCAAAATTCTCTCTCTCAATGGCTAGAAATCATGTTATATGCAACATATGTGCGTTTACAAGGTACATTGAAAATTTCCTTTATGTTTCTCCGGTTTGATTCATGTTTATTTTCTCTCTTGAATGATGAATGATACAAATTGTCTATATTTCGGACGATTTAAAAAATAATTTAAATTCTGAATTTTGTATTTGCATATAGTGTGTAGTAATTCATTCCATATTATAGTATACAGAGTGTTGCAAGTTCCTTTCTACGTTAATATATATATATATATATATATATATATATATATATATATATATATATATATATATATGCTAGTCTTTGCTGACCAGTTAGGAATAAAACTCAGAAATATTGGGGAATGCAGCAACAGGGAAAAAATAATTTCACATTGGATCGTCCCTGATGATGAAAACGAACGTTTTCGGAAGCTTGGATAAAAACCAATAAAGAATTCTCTTTTTCCCTGTTGCTGCATTCCCCAATATTTCTGAGTTTTATATATATATATATATATATATATATATTATTTTATATATAATTTTATTTAGTTCATTTATTTATATTTATGGGCGCCATTTTATAATTATTCCCTTGATTGACTAGCTCAGATTTTTTTAATTATTTATTTATTTATAATGTTTATTTAAGTCGGAAGCATGAGAATCCTCCCTTTGAGTTCTGGATATACTAATCAAAGATTAGTATTCTTAATATATTCTTAATCTTACCTTTAACTTACAACCTCTGAAAGAAACAATATCTGTTAAATAAAACGATTGAAATACGACAACAAAGATATTGAGAATTTAATCATGGATGTGAGAATAAAGAAAAATCAACACATAAATGTAAAGCAGTTTAATAAAATAATTTGAAAATTTTAACCTGATTGGAACATAATAAAATATTTTTGAAAGTATTAATTTGGTTTATACATTTATTCTTATGGAATTGTGCCACCCTATATCATACATGTATTCTCTATAACAAAATGTTCCCACTACTGCGTCGGCGCTAAATCTCCAAACGCATGCGCTACTACAATATACATGAAAGAAGGAGGTTTCCCTTCCATAAATAACGTTTCACAGTTAACACGACGCTAGCGTGCTTGTGATAAAAGATTTTGTTAAAATTATCAAGTTTCTATAATCAATTACATATAAGTGATAATTTATAAACTATATATGTGTGTGTTTAAAGGTCAAGAAAGTGATAGTTTAAAGTTATACATGCAATAGCTGGAAGGATGATATAAGATTTAATATAACATACATGATGCACGTGATATTTCAAATAGATAAATTTACAAAAGGTGAGTACATTAATTTGACAGATATTAAAGATATAATTCTCTATAGATAAATTTATGATGCATCATATTTTATTATTTTTGGCCTTTTCATGCGTTATGTGATTCGAATGTTCAACTAAAGATTTGAGTGTACACTTTGAAAATGTTAATTGGAATTCCAAATAAGTTTAAGCAAAATACACAGACCTTTTCTTTGCTATGACTGCCGGCTGCACTCGCATCTCCAAATCTTGCAGATATCTCATAAGAGACACGCTCCTACTGCACTATTCACTCCTTACACAGGATTGAATACTCCTATGATTAGTTTGATTTTTATTTTTAGAATTTTAACTTTTAAACAATTTTATACAGAGAGCAATCTTTTAACGACGCATCCTCTATCACCATCATAAATCAACCTCTTTTGTTTTCAAAATCAACAAGTCTTTCGGCTTCCCTAGTCCATAGCTCACTTATTTGTTTTTTTATCACTAAAATTGTTATTATCCAGTCTTTTAGTTACTATTTTGAAAAACATAAATTTATTGTCCTGGAGGGTAATAACACTGATTCATTTAGATTTCTATTGTATTAAGGAATTTTAATTAAGTCCTCTTTTCCTCGTACAATAGTCAATTTTCTCATATTCATGTTATTTAGTTAATCTGAGAAATGTTTATTTTTACAAATTTTACAACCTATATTATTAATTAACCTATATGTAATTGATTCTATTTTAATTTGAGTCCTGTTTTATAGTTATTATACATAAACTCCTGATTATTTTCGTTTTTGTAATTAAATTTCATATATAATCAATAAGCAATGATTTTAAGTTGGTAATGAAAATTCCCTAGCAGGCATTACTTCTTGTAAATATTCATTTCCTTTTTATACGTTGGGGCTGTGTTCCAACTATCTTTTCCATCTAGTTTCAACCCTTTGCAATGAATGAATGAAACATGGTATTCTAAACCTTTGCTACTACAAAAAAATTATGTAAACAATGTTAAGTTATTGTTAAACTGATTATTCTTTTCTCTTAATTTAGGTTTCAAGCTATTACATGATGTTTCGTCCTACAGAAATTGCTATGGCTGTGTTCAGTGTAATACGGAATTCCGTGACTTTGACAACCAATCAGCATTACTGGTACAGGTAATATTTACTATCTATTTAACTAATATAGTGTTGGAATTTTTATTCTTCATCCCTTTTTAAAACATTCACATCAATATTTCACCCGATTTATTCATATTTCAATCTTTTTATATTTTAATATTTGACTTGTTATTGAGTTTATTCTAATGGTTGTGTCTACTGACACTCCTTCCGTTACAATAAGACCTTTTTATTATGTTTATTTATTTCAATATATTCACAAAACTAGATGACTAGTTCAATATATATATATATATATATATATATATATATATATATATATATATATATATATATATATTAAGGTGAAATACTAGTGACAGGCAAATAAACAAACAGAACTGTGTGAATAAATACCGATGTTTAATAGAAAAAAAGACTATAATATTCATAACCATATGATATTTTAAGATTCATGATGTAAATTTATCGATAAACAAACAAATCAACACATAATTGTGTATTGCTTACACATGAGTCAATTAAGAATTATTATCCTATTATCATGATTTCTTTTAACTTTTGATGAACCCTGTATGTGATAAAACATTTGAAACGATCATTAGAAAAATAATGACATGAATGATTTAGGTTAAATGTAAAAAAACGGGGTGACATTAGTGTAGTCGCGGTAAGTTTTTTTAACGCAGTTGTTGATAGATGAAAAGTGAGAAAATTTTTGAAAAGAATTTTAGTGGTGTATGAAATCGACGACTCGGAAATTGATTTGAAAGTAGAAGATTGAAATCTAAGAAAAAAGATCATCATTTTTTGTGAGAGCTTAATTTAATAGAGTATAGCGACAGATTATTGATATCAGGTATAACACAAAAAAAGTCAAATTATAAAAGCACGAGGATAAAATCGCTCAACAACATCTGTTAAGTCTGGTAAGGTTATTTAATTTACATCTGTTTGATCCGGAATAAGTACACTCTTGTTGGGAGTAGAGATCATCTGTATGAAACAATTCGAATACAACATTTAATTTTCCACATCAGATAAAGAGACTCACCTAATTCGATTATTATGAACCTTTTGTTCTATTTGTGACCTAGAACAAACCAACACAAGTCAATCAAAAAATTTTTTATATATATAAAATTCGTCCATATGAAAAAATGTTCAATTTAGTTTAAGTTGTTAGGTTAAATACGTTATTAGGTTTTTGATTTTGAGTGTTTACATAGTTCTTTAGATATAATCGATCTCAACTGATTTACTATTTCATTAATATTTATAAGCAAATAATTACTCGTACTTACCAATTCATTATATAAAAAAACCAATAATAATACATCATCAATTTTAAAACGTCACTTTTAAATTCCACCATCTTGAAATACTGTCAGAAAACGTTGAACTTATGTTTAGTTGAGATTAGAGTTGGGATCTATTGCAACAACGGTGATATCACAGTTACATGGTATTAATAGTTATATTCCAATTTATTATAAAGAAAACTTGTCAAACATTTTGGTTATAAGAATCATATTTTCTTTGAATACCACGAAGAGTTCATTTTAAACTTTGATTTGGTTAGTCATAGAGGAGAAGAAATTAATAATTCTAAAGCATTTTCTTTCATTAATTAAATAATTGCATTCAACTCATTGTTTTTCTTCAAGTGTCCTCAATCCTATTGGCTTACCGTTACTGTTGAACGCTTGTGCCGAACACACCCTGAGACCTAAAGAAAGAGAAATAAGCGAAACATACGAGTTCTAGCACCCATTACAAAAAAAAGAAAATATAATAAAACCAACAACAAATTAGACAAAGACTAATACATTTCACATAATAATATATTACTAAAATTATAAATTTCATAACAATTTCAGCGAACACAATATAGGGCATCAAAATTCACCAAAATTTTGGCTCAACCAACGTGAATCGTTCGAATTAGTGACAGGAATAAGTCATATTTGAGGCATCTGGGGAATTTTGGTAAAATTTTACAATGGCTGACAAAAAAATGGACATTGACAATTTAACTGTAGAAGAACTGAAAGAACAACTAAAATCAAGAAACATGGATAAAAAGGGGAACAAACGAACATTAAATGAAAGATTAACAGCGGTTATGCAAGAGGAAGAAGCAACAGAAGAAGAACAAGGAGATAGTTTAATAGAAGAAGTACACAATTATACTAAACAAAAACTTAACGAAAATGAAGAATAGATGAATATGATGAGGACAATAATGTATGATATAAAAAGCACAAAATATGATATAAAAAGCACAAAAGAAGATATGACAAGCAAAAAAGAAGATATAAGAAGTACAAAAGAAGATATGAAAAGGAACAAAGAGGAGATAAAAAGTGCAAAGGAAGAAATCAATAGAAAATTGAATAAACAAGAAGAAAAAATCGCGGGGCACTTAATGGAAATGAGAAGACAATTTGAATAACACAAGAGAGAACAAGAAGAAAAAACGAATAAACTACGTGAAAGCCTAATTCAAGAAAGTATAATTAGAAAACGGGAGATAAAAGATATAGGAAACAAATAACAAGAAGAAGAAAAGGAACATATAGAAAACAAATGAAAGAATACAAGATGTAGAACAAGGCATACAATGGAACTTATCGATAGCACAGGAGATGAATTTGAAAACGCATAGGGAATTAATATGGGAAATGGATGCAAAGTTACAAAAAATTAAAGAAAATGGGAATACTCAAGACTTTGAAGATTTAGAGAGGGGACTAAAGGAAATTTTCAAGAAGAAATTTATGGAGTTAGAAAAAAAAATTGAAAACATGAAAAATAGAACACAACAATACTATGCAAGGAGTCAATCACACTTGTAACCATGGAGAAAGCAATCTGAAAGTCGATGGAGACATCCGTAGAATGATCCAAAAATTTTCAATAGGTGTCTCACAGGTAAATTAAGGGGTACATCTAATATTGAGGACTTGAAGAAGACAATAAGGTCCCATTTAAATAATCAAGCATTGCTCTGGTTTACATGTAATAATGATATGAATATTAATAGTTTTAAAGATTTCGAAATATTTTTTTAAATCAGTATTGGGGAGAAACAGAGCAAGGTTATGCCAGGGAAAAATTATATTTTGGGAAATTTGATATTAGTAGAAGTAACAATATGAGCAGATACGTACTATCAATATACTCCCAAGCTCAATATTTGGAACCAATAATTTCAGAACAAAAAATCATTATATTCTTATCTCGACGTTTTAATACAAATATAACGTAAGGTTTAGCCATACAAAATATTAACAATTTTCAATTATTATTAGATTATTTGAATAGAGTACAAAGAACAATTAATAACAATGACAGACATGACAAAACGAACAACTAAAGAAACGATATTAACAAAAGAACTAACTATAACAGAAAAAATGACAAATACTACAGACGAAGACCATACAAAACCTGGAATAACAGTAACAACCATCCTAATAATTAAAATAATGACAGAAATAACAATAAAGACAGAAATTACAATAATGACAGAAGCAATAATAACAACAGACGATACGATAGAGACAATGAGAAGAATAACAATAATAGATATACAAACTACCCTAAAAGAAGACAACAACCTAACAATAATTACCAACGAAGAGAATTCAGACGGAGACATAACATGAACAAATAATATAAGGCGAAACACTAGAGTTAACAGAACTAACAGTTTGGAGATAAATAATACAACTAACAGAGATCATAATTATAATAGAATTAACAATAATAATAATGATAATGATGTGGCTAACACGTCATCTTCTGGTGCGGAACAACAGTTTTTCCACTAGAGGGTGAATATGGTAAGTTAAGTTGGTGCAGCTATATTCACCCACGCGAATTTCTCAAGGTACAAGATCAACTAGAATCAAATAATCAAACATTAATTTACATATGGTACAATAGAAGACATAATGGTAAAAATATTGTCCGATACTGGATCAGAGATATCTTTAATTAATAAAAATTTTATAAATAATTTGACAAAATCAAAGCAAAATTTCATCCAGGTACCAAAAATTAAATTGATTGGCGTAAATCAGAAGAAATTGACTTACTACGATAACCGTAGCATTAAAATTAAAGGAGAATAGTACTATCGTACATTTACTGGTTGTGAAAGACATAGAATGTGAATTATTATTAGGATCCGATATTTTCTATGAAAAGAAAGCTACTATTAACTACGAAGAAAAATATCTAATTTTTGATAAAGAAAGAATCGATTTTAATTATGAAGAAAGGAATGACAATTCGAGAAAGGATGAAGAATTTGTAGAAGAAGAAAGTAAAAATATTCATTTTGATGAGAAAATTGAAGATGATATGGGAAGATGTATTATTATGAGCAGGAAGGAAAAATGAGTGGAAATATAATGTTGGATGACAATGAAGGAATAAATTTAAATAATAATAATCAGCCGGAATGGAATTTGGACATAGATGGGAAAATGGTATGGAGAAATCAAGTAATAGGATTATTGAGATGTTTAATACAAAAAAGACTATAATATTCATAACCATATGATATTTAAAGATTCATGATGTAAATTTATAGATAAACAAACATATCAACACATAATTGTGTATTGCATACACATGAGTCAATTAAGAAATACTATTCTATTATCATGATTTCTTTTAACTTTTGACGAACCCTGTATGTGATAAAACATTTTGAACGATTATTAGAAAAATAATGACATGAATGATAATATATATAAATTGAGATGTTTATCGATTTAGGTTAAATGTAAAAAAACGGGATGACATTAGTGAAGTCGCGGTAAGTTTTTTTAACGCAGTGAATGAGTGGAAAGAACACGACACAAATAGGTAGATTTATTTCTATACCTTAAAGAAAAGCGTATCTCACTAAGGATGAGCGTACGGGTCAAAAGTAGATTGGAATTTATCCAATACCCCGAACTATACAACTTCGCTTTAGGACGAACGTTGGAACAGCTTGATAAGCTAATATATGCTAATGATTATATTTTTAATAAGAGCTATGTACAAGAATTTATGAATGGAGGATGTAGAGTATTGAAAAATGTACAAATATACATTAACGAAAGAAAAAGATGAAATGCAACAGATCCTATACATATATTACAATGATCCTATTTTTGGAGGACACATAGGAAATAATAGATTATTAATGAAAATGAGAGCCAAGCTTAGATCGAAAAATAAGAAAAGAAACATTGCATTACAATATCATGCGAACAAAATACGCAGTTATGATACCCGTACATGATAAAGAAGCACAAATAATTGTTCGAGGAATATTTGAAAATGTCTGCCATACCTATCTACTTATGGACTCATGAAATAAGTCAGAACATATCAAGAAACGGAATATAAGAATGATGTTGTGAATAAATTGACAGAATTATTAAATATTAAACATAGCTTTGCTGCAGCTTATCATCATGAATCGATAGGGAGTTGCGAAAAACGTCACAAAACATTTAACGAATATGTCAGAAATCTTATAAATAAAACGAATCCTGATTGGTACGAATATGCTAGAATGTTTGCTTATTACTACAATACCACATCTAATACATATCATGGCTGTACGCCCTTTGAATTAGTGTGATGGAGAGAATCTAGCTTGCCAGAAAATGTGAAGACGGGAATAGAGCCGCGTCACGATTTCGAAACAATTCAAAATGAACTACGATTTACACAAGAGTGAGCCAGATAATTTCTTGGTCATGAGAAAAAGTCAAAATGATCAGCCTCTCCTACAAATTCCAAAGTTTGATATTAAGTAATGTTAAGAGGAGAAGAGAGAACACATTTTGATTCAGGATACTTAGGTCCATTTCAGGTAATAGTAACAAATGGCGTAAACTAAATTAGATGCGGAAAAACACCATAACATAACATTTTTTAAAGGAGCCTTACGAAGATTTGATGATTCAATAATTATATGATTATTTTGATTGCAAAATAGACATTTACCTCTGTCAACTTGTGAATTCACTCTATTTTCGTTAGCAACATGAACATCTGGTCTTGTTTCTTGTGGAATATGAACAAAATGAAAGGTGTTCTGTCCTAGACCTCTTTTCTGAGTAGGATTTGAATCAGGAATTACTTATATTTCGACAATTGAACACCTATATTCTAAAAATTGAAGAAATTGAGGTAGCGTTGGTCTTGCATTTGGAAGAATTTCGTAGACAAAAGCCTTTTTGGTATAATTATCCAATTTTTGAGAGAAAATGAATACCAATAACAAATCCCAATCATCAAGATTTCCTTGCAAATTTCTGAGACCATTTATATTTTGTTTTATGAAGGTGACAAATTCTCTGAGGGTTGTGAAATTTATTCTGCTCAAGGAAGGAGTATCTAACAAATTTCAAATATAATCATAAATAATACTCTGTTGATCATTATATCCATTTTTTAATGAATATCGAGCTACCTGTAAGTCATCACTAGATAATTGAAGATTCTAAATTGAGTGAAACGGTTCACCTTTTACATAGGACTTTGAGTATAATATCTATTAACGAGGAATATTTTACTATTAGAGTTTCAAACAATTGTATGAATGCAATCCAAAAATTCTGGAATCGTTTAATTGAGGTTTGTTCGCATGTGATCCTTGAGAATCTTTTCAGACAATAAAGATAGAACTATGAAATATTTCTCTTCTACTATCTCTCAGTATGAACTTGATCCTCATCTAAACCTTCTATTTGATCTTGTATTGAGTTGTAACTATCGTATGCTGTAGTTAAAAGTTCTGATCTGGTTTTAAAAAATGTTATTTTACTACTACTACTACTATTGAAAATATTAAATCTAAATCAGGAATCCAAGTTATTAATTAGTGAATAGCGTACACTATAAAGAAACATTTAATCGCCCTTTGTTTACTGTTTGCAATCTCAAGAGTTCATCTAGATGTATCAATTTCATTTTAGAAAGGAAAGAAAAGATAATTCAAAATAGGAACTGCCTTTCAATTATTATTATGTGGAAATAGATTTTACTTATCAATCGAAATGAAATGTTAATCTTACTTAATTTCCCTTAGAATTGATGAGATATTGTTTTGATTTATTGACTGATTTTCACTTAACTGCCCTTTTTTAACAAACCCTATAATTGTGAAATTAGACTGGAACGACAAAGTCTTCTTTCACAACGAAATTCGAAATTGTACTTTTCTTGAACCACATAAGAAACAGTATTTTTCTTCGTTTTACAGAAACTTCATTTCTGACAGGTAGTTACTTTGAAACCACAGCAAAAGCTTGGAATGGAACGGAACTGAAACAACTAATCGTTCTATCTCAAATCTTTTTTTTTTCAGAAATGGAATTCCCGACGCAAGTGGAATTCTTCTATGACTGAAAAGAGAATTTTCTTACTCTTCTTTTCTGGTTTGATCTCAAATCCGGCTCGGATTGGGACTAACTAATCTGTTTATTAACAGTCATAGAGGCAAATTGACCTATATATATATATATATATATATATATATATTGCATTAGCGTCCGTATAAAAAGTAACCACGTTAGCCTCCGCCCAATATACAGCGTGTATATAGGACCACTCAGTTAGCGTCTTTAGCGGCCTCCTTACGTTTGACAACGTTGCGTCTCTTGGTATTGATGACATGACCTCGATTTTATTAAAATTATGATATTTTAAGCCGCTGTATACTGTTGTTATAGAGATCGCGCTCGAGTTGGCTTCCACCTATTTTACAAAACTTGAGTTATCTATACATATTGAATGAGATTATTATTTCGACCGTTGACCTTCACAGCTGGAAAATTATCTATTTCAGAAGGCATATTTCTCCCTAATTTTAAAAACCAATTTATAAAACATATATTGGATTCAGACTTAGTTTTATTTTGTACATTTTAAGAATTGTATTAGATTTTGAGATTCGCGTAACTTATCTAAATGAGATTTGAAATGAAAAACACTGAAATAAAAATAACCTCTTATATTCTTGTTATTAGCTCAATACACGACTATCCGTAATATCATTAATATTTTTTTCTAAATTCAGATCCTGATTAGTAAATGATTAATTTGGATAGAAAGTAATACATTTATAAATAATCGATTTATATTAGACTGTTTTATTAGGAGCAAAAGTGGATACTTTTGTGATGATTCTGTTGATTTGCAGTTTACAGACTAGCCATAAAGCTACACTACTGTTTAAAATTAACGCATTGATTGTTTTAAGCTATTTTTCTTCTAAACCATTGATTGGATACCGATTATTTTTTTCGCATCTTGGGACTTTTTTTAAAGAATTTATGTTAGAATGTTATCTGAGAAATGTCGGCGTTTCACCCATATACGGGGTGTATAAATAAAGTTGTGTTTTTCCAACTTATTTTGCAACACACTGTGGAATTTATTACAAACACATGCTAAACATCATTAACATTGCGAGATAGCTTCATCTTTTCTCAACATTCTCGTGAAAAAGTCATTGGATATCTCTGTTATCAAAGTAAAAAAGTACGTCCAATGCATAACGTGATTTTATTGAATTGTTATACGCATAAACTTTATTCACATTTAAAACAACTAAAATGTAAATAAACACATCCTAAATAATCTTAAACAATCCTCTCGCAAAAAAACACTCTCTATTTTTAATTACCTCTTCACAGCGACTAGGCGTAATTAAAATCAAGCGTCGTATTTGTTCTTGCTCAATTGCACCAAACCTTCATTGTCGTCAAGAAAGACTGGAGATGGTTGTCGGATCCTGAGTTCACGATCAATAATATTCCCTATGGAATTTAGATCAGGGCTGCAGGATGGGTATTTCATGGTTTTTTACTAACCTCATCCAAATAATTACGGATTGACCCCACCCAGATTCAAAATTACCTTTTCATATCACATATATTGTATCTGCTTAACTTTAGAAACCTATTTACGAAATATATTTCGATGTTATTATTAAAGTTTACGATAGACAAAATAGAAATACAGGTTTTTTAATTTACATTATAATTATTGAGATGTTCTAATTGGCTTTTCCTATCTCAAACGGCAAAGAATCATTTTATTCACAATAAATATTGTAATATTTTGATAAATTACCTACATCGACCTTAATTTGTGATGGCCTATTTCTCTCTAATAGATAGAAAGATTTCGCTAAATAATTTGAATTCAATTATTTCACCGAATGGCTCCAATGGCTGTACTTTACATTTATCTAACCGTATCTCATAATGATATTAAAATGAATTGATCGTAAATAATCCTTCCTGTTTTGTCACCTACGTTATTTTCTTTGTATGAAATTGAGCATTTGTGGCCTTCTCCAGCGAATTCAAAAGTAAAAACAAAAAATACCTTTTTCTGCAAACAATCTGGGGTGTTTTCGTCACAACTACAAGTCATATTTTGGAATTCATCGTACTTTAGAAAAACTGCACATTCCTCTCTCTTCTCTGGATGTGTTTGTAATTGTTTTATCTTGGCATTTTTCTTATCAATGGCTGCTTTGAACTCAATATTAGTGAAATGGTTAAAACTGATGTTGTATTCAGTGAAATATTTTTCCATCAGAAATTTATCGGTTACGTTCAAAATCGTTTTAACAGTATTTTTTTTTGTAATCATCGCCATTCTGCTTACGCATATTGAATGCCCAATCCGTTAATATTTTTTTTCTACGCCCTATCTTTAAAGTACCTTGTATTTCACCGGTTAGTAGCGCAAAAAGCGGTTGTTTATGGTTAGAGTGCAAGAGAAAAAGCGTTAAAAAGAGTGCCATAACGTTAACTTTATTTCACGCTTTCCGTAAGCTAAACAATGAAACTAGGCTGGGCATCAAGGATGAACTTTCATGAAACTTGAAATATAATTGGAATTTACCGAAGGAGCTTAATTAAAATATCCTAAATTTCTATTTGAATTTTATTTTTCGCATAGGGCTGTAGAAATAATAATGTATGCAACATGTGCATGTCTTCTTTTCACTCATGGAATGCCTTTTTATGCACTTGTTACATAAATGACTATTCCATAACATTAATTTTTGTTTTTTCATCCGCTCGTGTTTTCTGTTCTGTTTTGTGTAATAAATACGACTACCTAAGAGATAATTCCATTGTATAAAATTTCAGAACACACGGTAAAACATATTTTATTTTAAATCATAATATTAACTGGAATGCGACCCACATTATGTTTAATAAAATAATACGAAGTCAAAACAGAATAGAAAATATAAAACATCTTACTGGCTCAAAGCAAAATAATTGTTTTGAATACAATTATTTCGATAACGAAAATTAGCACGATTCAAAAAACAAAACGTTGCTTTTGCAATTCGACAAAAACCCCAAAACCGAAGTCGGGGGGAAAGCAAAAACAGGTGTACACAGAGCAGGAGCGGCAGTGTGTACCGGGGGTCGAACACGCGAAGGGAAAGGTTTTTCCCTTGCCACGGTAACGGTACTAGTGTGTTTAGTGTTAGCGGTACGAGAGGTAAAAGTTCTCTCCGTTGTGTTAGGAGGTGATAGCGATACTGAGATTATTCCTTGACGGTGAACACTGTCTCCTGTTTCGATATACAAACGGTAGAATTACCCTCTACGCTAATTTCCTTCCGACATAGCACGATTCCGTTTATTGGCACGACTCGTGGTGAACAAGCAGATAGCGAAAATCAAGAAAATTCCCGGCGAGACGGAGGAAGTTTGACAACGCAGTAAGTTTTTGAATTAAATTCAGATTGGGATAATTTCTTTACTAGTGATATATTTACTCGTTATTGGTCGAGCTGGATTCTGAACTTGAGAGTATAAGTCAATTGTTATATACAAGGCGTAGCGATAGCAAATATATTTAATTGATTTTTTTTGTTGATTTTCAAAGAGACTGGACACATCTGTTCACTCTCAGTTAAGTATTTCATCCTGATAAATATATAATTTACCGTGTGTGCTGGAATAATTAATTTTTGCAGAGTTTCGCCAACCTGACACAAGCTAGGTTTCATTTTGTTGAGTAGGAGTTATCATTTTGTTGGGTCACATATTCTCTTCCACCTCATAGGCAGGAAAGAGATAGAAAGTTAGACGAGGTTAATTTTGTACTCGTTAACACAAACGCCGGAGCGTATGTTGTCCATTTATTGTGGGTTTCAGCGAACGTGCGCAGATAAGTAAATTTATTATATAGAAACATTGTTATCATTCTTTTGTTCACCCGTGATGATAAAATAAAACTTTTTTTGCCAGTGTAAATGCATAAATTATCGTAGGTAATTTAATTACTGGGAATTTCGCAACTTGTTACGCCAGTGTCGATAAATAATTTAATTGTTTTCCTTAGCTCAGCAGAATTTTATAGAACAAAAATTTCGCTTTCATTCTTTGAAGGTCAATGGCGACCTGAAACGACGTAAGCTGAAACGTTGTTGCGATTAAAGGTATTTACACATAATATTTATTTATTTTCTCGACACCGGTGACAAGAAAGTTGGGAAACGAATACAATAAACCATACGCCTCAGGCACTTTGAAAAAGACCAAGCCGATAAGAGGGATAGTTTTGCCGCACCATCACACAAACGAGAACTCTGTTCATAACTTTGTTTTTTTTTTGAATAGTTATATGTTATACAGGGGTAGGATTAAAAAAACCGATTATAGATATATAGATGTATAGGTAGATTTATACCAGGGAATCTCAGTTGATTGGGTCATACGGGATTGTATTTTTGGGTTAAGGTTATATATATATATATATATATATATATATATATATATCTGTATATGTGTAATCAGAGAAATTATTTTTTTATTATATAATTTTTGTATAACGTGGTGGTTCTACCTTATTTTACCTATCATCCCTACTCCATAAAATTTCCCCTCTGGAGAGTGTAACAATCGTGGAAGTGTGACAGCAATGAGGAGAACAACCCTGTCCTGGCAAAGGAAGATTAATCCGTTTTAAGACCAGGCGAACCTATCTCAAAAATCGGACTGAATTTGCCTTACACGCTCAGCCGCTCATTGGAGACAGAATTTGGTGGAACCGAAGGACGGGATCAATTCAGAGTGACCAAAAAAAGATAGGGGTATTTTGGTATTTTGGTCAAGATATTGTACATCTGGTGACAGCGGTTTTTTTTTGTTGAGAAACAACTCGGTAACAAAGGGTAGAGTTGTACATCTGGTGACAGCGATTATAAGAGTGTAAAAATATGGTCTAGAGTTATTACATTTACATGTTAAAAAAAATAAGAAATAAGCGATTATTAGAGTGGTGACAGCTATTATTAGAGTGGTGACAGCTATTATTAGAGTGGTGACAGCGGTTCGCGTACCATCCCCTATTGGAACAACCTCACCCAGGGAAGGTGACAGCGGTTGTCCCAAACCATTTCTCTCCGAGAGGTGAATCCGGTTGTCTGGAACCACACCCCACGAGCGGTGAAAAGCGGTTCAGCTCCCCTTCCTAGGAGGGAGAAAAATTGATGGTCGCAACCAGGATCTAGTATAGCGCAACATAGAGCCTACGGAACCATAGCTTCCGCTAGATCAAGACCAGTGTGCGTGGTGAAGAGCCACAACCTACACGAGGTGTCACTGCGGGCGCAGAACACCCTGGATCTAGACCAGAGAAGGTCGAGAAAAAAACCATACATCAGATAAAAGGCGAAATACCGATCTGAGGTGAACATGCCAAACGGCGTAAGGTGGAATATTTCGGTCAACTAAGTATTGACAACGGAGTTTTTCTAACCAGGGTCTAGTAATTGCGCAAAACATAGCTTCCACTAGACCAAGATCAGTGTGCGTGATGAAAAATCACACCCTGCCAAACGGGCAGCACAGCTCCTGCAAAACACACTGGATCTAGACCAGTCAAGGTCGAAAAATAATCCTACTCAGCAATCAACGATTGAGTTGATAGCTGCTCCACCATAAGTGTGTAAAACAAGGTCAAGATATTATTAGAGTGGTGACAGCGGTTTTCCGATACAGGGTTGTTCCGTTAAGTTCTTCACAGCGGTTTTGTTTTGTCCTTTCGTCTTCAGTTCTATTCGTTAGAATAAATCAGACTCCCAAAAGACTTAAGCTTCAATTTTACAAAGGGGAAAGTTAACCCATCCTTAAAACATCCTATCCGTGCACCAAAAGCTATCCATTCCAGGCGTCGTAGAAGCCAGAAAGGTAGGAGTAATATAAGATTATAAAATTAGAAAATTTCATTTAATAAAGAAAAAAAATAACCAAGTTCAGACAGCGATATGCCACTTGATTTGCAAAATAGGTTAGGTACAGGCGGTCAAGGAGGCCCAGAAACCACGGGAGACACGAGCAGCATGCCGCCCACATTGAGGGTAGCACAGGCACAACAATTAGGGGTCATAGCGGCGACTTTAGCCGATTTCACAGGTAGAGATGCGGCTAGATACATAGAGAAACTCGAATTAAGGGCTAAATTAGACGGGTGGACGGAATCAGAAACACTAACATAATTGAAATTTAAACTTGAGGGCGTAGCACACGATTTTTTCGAGGCGGGTCCTAGGTTAGACACAGTGTCATATTCTGAATTTAGAGAAAAATTACTACGGAAATGTGTACCAAAAAAATCGATAGCAGATTGGTGGATGCAACTGGTGCAATGCTACCAAAGACACGATGAGGACGTAGCGTCGTTCTGCACCAGACTGAAATTAATCGGAAACAAGATACTAGAAGAGGATATAAAGGGCGCAAGTAGGGAACAAATATCAAACATACAAAAAAAACTTAATTCGGTATTAATAAATCAATTCAAAGTAGGGTTGAGAAAAGACTTATTAAGGGAGGTAGGTTTTTACATTTTACACAAAGACGACATGACACTAGAAGAAGCGGAAGAAATAGTTAGTTGTCAAGAAACAGCGGTAACTATGACAAGCGGCAGAAACAGTAGCCAGAAAGTCGCATTTATGAGCGAACAACTGAGGTGCACAACGTGCGGAAGGTCGAATCACACTTCGGAAGAATGTAAGCAGAACGCGAAATGTTTATTCTGTGGCAGACAAGGGCATTGGATGGCTAATTGTAGGACGAAGGAAGCAGAAGAAACAAAAAGAGAGACAAGATGCCAAATTTGTAAAAAAACAAGGACACTGGGCACCGGATTGCAGAGAGAAAGGGAACAAACCAACAAATACATGCTATTACTGTGGGAAACAAGGACATTGGGCAAAATAATGTAGAAAGAAAGCAAACAAACGGAATAAAACAACCTCGAAGTATGACAGATACAACGACGGAAAAGTAAGTCCCTGGAAAACGGAGAAAACTAGGTATCACGGGGAATACCAGGAAACACAACAAGGAAACTACAGAAAATATAACAGACACAGAAACCAAAGGGGAGAGTATCATAAAAAAAACACAGAGGAGGTCTCAACAAAATAATTTTGGGAACTACGAGAGAAACAGACGCCAAATGAACGATGATAGAAGAAGACAGTCTGAAGAAAGAGGACACACAAGTAATAAAGAATGGACGAAACATTTAAACTAGTAAGGACCACAGTTAGTCCCCGGACAAGTGGCCGAGCAAACTTAACAGAGGAAACAGGTTTAAATAAACCACAATGCGAAAAAACAAACCAAGAAGCAACGAATAAGGATAAACCGAGAATGGAAAATAAGGAAAAAAAATAAACAATGTATCACAATGATGCAACGTCAGTAACAAACGAGGACGCCCCATACATAGTAATGTTAAGGGTGAATGGTATAAACAGACCATGTATGATAGATACAGGGGGAGCGTACTCATTAGTAAATAGATCAATAATTGCAGATTGGGAATTAGACACAAGAATCATAGAAGAATTAACTCTAAAAGGGATAACAGGACACACAATACAGCTGTATAGATCAACGAAATTGGCGATAAGCACAAACGGAATCAACTACAACATTTACGCATGCGCCATCGCAGCAGAAGACGAAATAATGGGAGAAAAACCAGTTCTTTTAGGAAGAGATTTTCTAGAAAAACAGAAAGCAATCATATCATACAAAGGAGAGCCTTCATTAGAAATATGGGAAAGAAGAATACCATTGATAAACGCAAGGCAAGTTGAGAGCACAATAGATAACGGTAGAAGCACAGAAGCAAATTACCAAGTGGCAACAATAAGGAAAAAACCAGACACTACAGAAATGAATAATTGGCAGAAATGGCTAGGAATAGTGGAAACAATTTATAAAAGAAGGTACACAGAACAATGAAGAAAAATGAGAAGGCAATGACAAGAGAAAATGAATCAAGAGCAAATGAAACAGAAAAACAAAGACAAAACGGCTACAGAGACGAAAATATAGAATTATACAGAGTGAAGAAAAAAATCGACACAAAGAAAGAAAAAAGTCAGGAAAAAAAATCAACGAAGGAAGATACGGACACATAGAACGAAGGAAGAATAGTGCAGAATCAGAAACAGGAAAAAAGAAGGGAGAAACAGAAACCAGGGAGAAGAACGAACGAATAAAAAAACAATAACTAACAGAAACTTCACAGATGTATACATAGAAGATAGCATAATTATACCAGCACTAAACACGACACAAAGGATCAGAAGCAATAAGACTGGCAAATAGCATAGCAAATAACGGGAAAAAGATTCCAATTAGAATAATAAACACATCAGCACAAGAAATAAACCTAACAAAAGGAACCAAACTAGGAAAAGCATACGAATGTACAGAGGACACAGTACCACAAACAAAAACACAGGACACGATCAGGAAATTTGACATCAGAACAGATGAATGGATCAGAAAAAATTTCGAATAAGGTCATATAGATACAAGGTAAAAGGAAGAATTAATTAAGTTAATACAAAAGTACCATCACTTATTCACAGACCACGATGAAATTCTAACAAGCACTACAAAAGTAAAACACCACATAACCATAGAAGCAGGAAGCCAACCAATATGCAAAGCTCCATACAGAATACCATATTACCAAAGAGAAGTTCTTCAAAAAGAAATAGATAGGCTACTAGAAGCTAAAGTAATCAGGACATCATCCAGCCCAAGGTCAGCGCCAGTCGTATTAGTGGTAAAACAAACTCCCGAAGGAGAGGAGAAAGTGAGAATGTGCATAGACTACAGAGGACTAAATGCAGTAACAAAAAACGAATATTACCCTCTACCAAACATATCGGATCTACTACAAGGCTACAAAGCAGGACGAGAAACGTTGTTCTCAGTAATTGATGTAGCAGAAGCTTACCACCAAGTAGATATGAAGGAAGAAGACATTCCACTAACTGGATTTAGCATATATCAAGGGCACTACGAATACACCAAAATGCCATTTGGACTGGTAAACGCCCCAGAAACTTTCCAAAGATTCATGAACGCAACCTTAAGAGTCTTAACGGGAATAAAATGTATGGTTTATTTGGACGACATAATCATATTCAACTATGCAGGAAAAAAGGACCATTTAGAAAAATTAGAAGAAGTATTCAACAGATCAACAGAAGCAAACATTAAACTGAAACCAAAGAAATGCAATTTTATGTTAAAGAAAGTGAAATATTTAGGACATATCATCTCACAAGAAGGAGTAGCTCCAGATCCACAGAAATTGGAGGCAGTATACAAATACCCCCTAAAAAAAACGTAAAAGGAGTAAGAGGTTTCTTAGGACTAGTAAACTGGTACAGACGGTTCATACCAAACATAACCGAATTAGCAGCACCATTAGTAAACCTAACCAAGAAAGACACACCATTCAAAATAACAGAGGAAGTAATTAAGGCAATGGACCAACTAAAAGAATCGCTAACGTCAAACAAAGTTCTAATCTTCCCAGACTTCTCCAAACCGTTCATCTTATCGACAGATGGATCGAACATAGGTGTAGAGGTGTAGGAGCAATATTAAGCCAAATAAGGGACGGTAGAGAAAGACCAATAGCGTATGCAAGCAGGACACTAAGTAGAGCAGAAACAAATTACTCAACTACTGAAAAAGAACTTCTATGAGTGATTTTTGCCATTAAACCATTCAGATGCTACATTTACGGGACAAAATTCACAATCATCACAGATCACAGAGCATTAAAATGGGTACTTACACTGAAGGACCCAAATTCAAGACTAACAGGATGGGCCTTAACCTTAGCAGAATACAACTTCGAAGTAATCCACAGAGTAGGACGGAAACACGGAAATGCAGACGCGCTAAGCAAAATGTTCGACAAAACGTGCAACTACATAGAGACGTCATATGAAGATTACTTACAATACATAACGGAAAACGAAGTACCAGCAAAAGACAAAATACTAGAAAAAGAAGGAAAGTTAGTATCCATACAAGAAGAACAAGCAATAGTACTATTTACAGCCAAAAATAAGCCAAACCAAGATCCATTGATAAAGGAAATAGAAGCCACATAAAATTTACCGGACGTCGCACAGAATCGAATAGAAGAAATTAAAGAATGGGACACGTTGGACGCAAAATTCTACATAGGGGTAAACAGAGCAGCGGTGAAAGAAGAAACCTCGTATGAAATCATGTGGAGCATAATACAACAGTTGAAGACACTATGCGAAGAAAACAAAGAGGATAGCATAACCTTCATAGCAAGCAAAGACCAAATTCCAGGACTTTGTTGGGACGAAATTACTAAAATGATCCAATTTACATTTTACGGTATACCCACCAAAATAATCATTCTACGACCAGATAACACAGGGGAAACAAAAAAAAATTACGCGATAGAAATAGAAGAAGGTTGGGAGCCAATATGGGACAAAGGCATGCTGAAAAAAGCACAAAAACGAGATGAATTCTGCAACAACGCCTTACAACAAATGGACAAGGACGAAGAAACAAAAAGAAAATACTACATCGACAAAGAAGGTATTTTATATAGACAAGAACAGAAAGAACATGGAGATCAACTGGTAGTACCGAGAAGCTATATCACCAAAGTGATAGAAGACTTTCATGACTCACCCATATACTGTCATCAAGGACAACAGAAAACATTATTGGCAATAAAGAGACGTTGTTTTTGGCCAACGATGAGAACAGACATAATAAATTACTGCAAACAATGCGACGCATGCAACAGACGGAAGACGTCACCCCACTTCAAGAAAGCTCCATTACAAAAATTTACAAAAGTCACATAACCATGGGAAATAACCTCTATGGACATAGTAGGACCACTACCAACCTCAAGCGAAGGAAACAAATACCTACTAACATTTCAAGACCATTTTACCAAATACTGTGACGCAATTACGTTACCAGATCAGAAAGCAGATACAGTAGCAAGAGCATTCGTTGAACAAATAATATCAAGACACGGAACACCCCAGAAACTGTTAACAGATAGAGGAACAAATTTCATGTCAGAACTAATGCAGGAAACATGCAAATTACTAAACATAAAGAGGCTACACACGGCAAGTTATGCGCCAACGACAAACGGTCAAATAGAAAGATTATACATAGTACTGAAAGACATGCTAGCACAATACATAGCACCAGATCAACGAGATTGGGACAAATGGATACCATACGTACTTATGGCATACAGAGGAAGCGTACACACTTCAACAGGATACAGCCCATACTTTTTACTACACGGAAGAGACCAATCATTACCATTTGAAAAATTCATTACCCCGAAAAGAATCAAATACGACATCGACAACAATTATGTGTCAGAATTAGAAGCTAGATTAAGTCAAGTATACAATACAGCACTGAAAACACACAGAGAAAGCAAAAGAAGAAAGGATAGCCAGATATAACGAAAAAACAGCACTAAGAGAATTTGCACCAGGAGATTTAGTATACCTACTCGACATGAGCACGAAAGTAGGAAAATCAAAGAAATTACAAAACCAATGGACAGGACCTTTCGAAGTAAAAGATAAGGTAGGACCGGTTACTTATCAAATCATTTCACAAAAAGGGAAGAAGACACAAATAGTACACATCAACAGATTAAAAACATACCTGGGAAAAATAGAGGACAAGGAACATAAGATACTACAAGATATAGGTAACTTGGAGAGTATAGAAGAGCTAGTGGAAATACACGAGCAGGAAGAAAATGAAGTAGATCCAGGAAAAGTAGCAGCACTACCATTATGGTCAACGAACGAGAATGTACAACCACCAAAAAACAAACCATCATCCCAAACCAGACATAAAGGGAATAGAACAGAACAAAGACCACACTTCTCACTACGACCTCCACCGGAGATAAGACGCTCTGCCAGAGTGAGAAACAGGATACAAAGTGCACCCAGTTACACAAAAACATTTAATGCCGAAAGGAGACTAACACGGAATACAGGACAAAGACAGACGTCTAACTATAAAAGAAACAAGACCAAAATAAGTACCAGATGGATAGCGATGAGCTTGAAACGACGTGGCTAAAACGTCGCGACCAAGCATACATGTATATATTAGGTTATATTAATAATCCAAACAGATTTGCGGGTTCAATTCATAGGTTAAGCCAAAGTAAGAGGATAGGAATAATTAAGTAAGTTAGGAATCAAAACAGAATAATGAAATAAAAGACCATAAGTCACTTTAACCAAGTATATAGGCAAAGGATACTAATAGTACGATTAAGTAAATGATTTCACGCAAGTAAGTTCTTTTTCAATTCAAAAATACAAGGGGACTAGAGAAGTATTTAAACATAGAAATAAATAATGGGGAAACAAGCTCACAGGGCATAGGTTTCAAGAATTTTTTTTTCTCTTCAAAAGAAGAGAGCTCATTTGACAGTCCTAAATAAGTGTGAAGCTCCGTCAAATGAGGAAAGGTCATATAAATATGAAAAAAAAATTGTAGGTAACATAGTATTGTAACAAAGAAATGTTTAAAAAATGTTTGTAAGAAAGATAAGTTGTATTAACAATTGTAAATTTTTATAAATTTTGAAAATGGCACGACACAGTGTTATCCTGACCTGGGTGACATTCGTCATGTGCGGGCTACATATAGCAGACGAACCAATCGCGTATCAGTGATATCGAAAAAAGTCAGTCAAAAGTGCGCGGAAACAGAAAAAACGCGAGTGACAAAATGGACATACAAGCTATTCAACGAAACGAGATGAATCTACAAGAAGTATGGTCATGCGTAGTAAAAGTAACAAAATTCTAGAAGTATGGCAAACATAGTACCCACGAATTGTCATAATACTTCAAAACACACAAAAATTACATCCGACAATGCCAATTCTAACACCAAATGTCGATCTACTGAATTATGTAAATAGTAAACTACTCTATATTGAACAAGCATATAAACGAGACGTAAACATGCTTTACACTGATACAATACACCGAAGATGCTTAACGAAACGAGAATTACAAAAAACAGACTGCTAATGGCACATACACTACCTAATGCAGTCAGCCAACTAATGGAAAATGAACCTGGACACATAAGCAGAGTTTTAGGCGAAGTACTTTATATCATAAAATGCATACCAGTAACAGTCGAGATAAGACGAACAAACAGATGTTACAACGAACTACCAATAAAAGTCAACAACGAAACAAAATTTATGGCTCCACTAACCAGAATAATACAAAACCACGCAGAAGAGATAGATTGCAATAACATGATACCACCACTTTATTTTATAGGTGACCAATGGATAGGTCTAACGCCACACCCCACTGTAGCCAACCAACCAAAAACAATGAGAGTAGAAGAAGAAATAAACCTACATATCGACCCCATTCAACCACTAGGAGCGAAGGGTCTGTACACCCAAGAAGAAGTCAACGCAGCACAAAGAGCCCTCACGTTCGGGACAGAAAGAAAAGCAGTAGAGAACATAATTACTTGCAGAGCAGCGGGAATGAATGCCAATAGTCAAGGCTACACCGTATCAAACATATTCGATACAAAAGAAATCAAGAACCTCGCAGAATCCACCCTAAAACACACATGGGCATGGTTCACAGAATTAGGTTCAGTCATAAGTGGAATAATTGGAATATACTTCACATTCCAAACCATTAAATACATAGCAGGCACCATACTAAATGGAATTCGTATCCACCAAACAATAGGATGCAGTATAGCACTAATAGGCAGCATATGGAACTCCCTAACGGCATGGATAATTCACTCACATCAGACGAAGAAACCAGAGGAAGAAACAATAGAGATGGATCAAACAACGCAGCAAGAGACGAGCCACCCGAGGTCACAGCATTGGACAGACAGAAGTCGCCAGATGAACGATCTACTGAGCAGCAGTGTCGCGAGTGTAAACGGTCGCGACCTAGGTCAGAGATAAAAAAGGACAATAGCGAGAAAATTGCCAAATACAGTGCCGATCATAAATATTGAGAAAATGTAACATAAATATGTAAAATGTATAAAACTGTAACATTAATTTTAGGATTATAGGCCACTATTGTAAGCCAACGGCCACATATAATTAAGGGAAAAAATAGTTGTACATGGGTTTTGAAGAAAAGGTATTGCACCAGGGAGGTCGCAATACTTTTACAAAGGGGGAAGTAATGTAATAAATACGAATACCTAAAAGATAATTTTATTGTAGAAAATTTCAGAACACACGGTAAAACATATTTTATTTTAAATCTTAATATTAACTGGAATGCGACCCACATTATGTTTAATAAAATAATACGAAGTCAAAACAGAATAGAAAAAATAAAACATCTTACTGGGTCAAAGCAAAATAATTGTTTTGAATACAATTATTTCGATAACGAAAATTAGCACAATTCAAAAAACAAAAAGTTGTTTTTGCAATTCGACAAAAACCCCAAAATCGTAGTCGGGGGGAAAGCAAAAACAGGTGTACACAGAGCAGGAGCGGCAGTGTGTACCGGAGGTTGAACACGCGAAGGGAAAGGCTTTTCCCTTGCCACGGTAACGGTACTAGTGTGTTTTTTAGTGTTAGCGGTACGAGAGATAAAAGTTCTCTCCGTTGTGTTAGGAGGTGATAGGGATACTGAGATTATTCCTTGACGGTGAACACTGTCTCCTGTTTCGATACACAAACGGTTCCGTTTACTGGCACGACTCGTGGTGAACAAGCATATAGCGAAAATCAAGAAAATTCCCGGCGAGACGGAGGAAGTTTGACAACGCAGTAAGTTTTTGAATTAAATTCAGATTGGGATAATTTTTTTACTAGTCATATATTTACTCGTTATTGGTCGAGCTGGATTCTGAACTTGGGAATATAAGTCAATTGTTATATACAAGGCGTAGCGATAGCAAATATATTTGATTGATTTTTTTTTGTTGATTTTCAAAGAGACTGGACACATCTGTTCACTCTCAGTTAAGTATTTCGTCCTGATAAATATATAATTTACCGTGTGTGCTGGAATAATTAATTTTTGCAGAGTTTCGCCAACCTGACACCTGTTAGGTTTCATTTTGTTAAGTAGGAGTTATCATTTTGTTGGGTCACATATTCTCTTCCACCTCGTAGGCAGGAAAGAGATAGAAAACTAGGCGAGGTTAATTTTGTACTTGTTAACACAAAGGCCGGAGCGTATGTTATCCATTTTTTGTGGGTTTCAGCGAACGTGCGCTGATAAGTAAATTTATTATAGAGAAACATTGTTATCATTATTTTGTTCAGCCGTGATTATAAAATAAAACTTTTTCTTATTTTGCCAGTGTAAATGCATAAATTATCGTAGGTAATTTCATTACTGGGGAATTTCGCAACTTTTAACGCCAGTGTCGATAAATAATTTAATTGTTTTCCTTAGCTCAGCAGAATTTTATAGAACAAAAATTTCGCTTCCATTCTTTGAAGGTCAATGGCGACAACGACGTAAGCTGAAACGTTGTTGCGATTAAAGGTATTTACACATAATATTTATTTATTTTCTCGACACCGGTGACTAGAAAGTTGGGAAACGAATATAATAAACCATACGCCTCTCACGCACTTTGAAAAAGACCAAGCCGATAAGAGGGATAGTTTTGCCGCACCATCGGACAAACGAGAACTCTGTTCATAACTTTGTTTTTTTTCGAATAGTTATATGTTATACAGGGGTAGGATTAAAAAACCAATTATAGATAGATAGATGTATAGGTAGATTTATACCAGGGAATCTTAGTTGATTGGGTCATACGGGATTGTATTTTTGGGTTAAGGTTATATATATATATATATATATATATATATATATATATATATATATATATATCTGTATATGTGTAATCAGAGAAATTATTTTTTTATTATATAATTTTTGTATAACGTGGTGATTCTATCTTATTTTACCTATCATCCCTACTCCATAATTTCCCCTCTGGAGTGTGTAACAATCGTGGAAGTGTGACAGAAACGAGGAGAACCACCCTGTCCTGGCAAAGGAAGATTAATCCGTTTTAAGACCAGGCGAACTTAGCTCAAATATCGGACTGGATTTGCCTTACACGCTCAGCCGCTCATTGGAGACAGAATTTGGTGGAACGGAAGGACGGGATCAATACAGAGTGACCAAATAAAGGTAGGGGAATTTTGGTATTTTGGTCAAGATATTGTACATCTGGGGACAGCGGTTTTTTTTTTGTTGAGAAACAACTCGGTAACAAAGGGTAGAGTTGTACATCTGGTGACAGCGATTATAAGAGTGTAAAAATATGGTCTAGAGTTATTACATTTACATGTTAAAAAAAATAAGATCTAGCGATTATTAGAGTGGCGACAGCTAATATTAGAGTTCGTTTTCCAACACATTTTCTTCAATAGATTGTAATGGAGCCCAATAGAATTGAGACGTTCTTAATAAATAATATTTTTGTCAAACTGACGTTCAGAGGCGACGCGTGACTGTTTCTAAAGTGTTTCCAAAACAAGATGTGACAAATAATATTTAAAAATATAGTTAATGGTTTCAAAGATTGAGCCTAACCTCTCCGCATATTCCGGAGGCTTTATCGTGTTAACAAACCGAAATTTCTCTAGAACTGAGAAAAAATTTAGTATATCTGGATTTATGGAACCCGCTCTGGTGATTTGAAAATCAATAGGGTTCATCTCTGAGATGCCCTGAACAATATCCCATCGAAAAATTGGTCACATAACATAAATTGGTTACTATATCACTCTTTGTGGTGAACTGAAAATCAATAGTGCTCATCTGTGAGATGCCCTGAACCATACACAATCATAAAATTATACACTCCGGAGGCTGTATGGCGCTAAAAAATTTTACGAAGAATGACCGACGACAACGTACTGGATATTTTTTCTAAAAGTCTAAATATAAAAAATATTTAAGTAAAACCAAAAAATTTTTCGCATCGTAGATAGGTTTGGCGGCAAAGTGAAAAGTTTATTTCGAACCTCCCAAATATAACTTTTTGTTTATTCATGAAATTATAAGCGTTTTTCTCCACGTAATGCAATAAATGAAAGAACATCCTTAGTCAAAGCGTATATTCTATTATTCTAAACATTCATCAAGAGACAGAAATTTATAAAATATAAACATCGCCGATGCTTGAATAAAAATGGTTTTGCAATTCCAGCATGTAAGACCAGAGTTGTGGTATTGGCAGAGGAAAATGACCATGTTGGTGGCGAAGATATTTTGGGTATTCTGGTAGCTTGATTGGTGTGAGCCAATTTCTTCTAGGCTTGTCGCATTTCAGTTTTCTGGTTTTTGATAATTCTCGAACGAAACTTGTGGATTCTTTTGGCTGTCTTTGAAGTTGAGGATCATCATAATTGATGTGATAAAGTCCAAAATGGGACCTGTAATAATAATATGAATATAGTATTGTGCTACCCACTGAAAAAAAAGAAGAACAGGAGTGATGAATTGTTACATTTGTTAATTCCAAATCATCACGATAAAAATTTCAACCTCTTGCTGGAAGCAATAGAAAATTGGGAACTGTAACGGTAATGTTATTTTGATGAAAATGTTAATGCTACTGGTTATATCAAATTCTCCTGAAGAAACTGGAGAGTGACTATTTTTGAAACGTCGCTAGGCATTTCCAATCTTATTCAAGACTCTTCTGTTCAGTATCTCCTTCCGTTAAACAAAACCAGAGTGCCCACACTGTGTGATTAACGGTGTAAACATCTGGAAATATGCTTCTATTGTAAAGAAAATTACGAGAGATCAATAAATAAGCTTCTTTCTTCTACACAGAAAATTGAGAACTCCGTAGAACACCTCAATTTCTCTGCCGCTCTGAGCATTTCCCGGCTCGCCCTCTTTTTATCGGTTCTTGTCCAAGGGTTATACATGAAAAAGTTCTTCAAAAGTCCAGAAAGTTGCATGAGAAGCTTTTAACAAAGGATTGTTGAAGGGGAAAAGCTATCGATTCACAAAAACCTCATAAAAAACACCGAGGTAAATAACGAAGAGAGACAGAAACAGAATTGTCGGAATTTGGTGTACACACTGGATAAAAATTGAATGAAAGAAACGACGAATACGTGATGTTTAAATTATAATAAATTCAGCTAAGCCCTTCCAACCAATGGGCCATCCTCAAAGCTGTCCTATAAAAAAAACGAAAAGAATTATTTAAAAAATTCAACTTACGTAAAAAAAGTTACAACATGTATCTAAAAACATAAGATTTCTTTCCCTTGATCTACATAAGTAGATGAAGATATTAAAAGGTAAAATACTTTTATTCAATTGAAATAAAATAAGTTAAAATGAGCCCCATAGTAAGGGTGTACATTTTTATAATTCACGTCTACAAAATTTACTTCGTGGCATCGAAAACAGTTTCTCAAAATAACAATTTCTGCATCGTTTTTGGTAATTTTTTTTACAGTCAGATGCAATGTCTAACTTATGGCTGACAGACCAACGATGTAGCTGACATTTCCTATGTAATTTTTCTCATTGTTTTCTACACACCACTTTAAAACTGTTCATACACCTTCTCATACTTTTGTTCAGATTTTTCAGGTAAATCATTACCTGCATTATCAGTAATATTGCGAAATTCTCATGGAGTTATATTAATTCGCTGTTTAGTTCCATATTCATAAATTCCGAACTATGTATAAGTAGGGGAAAGACGGGTAAGATGACGAAGTTGCTAAGATGACGAATTGGGAATACCTTCCACGGGAATATAGATGCCGCAACAAAACAGCTGTGGGCAAATTTCAGACGATGTTAGTTCCAGCGGCAGTTAGTTACAATCCTTTGTCTACATTGGGTGTGCGTTGTGATAATTTCGATACTGAAAAAAATAAGGTTGTGTGTCCACGAAGTAATTTATTAATCTGATTTTTTTATGATGATTGAAAATTGTTAGTTATAGCACAAATTAGTCGAAATAAGAATTCAATTAGCGTACATTGAATTAGGAATTTTTAAAACTTATCCACGTGTTGTTTCTAAGATGACGAATACTGGTTGTTGCTAAGTTGGCGACTTCGTCATCTTAGATGCAAGCTACATTTTTAAAACTTGAATAATTCTAGTGCTTATGTTATGACGCAAACCATGGGTAAATATATAAGAAAATCAACTAGATAAACATGGAGCAAAGACTCGATGAGGGCAGCAATGAAAGCCGTTACAGATAATAATTTAAGCACAAATTCAGCTGCAAAACAACACTCAATTCCAGAACCAACTCTAAGACGATATCTTAAAAAGCATAGCGATAAGGTAAGTTGACATAGACCCGCAATTTTTAGGATAAAACAAGGTGTGTTTCTTTTACAGAATTTCTCACGAAATGCGGGTCGATTCAAACCGACATTCACAGACAACCAATTATCAAAATTAAAAGATTACATAACACAAATAGATCAGAGAGCATTTGGTTCAACAAAAAAACAGTTCCGTTCAATTGTTTTTGATTATGCAGTTCATCATGGGGTTGTCCACAGATTTAATACAAATAAGAGAAAAGCTGCAAGAGCTTTTTGCGAAAAATTCATGAAAAAATTCAAAATTTCGTTGCGAACTCCAGAATCAACCTCGGTTGCTCGATTAACGGCATTCAATAAAGAGAATGTTAATAAGTTTTTTACCGCACTTAAGGGAACTGGTATTTCTACCGTTCCAACCAAAAATACTAACACCTACAGGAACCCGTAGGGTTGTAAAATTGTCCTCCGGTGAGATAGGAGGCAACGTAACAGCTCTATGCTGTATTAGTGCGACAGGAATGTATATTCCTCCATTATTTATATTCCCTAGGGTTAGAATGCAACCAAGTTACTTAAATGGAGCTCCTCCAGGTACCATTGGATTAACCCATGAAAGCGGATGGATGACCACAGAAAATTTCACGAAATTCCTACAACATCTTATTCACCATGTAACCCCATGAAAAAATAAGCCAGTACTTTTACTGATGGATAACCATGCGACACACATTAGTCTAGATAGTATCAATTTATGTCGAGAACATCACATTACTTTACTGGGCTTTCCACCCCATACGAGTCACCGAATGCAGCCGTTAGATGTCTCATTTTATGGGCCTCTTAAAACAGCTTACAGCATTGTCTGTGACGATTTTTCAACCAGTAATCCGAGAACAACAATCAGATTACAAGTAATTGGCTCTCTTTTCGGAAAGGCTTATTTCAAAGAAGCAACAGTTGCAAAAGCTGTAAACGGGTTCAAAGCAACGGGAATAGAACCACTTGATTCAGATGTTTTCTCAGAAATTGACTTTGCTAATACTACTGATAAGCCTCCTGTGACTACACCCTCAGCAACACCCCAATATGTTATACCAGAAGTTTTGTCTAACTCATACTAATCAACCGATGTCCCAACAATTGATGGTGATTTGGATGCTGCACCTTCTACAGTAGTTCAACTAATTCCATCAACATCTAGGATTTCACGAGTCAAAAATTCTCAACAATTGACAAAAAATGTACCGTCTTCATCTCTTCAACTTATTCCATCAACATCTAGGACAGTGATCCGCAACCTTTCCTCATCTGAGGCACACCAAACTGCTCCCTAGAATTTCGTGGCACACCAAAATCTAAAATATATTTATAGCAGTGGCGTAGCTAGGTCGGGGGTCAGTTCACTCCATGTATACTAATTATTTATGGATGTCCAAACTACCTTAGTTTTTTTTATTGTTTTAAAATGTGAAGAAGCCCCTTTCAGATTTGGGGCATCAAAATTTTCACTCTGGACATAATACATATTTTTTTTAATTTTTTTTTATTATTCAGATAGAATGAGAAATACAAATAGGTACATACATGAGAACTATACTAAATACTAGGTAGGACAGGTAGGTATACTAAATTTACTTCTGTTGACACGTCAATAGTAATAAATATTTTGACATGATGATGACTGATTAATGTGATACCTGCGCTTGCTTCGTTGAACACAAAAGTTTTATATTCGGCTCAATTTTAGACAGCGCAACTCTTATTTCTTGGTCAAGATCTTTTAAGCATGTCCGTTTATCATTTTTAATTAATACAAGCGTTGAAAAACCTTGCTCACATAAATATGTTGTGGAAAACGGAAGTAGTGTGAAGATGGCCTTGTCGGAGATGCGTGGATATTCTGTCTTGATGGAAATCCAGAAAACATCTAACGGAACTTCGTTGAATTTAAGTTTTAGGGTCATATCATTACTTAATTCTGTGAACTCCTCTCGAGTTTGCAATGGCAGTGCTTCCGTGGAACTTATTGCATTGGTTGCGAAAGGATTTCGAATCCAATTGTATTGTTCCGTGTTGATAGAATGAAAATAGTATTCAAATTTTTGTTGAAGCATACTTAAATGTTGTTGGGCCAAATCCACAATCAACTGCTTGTTTTCGATCGTACTGTGGTTGGTCCTGTGATACATTTCTAGACATCCTTTTTGCAACTGTTCCTGCCAAAGTTCAAGTTTCTTTTTGAACCCTTGTAATTTATCGGAGCACGTCAATATATTTTCATTCCGTCCTTGCATTTTTTTATTAAGTTCATTCAGATGTTCGAATATATCAGCCATGTATGCAAGTTTGGCTATCCAGTATTCATCATGAAGGTGCTGGCATAGATCGTACATATCTTGACTTGAAAGAAACTCACGCACTTCGTAGCGAAGTTCAAACAGTCGAGCTAAAACTTTTCCCCGGGATAACCAACGAACTTCTGTATAAAACAGTGAGGATTCATGTTCGCTTCCCATTTCTTCACAGAGTATTCCAAAGATTCGCGAATTTAAGGCTCTCGATTTAATTATGTTTATGATCTTAATACATTCATTCATTGTGATCGAAAGCTGTTCGGGCAAATTTTTGACCATCAATGCTTCTCGATGTATGCAGCAATGTGTAATTTGTATTGACGGATTTTTTTGTTTTACACAAGATACAAAACCTTTCTTACTGCCCATCATTGCAGCAGCACCATCTGTACAAATAGCAACGCAATTGGTCCACTGAATATTATGTATTTTAAAAAAATTATCAGTTACTTGGAAAATTTGTTCACCGGTAGTTCTCTCTGGAACCTCCTTACAAAATAAATAATGTTCTTTAATAGAGTCCTCGTCAACGAAACGTACAATAGCCATCAGTTGTGCTTCATTTTTAATATCGGTTGATTCGTCGATTTGAAGCGCAAAAATTCCAGCCGAAATGATTTTTTTAATTAGTGTTCCCAAAATACCACTTGACATATCTTGGATACGTCTTTTAACAGAATCGGCCGACAAAGAAACTCTACTCACGTCCTTAACTTCGTTTGGCCCAAGCATAAGTCTAACAATTTCCATGCATGCTGGTTTAATAAGCGTTTCACCGATAGTGTGCGGTTTTTTTTGTTGTGCAATTAATTTTGCAACAAGGTAGCTTGCTTCTAATGCCTTTTCAGAAACCGTAACCGCCGATTTCATAAACTGCTTTTGTTTCTTATTTTGATCCAAGCGCCGTTGGAAAAATTGAATGTCTTTTTTGACGCAACTGGGATGATTTGTGATCAAATGACGGTTTAGTTTGCTGGGTACCATTGCTTCATTTGACAACTGTTCACCGCAAATGACGCATTCAGGCTTTGGAGCCGCTTCGTCGCCACACCAAGTGAAACCATATCGAAGGTAGTCTTGATTGTACTTCCTTTTCAGCACCTCTTTTGCTCTTTTTGCAGCACTTATGCTGGAGCTTGTGCTAGGTTCTTCGTCATCTGCTCGTGATTTCAGCAAAAATTTATCCATATTTGAAGCACTATAGTTATTTATGAAAGTAGATACTGCAACAAAACTTAGTCCAGTTTAATTTAATTTATTTAGACACAATATGGCCAACAACATAAAAAAGAAAACAGGAACTCTAAAAATAACACTTAACTAATTATAACTAATTTATATTCACTTATTTATAAGGCACAAGAATTTATTTATATAGCAATTCACTATTTATTTCACTCTACGATTTATTTGTTTGCCCGCGTATTTATCTGATTCACTTGACTATTCGACTCTCTCTGAGTTTCTGAGCGACGACAGGCGCGCTTATATAGGCAGCGGCGATGTTCAGGAAAACATCGAGTCGCGCCTCGAACGGCACGGATCTTTCTAGTTTAGTCGCCTTCGAGAATCAAGCCGCGCCGATAGACGGATAGACGTTTACCATCGGCGCTGTTGTCAGATTGCTTTATTTTTCGCGAGTCTCGCTACAATACGAATCTGATTCGTATTGTCTGAAAGAGCGGCACACCTCAAGTCGGCTTACGGAGCACTGATCTAGGATTTCACCAGTCGAAAATTCTCAACAATTCATAAAAAATTACCGTCTTCATCTCTTACGTTCCCCTCCAAACAGTTTTATTCTAAATTCACAGGCCTTCCACCATTAGCAGCTGCAGAAGTCAAAATTACAAAACAAAGGAAGTCAAAACTGCCATCGCTAATAATTTCAAGCACACCAGTAAAGACTGCTTTGGAGAGAGTAGTAGAGGAAAAACTAGAAAAAGAGAGAAAACAGATAGAAAAAAATGAGAAAAAGAAGAAAGTAAATGAACTTAAACAAGACAAAATGCAGCAACAGAAATTTAAAAAGCAACAGAATAAAGCCAAAATACAAGAGAAAAAAGGGAAAAACAATAAATTCAAGAAAAGGAGTCAGCACTAGCAGTGGTAAAGCGCAAAATAAATTTCAGCTCAGATTCTTAAGACTCATCAGTTACAGTTGAATTTATTGACAGTGATGACGACAACGATCCATTAACTTTAGAAAATGAGAAAAGCTGTATCATCTGTGACGATTCAGGCAAAGATAATGAACTCTGATTTCAGTGTATTAAGTGTCTTAAATGGGCTCATGCAGATTGTACTGGCCTTGACCAGTAAGAGCCGAAACGAAAACTCTGGTTTTGTGACTTTTGCAGTTAGACATTCTATTCAGTTGTTTGATAGTTTTTATTTTTTGATAAGTTCGGTTCTATTTCTTATTTTTCCGATGTGTATTTTATTTTTTATTATTATAAAGGCAGAACTCAGTTTTTTTAATATTGTTTTGTTACTAACTACTTCGCCAACTTACCATCGACTTAACGTCATCTTGGCAACAGGTGAGTCTAAGATGACGAATTTGACATTTTAAAAAAAAATGAAAAGTATCAAAATATGGAAAATATAATATTTATCCACATTATTCACAATAATATTTGTTTAATAATGTTTAAAATACCAATACATAAAATATAGTTTGTATACAACTACGAAGATAAAAGTAATCAAGCAGTAAACATTAAGGTCGTCATCTTACCCGCCTATCTCCTAATTTATTGAACATTTAAAATGCGACGGTTGCCAACATGAGCAAAAAAATCGCTAATTGAAATTACATTTTCATTGAAAAAATTGTTGTACGTTCATTATTACAAAAAGTGTGTAAAATTCGTATCACAATGATTTTGTGGCGAACTCGTGCTTTGCCTAACTCACCGCTACGCAGTTTGTTACGCAAACAGCACTCGTACTACAAATTGAGTCAATACGATACTTATTTTACAATTTACTATTCAACAACTTTTAACTATTGAACATTATCAAGTAAGCGATATTCTGTCTAAACTGATGACAAGATGGACATAAATAGATGGTGGCTAATATGCCGGTGTACAAGACAACAATGAGTGGTTAATATTACACCGTGATCTCTTGAGGTGAACATTGAATCAAGTTATACTTCAAAACCAGTTTATAAAATATCACAAATAGTAAATTGAAATTCGAAAGAGTGTTTTATAAGAATGAGTTTGAAAAAAATTCAAACAATTAAAAAAAATTATCAAACTTACATGAAAAGGAAACTTCCCCAACTGATTGTCTAAACAGAAGTTAGTAAAGGGTTAAATCAATTCCCCAGCCTGTCAGGAACCAAGCGAAGGAAACCTATATATTTATATATATATATATATATATATATATATATATATAAATATATATATATATATATATATATATATATATATATATAATGGATATTTTTGTGGGGATGTGGCAATAATACTCCAGAGTAAATTCTCTCGGATATTTATTCCCGAGCTTTCGAATAATTTTTATTCATTATCAAGGGATAAAATCTATAGCGAATTTTGTCATATTGTTTTTGAGTTTTTCATTGATTTATGTTTAAAAGGATTTATTATAAAACTTTACAACTTTTCCAAAATTCGCTATAAATTTTGTCCCTTGATAATGAATAAAAATTATTCGAAAGCTCGGGAATAAATATCTGAGAGAATTTACTCTGGAGTATTATTGCCACATCCTCACAAAAATATCCATTACAAATAAGTTGGCAAATATCTTTCTTCAAATTAAAAATTATATATATATATATATATATATATATATATTATATATTATATATATATATATATATATATTATATATATATATATATATAAATATATATATATATATATATATATATATATATATATATATATATATATAGGTGTATTCGCTTGGTTCTCGACTGGTTGGGGAATGGATTTCACCCATAAACTTATTTTTCTTTTGTCAACCAGTTGGGGTTGTTTAAATTTTCATCTAATTTTGATAATTTTTGAATATTATTATTGCTCTAATTTTAGTCATAACCGTAATTTCATTCTTAAAAAAACTTTATACCAAATTTCAATTTACTATTTGTAATATTTTGATCACTGGTTTTGAAATATAACTTGAATGTTCTCCTTAAGATCACGTTGTAATATTAACCACTAATTAAGGTTTTGTACACCGGCATATTGGCCACCATCTATTAGTGTCAATCTTGTCATCAGGTTAGACAGAATATCGTTTACTTGATAATTTTCAATAGTTAATAGATGTAAAAATATAATTGTACACCCTTATTATAAGGTTAATATGAACTTATTTTATTTTATTTCAATACAAGTATTGTACGTTTTCTGAAAAATCCTTTCAAAAAATAAAATCAATACTTACGAATAACCAAAAGAAAATTCAAAATTGTCCATTAAACTCCAATAAATAATTCCTATAAGATTAACACCTTCATCCACTGCTTCAAGAATGTTACAAAAATAGTCCTATGAATAAACAACATGTTATTAGTATACAGGATTTCCCGTTACTGTGGATGTAAACATTAGAATAGAACACAAGGATTCATTAATCTAATTCGTGATAATCTCACATTTTCAGCTGATTGTTGATTTCACGTACTTGTCATTACTTGACACTTGAGTATTGTTTTACATTATATACCTAACAATTTTATACACATACAGACATACGCATATTATGTTTGGATGACAGAAAAATTTTGGGGATATGAACTTCGAATTGCCTCCTTATAATCCCGCTATGAATTCGCCTAATATGTGGTTAGATAATGACTAATCAAACAAGTTTGCCAAAAAAACGATCACGAATATCACATGATATGAAAAAGTTAGTTTTAATTTGAGATATCTTCAAAACACTTATGAAATAACTTTTTTCCACTACTAGCTGTGAAGTTGACGAATACTGCTACTACTTCTAGCAAAATGAGAAGTTGAATTTCTCTATTAGCGGTCTTTAATTTTTTCTATTGTTTTGTAAGCCTAGGTCAATGATGGACAAATTCAAATGTTTTGAGAACCCAGGGATAGCAGTTTAACACAAACTTCTGCAACATTGAAATTACCTAACACGATAAAATTATTTAAACAAAAATGCCGTTAGTTTAAAATTCACCCTTAACCAATAATGACTGATCACTACAACGTGGCGATAATTACAAACGTTGGGTGCGCTTTAAGGTGGGTACAGACATAGAACAAAACTTCGTATCGTAACTCCGTCGCGCAACAATTGTTTGTTACGCATCGAAGATACAGCGTGTCAACAAATATAGCGTATCAATACATCGTCGCGTATCTTATAAACGGGACATTTTGCCGCTCCGTCTTTACTAAAACAGAACAATTAAATTAGTCTTTTTCTTGCGTGCAATGGAGGTTGTTGCAGCAGCTTATATATACATGCATTACTTAGTTAAAAAAAAATAAAAAAAGACGCGCATAAAGACGCTGGTGGCAGACCCGGTTGCATACTAATAGAAGTGTGTACAGCGGAAATCATTTACTGTTGGATGTAAAATTTCAGGCAACTAGTGGCATTTACAAAAATTTCACTAGAATGTCTCCAACAGACTTCGATAAGTTGATTAATTTCATTGGACCCAATGAAAAGATACTAGATGGAGAACGGCAATTTCTGTTCAAGAAAGGTTGGCAGTAACAATTCGGTTTCTGGCGACTGGTGACCCTTCCACCAGTCTACAATACCTTTTTAAAATGTCTAAACAATCGATAAGTGCTATAGTTCCTGAAGTGTGCGAAGCCATTATAGAAGGATTAAAAGAAAATATACAGGTAAGAAACTGTTTTATTAAAGAAGTATAATAAACACACATTAAACAAAACAAATGTTTATCTTAAATTCTCTAATTCAATATTGGGCATATCCAATAGTTGGCGTGGTAAAGAATTGACTGGAGTACTGCGACTTAAATGATCCGGAATACTAGAATTAGCATAATTATATGTGAATGCCGTTGAGTAAAACTGGAAGCTTGGCTATCCTGATACTGTTCAAATTGAGAATGTTTTGGCACAGAATTTGCAAAGAATGACTGAAGAGTATGAGTACGGTACGATTGCGAATGATAAAAATTGGTTGAACTTTGTTCGAGATGGGTCTTGTCTGCTTTAAACAAAATAAACATAATATCTTGTTGTATAGTACTTTGTAATTCAAGAGAATATTTGGCCAGTTTTTTAGCGACAAGTTTTCCAAATATTTGACATTCGTTTTGCTCCTGTGGGTTTCTCAGAATCTTAATTCCTCTTTTGGCGTTTCCTACTAGCTGTCGCTTCATCGCTTTTCTTTTCGGTACTAGGTGTTGCTTTTCTTTTTGGTACATTTTCTAAACTCTCCCGATTCTCTTGTACAGCAGAATTTTTATCGTTATCTGCTAATGTTCCTTCATCACCCGATATTTCCTTTTCATCATTATCTTCTTCTTCGTGAACAATCTAAAATTAAAAATAATTTAAAATAAGTATTTAATGAACAATCTTATTTAGAAAATGAAAATATGCCCTATTTTGGCGCACTGTATAATTTGTTTTAACGGAATTTGTTGTAATTTTTACAGATACCTCCAACACCAGAAAGATGGTTAGAAGTGGCAAAACAGTTTGAGGACACGTGGAACTTTCCACATTGTCTGGGTGCTTTTGATGGGAAGCATGTTGTTCTACAAGCTCCAATTAACACCGGAAGCGAGTTCTTCAATTACAAATCAACATTTAGTGTAGTTCTCTTTGCCCTAGTGGATGCTAATTATAACTTTTTGTATGAAATTGACTGTCTCGACCCTTACTTCGTGGAATATGCTCATATTAGTGTTTTTAAATGAAACTCAAGGTCTCTAGTTAATTCCACAATATAATACAAGTTATTGAAAATTCTAAAAAATTGACAATTGTTTCGATAAATCAATATCATCGTCAGAATGACAGAAGTTACATTTCATTTTATGCCTACCTGATGCTTAGTAGTTATATTTGGCTAGACCAAGAAGTAACCTAACTTGTGATTGGCTTAATATATGTTTATAGAAAAAAGAAGAAGATGTGATATTACAAATATTGAAGCTTAGATATTATTAGCCCTATGGTGATATCCTGGATATAATTTTTCCAATTAAGATCAGTATAACTGTGCAATGATATAGAAAACCAGGAATACTATATCTGCTGATCTTTACAATTATCACTTAAGAAGACAGTTTATTAGTGGAGAATTCCCTAGATTTAACTGTTCATTGACAACTTCATATTGTGGGTTTCTTGAATGTCTTCTAATTTCCAGTTCTTCAAGGAAATCCAGTTCTTGTTTCTTTTCACAAATATGCAGTACTTCTAGTTTTGTGTTAGGTGTCAATGAATGATTGGTGTCAAGTAGATGTTTTGCGTAGTGGGATTTATCTGGTTGTTTTAATCTGTATGCTCGTAAGTGCTCACTGTATCGTATTTCAAAATTCCTAAGGGTCTGACCCAAATAGACAGCATTACATTCTGGACATTTGAGTTTATATATACCTGACTTCTTTAATAGTGGTATTTTTGTTTTTACATTTAACAATTTTGTACTAACGTTACTTTCTGTTTTAAAAGAAATTGTTGTATTCGATGCTGAAGATATTATCTTTGAAATATTTACACCCGAAAATTAAATTTACATTAGAAATTGAAGAAAATAGCTCAATCAATTTTCTTGATTTAAAAATTCAAAGAGTTATTAATGTACTTGATCATTCAATTCACCGAAAACCAACACAAACTGATGTAACAATTCCATTCAATTCTAACCACCCTGTGTCACACAGACTAGCAGCATATAATTCAATGATACATAGAGCTTTTTCAGTTCCTATGAACAAATGTAATTTTGATAGAGAGATTAATACAATTAGACAAATAGCAACATCTAACGGTTATCCATTAGATAATATATGATAAATAAGCTAATTAGTAAAATAGAGGAAAAAGTGGCATTACAACTAATATATCCTAAACAAGCTGATGAAATTAAAACTTATAAAACCATCACATATGCAGGAAACATTTCTAATAATATTTCAAAGATAATATCTTCAGCAACAAATACAACAATTTCTTTTAAAACAGAAAGTAACGTTAGTACAAAATTGTTAAATGTAAAAACAAAAATACCACTATTAAAGAAGTCAGGTATATATAAACTCAAATGTCCAGAATGTAATGCTGTCTATTTGGGTCAGACCCTTAGGAATTTTGAAATACGATACAGTGAGCACTTACGAGCATACAGATTAAAACAACCAGATAAATCCCACTACGCAAAACATCTACTTGACACCAAGCATTCATTGACACCTAACACAAAACTAGAAGTACTGCATATTTGTGAAAAGAAACATGAACTGGATTTCCTTGAAGAACTGGAAACTAGAAGACATTTAAGAAACCCACAATATGAAGTTGTCAATGGACAGTTAAATCTAGGGAATTCTCCACTAATAAACTGTCTTCTTAAGTGATAATTGTAAAGATCAGCAGATAGAGTTTTCCTGGTTTTCTATATCATTGCACAGTTATACTGATCTTAATTGGAAAAATGATATCCAGGATATCACCATAGGGCTAATAATATCTAAGCTTCAATATTTGTAATATCACATCTTCTCCTTTTTTCTATAAACATATATTAAGCCAATCACAAGTTAGGTTACTTCTTGGTCTAGCCAAATATAACTACTAAACATCAGGTAGGCATAAAAGGAAATGTAACTCCTGTCATTCTGACGATGATATTGATTTATCGAAACAATTGTCAATTTTTTAGAATTTTCAATAACTTGTATTATATTGTGGAATTAACTAGAGACCTTGAGTTTCATTTAAAAACAACTTTTTGTATGTTGATGCTGGAGGCCAAGGAAGAATTTCAGATGGTGGTATCTTTAAAAACTTCTCGCTTTCCAAAAAATTAGAGCGAAAAATGACCTAAATTTACCTGAACCAGATGCTGTACATGGCAGGCAACAGAAAATTCCCTATTTTTTATTGGAGACGAGGCATTTGCCTTAACTGAGTCGTTAATAAAACCGTTTTCGAGAATACATCCTAAATGATCATTGCAAAGAGTGTTAACTACAGATTATCTCGCGCACGAAGAACTGTAGAAAATGTATTTGGCATCGATTAAAAAATTAATCAGATCAAGATGCAATTTATATATAAGTAGAAATGGGTTACAATAAATATATTTTTGGAGAATTTTTTTTATTAAAGGTTTGAATTTGGATTTGATAGTAATTTTAACAAATTAATTAATTTTATTGTGGCTCTAAAATATGTACATATCGCCCGTCGCTTTCATTTAATATGAAATAAGTCGTAACAAAGTAGATTTACTGGAAAGTAAATCTAGATTATCAAATTAGAGCTTGATTATAAAGCATTTCAGTTACATTAAAAAGTTAATTGTGAAATTCGATTTAATTTGAAATTTATAATTTATTAATTTTTTAATTTTATAAATAATAGTTATAATGGCAGTAGCTCATCTACATAATTTTTTAAGAGAAAGTTCCCCATCTTGTGCTTTGTATACGCCACATGGAACCTTCGATACATAAATTGATGAAAACCTTGTAGAAGGAAAGTATAAAACTATAACCAATGAACCAATGTCCTCTTTATTTCAAATTAGAAATATTCCCAGAAGACCAACCGAAAATGCAACACGAATTAGAGACGTACTCATCGTACTTTCAAAACGAAAATCGACTTTGGTGGCAAGATAATTATACGTAATTCGTTTTATACTTACGGTGCTTTGTGTTTCCCGAACCTTGCTTTTATCCCAAAGGAATAGCAATTTTTTAAAGGCAAACCGACTACTTTCATAGATATCTGAAAGCCCTGTGATAAATAAAAAATAAAATTTGTAATTGAAAAGTAAATAAACAAAATAGAAAAGAAATTAATTTTCAATTATTCAAACTTACCTTTACCCGTAGCGTCAGTCCTGACAGAAGAACATTAATTTTTTTTTGCATTCATCTACTGTTGTCCGAAACTCTACAGCAAGTTCTTCCCAAGCATCATGCTTCTTTATTTTATTACAGTATTTGGGATGTTTTGCATCCCACAAAATTTCTTTATTACGAAAACTATTTATGAAATCCAAGGTAGATTCTTCTGTCCACTCCATGTTTTCAACTGAATAAATAAAACGAAAAATAAATCGCAACTGTGTACCGCAGACCTGTCCAGACATGCTAACAACTGGTGCAACATCAGTGCGTATCATTTCTTTGATGCGGCGTCAAAAAACCGACAGCTGATGGAACGCCGAGATGTTACTATGTTCTGGTGTTACGGTGTTACGCAGTGCCGTCCACACTTGTTACGCGACGGCGTTACGATACGAAGTTTTAGAAAACACAACCGTTGAGTGAATATTTGGTAAACGCACTTTGATCAGTGACCCAAATTCAATAATGTTGGTGAGCGGTTTTCAAGTGCGCTCACTGAGGACGATACGTTGCAGATTCTGATGATTTTATATTACTGCAATAAATATATGTATATGTAATACAACATACCATTACACTCTAGAATTATTTCATAATAATTCCTGTTTTCTTCCGAATACCAGGTTTTCTCATGTTATAATCATATGGTAATGGTTCCTGCAAATCTCCTATTGCATGGGCTATAATATTTTGTTCATATCAATTAAATTACCATCATCTAATAACGCAAGAATTAGATTGTTTTTAGCCATAATTTCAAGTTTTCAATATTTATATGTACTTTCCAAAAAATATTATAATTCAGAAGGGACACGTCAACCATTCGATGCTTTGTGAGCGTTCACTGAACGGTTTAGCTATAAGTTATGTTTTCTGGAAGCGCCCGTTCTTTGAAAATATGTTTCACTAGTTGAAATGTCAATCTGCATCAGACTACTTGATTTATATTTTATTAGTGGAAAGGCGAATTTGAATTCCTGTGCTACCCGATTTTTACAAGTAAAATTTTTATTTTTAATTTTTTTCTTTAATTTGGCTAGTGGTCGAAATAATTATATATACACCATGGTAGTGAAGACATTTATAAGCCTCGTATCTTGGTGCTTGGTCAATAATAACAGTCTTCACCACCTTGGTGTATTATATACTCTGGATAGAGTCTGCTCAGAGATAGAAGTGACTAACTGACTCCTATTAGGAAAGACTCAGGTCAGCTATAAAATTGAAATCTGGCCGAACAGGTTCGTACTTTGCTTAGAAGCTATTCATGGTTTTGTAATAAAAATAAATAAGACATGAAATAACATTTCTTTTGGCCAGGGGGTCATTTGGCCTTGGGGCCGTACCCCATTTAGCAACGAGAGTTGATTATTATATTATATTTATTTATTAATAAATTTACTATCCTTCATGAAGATATCTAAAATTCCAAAATTCTGGAGAAAATTAAAGAAGAAAAACAAGTAGTACCTATAAACAGGGACATACCTATCTATATTTTATTTATGTGAAAATGTGAAATTATTATTGTTACAAATTAAATCTACGATTACAAAAATATACAAATTATTCGATATTTATATAATTATTCACTTAATATATCACTATCGGTATATGGACATAGCATTTTTTCACTTTTTCAACATGTGTAACAGAATTTGTCCAACTTTGTGAAGGGATGTTGAAAACTTCAGTTTCTTATTAGTTAGGGTTAACTGGAGTTAATACACTGAGAGAAAAATCCTTAACCATATTATAAAACTTGTATTATCTTTATACAAAAGGTATATACTATTTGTGACAAATCAACTATTATTTTGTGGTTATAAAACGCGTTTCTCTGGAAACTAAGTTTGGATTGTTTAACGATTAAACATGTTTGTATATTGGTTATACAACTAGTTTATATGCACTTAAATTCACTTGAAAAACTATTATTCTCATTTATTTATTATTTTTAAGCCAATAACAATGTTGCATAATCATTATAACACCCGTTGTCAGGCCAATAATAATATTGTATGACAATTATACAATTTCTAGATAATCGTTATTAGACATTGTTTTACTCTAGTAAACAAGATATAATTTTTATACAATTGTTAATTGAATATTATAAAAAATTTGTATACAATTTTGTCGACTTTACTTGATTGAAGACTAGCCATCGTATTATTTTTGTATAGATATTATATTACTTTTGTATGACTATTATATTATTTTTTTATGGCCAATATATTATTTTTAAATTGTCGTTATAATTTTTTTAAATACGCATTATAATATTATTATATAGGCATTATAATATTTTAGGTAGGCATTTATTATATGATTGCTGGCTTCGGACTTCCATTGTCTTGATTGTTTTATATATTCTACACCACGTTTCAATCGAAATGAATCTTCGATTTTCTTCAGGTGAGATAGATTTCACCTGAAGATCATTTATATCGATTGAAACGTTATGTAGAATAAAACAAGCATAAGACAGAGGAAATCCGAAGCAGGCAATTACATAGAGCTCTATTGTCTACACAACTTCAAACAATAGGTATTTTCTTGGCTATCATCCAAAGTAGCAGGTCTTAAAAAGCACCAAACCTAGTTCCAATTTTGTCAGCTCATGAGCCTTTGAGATATTAGTGAAACTTTAATATTTTATGCTTAAGAATTTCATTTTATTTAATATTAGAGTATTATTATAGAAACTTTACCACCATATAACTGTATGCATGACCACTCTGTTAACAAATGGATAAGGATAAAAAAGAAAATAGTTTTTACGGTTATACTTATTTTATTCTTCACAAACAAACAAATGAACAAAACTATATTCTTCATAAACAAACGAATAAATAAAAATGTATTCTTCACCAACAAATAACAAATGAACGAAAATATACCCTTGTAAGAATTGTATTAATATTCACACACTATGTAATTTTTGTTGGACTGCGCAACAGGTGAGAATGTTTTGTGATAACAAAGTCGTGATTGAAGGACTATATTTTTTGTGTACTATCTGTTAACTCATAAGTCATTAAATGATTATCAAATGTGCAAAATATTTTATAGCACATAAAATAAACATCAGATGAGGTACTATTTAAAATAATTTTATATACACTACTCCAAGAATTTAACGCACCACCAAAAAATAACCAAAAGTTTAAAGTAAATTTTTGTCTAAACTGCTTGTCCGATTTGAATGAATTTTTTTTGAATGACAGGTTAACACTTCCAGAGAGTTAGTGTACTACTGTATTTACATACAAACATATTTTTGTATAAATACGGGGTGCTGCAATGATAACCTGATTTTTTCATAAAATTTGTAACACCCTGTGAAGTTCAACAGTAACAATATCAACTTAAAATTAAAATCAAACTGTAGCTTTATCTTTTTGTAACATTTTGTTTTTTGATTTACTCTATTATCTTGGCCACAACAAGAGAAAATCAATTTTATAGCATAACATGTTTTTTATTAAAATTTATTATCCAACTTTAACAACGAAAAACAATGAAACAAAACGTAAAAAAAGTCAGTAGCGAGTATTTCCGCCTCTGGCAGAAATAACTGCTTGGCACCGACGGCCCATACTTGAAATAAGCGACCGTATATCATTTTGGTCAATTTCTTCCCATATTTCAGTCAGTCGCCTCCCCACGTCTTCCAAGGTGTTCAAGTTCCGTTCCTCTCGTTACCTCCTCCCAAGAGTGTCCCAGAGATTCTCTATGGGATTTGAATCAGGGCTTCTAGCTGGCCATGTCATGGTATCGATGCCAACTTCCTCTAGATAATTCCTCACAACTCCAGCAACATGAGGCCTGGCATTATCGTGCATCAACAAAAATCCTTGCCCTATATATGGCGCATATGGCATTACATGTTGGTCTAAAACCTCCAATATGTACCTTTCAGCTGTAAGGCTTCCATTATTTATGACCACAAGTTCTGTGCGACCAGTCAAAGAAATACCTCCCCAGACCATCACAGATCCTCCTCCAAATAATGTGTTATTTGAGAAATTACACTGAGCATATCGTTCGTTAGGGCGTCGATATACACGTATGCGCCTGTCATTATTGTACAAACAAAATCTTGACTCATCCGTTAATAAGACCTGTTGCCATTCCGCTTCTAACCCGTTACGATGTTCAATGGCAAAATTCAGCCTCGCTCTTCGATGATCTCTAGTTAGAGCTGGCCCCCGAGCAGCAATTATAGGTCTAAAATTGTGTTCTCGTAGTCGCTGACGAGCTGATTCACCACACATTTGTACAAAACGTTGTCTTAATGCCGATAATCTTAAATAACGGTCCTGATTAGGGGTTGTTATTCAATTCCTTCCTTGTCCGGGTCTGCGACCATGACTTCCAATGTCTCTATATCTTTGTATAACTCGTGAAACGGTTGTATGGTATACATTAAATCGTCTACCAATTCTTCGGTAATTCCAGCCTTCCTCGAACAATATTAATGCTTGAGCACATTCTTCGCCAGTAAGATTTCGTGTTTCACGTTGCATATTAATTAAAATAAAGGTTTTTACAAAAAAAACGTAAGGGCTAACACTAAAAATACACTTCTATGAAATGCTTTTTGACACCTGTATTTAGCTAATGACAATTTACTGTAACTTATTGTTTTTCATAGCCTGCTACTCACTTTTATCATTATAAATTTTAATAAAAAACATGTTATGCTATAAAATTGATTTTCTCTTGTTGTGGCTAAGATAATAGAGTAAATCAAAAAACAAAATGTTACAAAAAGATAAAGCTACAGTTTGATTTTAATTTTAAGTTGATATTGTTACTGTTGATCTCCACAGGGTGTTACAAATTTTATGAAAAAATCAGGTTATCATTGCAACACCCCGTATTTATACAAAAATGAGTTTGTATGCAAATACAGTAGTACACTAACTCTCTGGAAGTGTTAACCTGTCATTCAAAAAAAAATTCATTCAAATCGGACAAGCAGTTTAGACAAAAATTTACTTTAAACTTTTGGTTATTTTTTGGTTGTGCGTTAAATTCTTGGAGTAGTGTATTTTACCAAACAGTTTTGGTGTAGGTTCAACCAGTATTATATTCCCTGGTTCATATGTATGAAAATTTACATTAGATACCTACCAAAAATAAGTTTTTCAGATCTGAATACTCTTTATGATGGCTAAATATCGTAACACTTATGTGGATTTCAATTTCATTTAAGAAACCTTTTTGCAAAATAAATCTGTTAACTGATGTCTGATGTTTGATAGCCAAAGTTTTAGTTATACTAACTCTGGAAGCTACCACAGTAGCTGATAGTTTGGATTTTTTATGCTTTGCTTCATATCTAAAAGCGGGAAAGTTCATTTGGGGTCCGGTTTTTAACATAACATAACTGTAATGTAATAAATGGTGAAATTTTGGTTTCAAAGGTTCACAAAACAAACTTGTATACAATGAATTAAGTTGTTCTACATAAAAATTTAACCTTTGGCAGTTTTGAGTAGAGACAGTCGGATGAAGTACTATTTGATATTTTTATTAACCACACATACATTTTCCAATACTGATTATCAGTAGGTAGAAAGGGTCCAATCAGTATCCCGACATAAAGCAAAAAACATTTCATTTCTGAGGAACTCATATTTACTTTTTTCTTTCTAAAATTATCTTCTGTTATTAAAGGAGGTCTATTAGATATTTGGGAACCGAAATTAAAATGTTACAATTTAAAATTTAAAGTTTCTAGAGTAAAATATTTATCTTTCAAAATAAATCGATGTAATAAATTCATATTAGTGTTTTAAATGAAACTCACGGTTTCTAGTTAATTGTGGATTTAACTAGAAACCGTGAGTTTCATTTAAAACACTAATATGAACAGATTCCACGAAGTAAGGGTCGAGACATTTAATTTAATAAATTCATAATAACAAAAACACCTACACCTTCAAATATGTCGTGCATGATGTCAACGATATAATTTTCCACTATATGAAATGATTTTAACTTATTCCAGACACACGAAGACTTGATTCCAGTGAGAGACATGTCATATTTTTCCAGATCTTCTGCATAATTGTCTTTGGTTCTAAGAGTACTCTCGTCTTGTTTACACAAATTTCGCATTATACTTTTTGAACATTTGCAAAAGCGACAACAAAAATTACTTGAAAAGGATTCAGTAAATCCTGACATGGATTCCCAAATTGTCCCCCAAAATAAGGACAACAGAAAATATAATGTATGTTCCGTACCATCAATATTAATTTTAATGCCATTAGATTCTATATTATTAATGTCACTGATAACCGATGAAAAAATTGGTTTTGCTCCATATTTTTTAAAATCAGAAACTGTGAAACAACAAAGCCAGCAAAATGTTTTCTAGCTGCGATATAAAAATTGGGGGGAAAGTGACAACAGAAAAGTAAATAGCACCTAATTTATGAATTTATAAAATGTGACTAAAATTTTCCTTTAACATGTTCATAGGTTCCCTCAATAATTCAGCAAGGTAAGATAATACAATTTGAACATCTTTTCTAGTGAAAGTGCACTTACCATATAACTAGCAAAAAAATGATATTAATTTTTCATCGCAACATTTAAAAAATATTTCCTTTGTATACTGAAAGGAGTCAAAAGTATTTCTGTCTTCACATTTAGTAGGAATATCAATTAATGTCTGTCTTTGTTCAAGAACTTCTACAACAATTGGAGTTTGCTTATTGACATTTTTATTAATTGATTTACCTGAAATAACTACATGACTACACAACTACAAATGCTTTAAATATGAATTTAGATTAGGGAAATGTCTGTGACATTTAATTTCAGCACATTTAAACTCAGTTTGATTGGTACATCTGTGAATTATTTTTAAATGAACAACAAAAGACTTTTTTTCATTAAACAAAATCCACAAATAGGCATTTCTTATTAATTTGAAAAAGATGACTAATCTTTAGTGTGTGAAAATTAACAATTCTTTCACATGTGGAAAGTGAAAATAGTAATTAGTTTCTCTTAGATTATTACCTTAACACTTACATACATTTTTTTAAATGTGATATAAGGGCACTTACACAAGAACTTGATGGAGAATGTTTCATTTAAAACATCACTTCTTCAATAAGTTGCCAGATATGTTGACACTCGGGAGGGTACTCAATATCTAATGCATGAAACGTTTTGTATAGGATCTCTAAGGTTCTCATTATAGAATCAAAGGTGTATACAACGTCATTGATTACGGCCAGATATGTTGATACTTTGTTCAAAGGTCCACAAATAACTCCAAAAGGTTGAAGTGTGAGACTGCAGTTAGTCAATTTCTCCAATCTCTCAGCCTTTTTCTGTTGAAGTTCCTCGAGGTTCTATAAAAAAATTGAAATGTATTACACATTTTGTTTTTAAAATAGTTATTTTTGATGCTATATTGCGAAATATCACTTTTGCATTCAAGAATGAAGTTTCTTCTTTCGAGAATGCAAAAGAATTTCGTATCAAACAACAGTTTTTCAAAAATTACACATATTAACGTTTTTAAAAACATAAAGAAGTAATTTTTATTTGAAAATGAGCACTTTTTTCCTCGCCCCATATAAATGTGAATTTTTTAATGAGTGGGAAAAACTTTTCTAAATTTGAAACGTATTGGTTGAAACCGCACATTTTTATCTTATTGCGTTTAGTAAATAATCATGTTTAAAATGTGTCAGTTTATACATCTTAAAAGTTCAGATAGACGATAGCCGTTTTTTCCGATTCTCAAGCGTGTTACTGCAGCAATCAAAAATAATTAAAATTTGATTTTTAGGTGGATATAGATCCCTTATTTATAACTTTTTTGGGAGAACCTGTATAATCGAATTTTAGAATGCTCTTCAATAACAAATTGTTAAGAAATTAGTAAAATAAATAAAACTCATGTGAGTTGCATTGGAGGAAAATATCCTATTTTAGTCATATATATCTCTGTGCATGGCTTCCTATGATGGCTTCATACATTGAAATTTTACTAATACTTACAACCCTTATATCTAAAAGTAACAAATAACTCGCAATTTTTAAGAAATCATGTTTTAGTGGTAGGTATTGCGGAGTATCAAAAGCAAACTATGAATCAATTTATATTTTATAACTTCCCATACCGATTTAAGAGATAACAAAAATCTCCCGCCAACATGCATGGACGCTACCCAATGACCTAACACACACTTTAGTGCTTTAATAATTAATAAACGATGGTTTTTGCTAAATATTAACAAACATAATTAAATAGGTACAGGTACTTACCTCTGAGTTTTTCCTGAACACCTTCGGACAAATCAAAAGTATCCATTGTCATATGATACCACACTATATACATACCATAAAAATGAAACATGGTCGCGTGTCACTTCTAAACATCTGAACAATAAATGAATAAAGAGGAACTTGTCCAATCTGTGCTTGTCCATTGGTATAATCTCTCTCTTTCTCTCTCTCTCTTTGCTAATAGCTAATTGGTGCGTATTAGCGGTAATTTTAAAACTAAGACAATAGATATATCGTACGTATATAACCGAAATTGTCGGATATTCATTATACAACTAACCATATAAAGGCGGTATTATTGTGTTAAAAAACTGGTATAGTAACCCGTATATAATTTTTGTATTTTGATTATATAATTTGTGGCAAACTTGTGAAAATATAAAGCATATGATAATTTTATACAACTTGATTCAGGTAGGTAACTACAGAAAAAAATTGTATAGCAATTATACACCCTTACTTAGAATAACATTTGCTTTTGCTGCAATATAATTGTATTTTATCAATATTATAATATTAATTTGTGGTTATACATCTTGGGTCAGAATAAAAGTTGTATTGGGTGATTTTCCACAGTGTAGTGGGGCAAATGTTCTAACGCCAAATAGCATATTTCGATGGGATTAAATATACAATGGTATGGTGGCAGACTTAAAACTGTATGTTATAGATTTTTGCATAATTATCGCAGAAGTATTCCAATTGCATTCTTAAACTTAGCAAAACCTAAATTAATTGCCTTTTGGCAGACATGTAGGTTTGTATTGTTGCTTTTGTGTCATTTGAGAAAGGAGTCTTAGTCAACTGCCTACTACGGTCCTACATTCTCCATTACAATTACGATATTCGGAGGTATATTTGGAATAAGTTTGTGTTTAAACCAATCTTCAAATAAATTGGCATTGGTGCCCTCATGGTAACCCATAGAAGGATCTTCATTGTTTTTTGCAGACAAAGTCCATTTGGAATCCATCCGTCTTTAGATCCAGCATGCAAAATCGTAATTCTTTCACCTCTTTTGATGGTACGTTTGCTCTACACTTGCCGCTTGAGTCAATCCAACTGTTTTCCGGGGTATCATATGTGTCAAACCAGGTTTCATCCAAGTAAATAATTGGCCTTTGCTGATCTCTGTAAATCCTTATTTTTTGTAGGCATTCGAATCGCCATTCCCGAAGTCTACTGTATTCCATTAAAACCCGTGTTCTGTTAATTTTTAAATCTAAAAGTCATGTGTTGGTTACACTTTGATCATGCTGTTCTGGCATATTTAACGCCGGTTTAATTTGTTTCATGCCTCTTAATTAAATTACCTAATGTATGCATGCTTTGTTCCTCGTATAATTCTACGCTACATTATATCTTTATTACTTCCAACTACCTTCGAGAAAATGCCATTATCGGTTCTTCTTTTCCTCTCTAAAATGCCCAACAAACAGAAACTACCGGCAAGGCGTTCGCCTGCTGAAGTTTTCCCGTACTTGACAGAAGTGGCCCACCATATATTTCCCGGCGCAGTCCTACACCTATAGGTTGACAACGGCCGACAGCAGCCCCCAGCATTGCGACCGGGCAATGGGCCAGCATACCATTGGGCTCAATAATGGTTGGCCAGCGATAGCCCAACATCAATAATTGAGAGGAATATGGTCGGCCCAATGTCGGCCTGTCTAATTTTTTCTTATGTAGAGCTATTGCTGGGCCTACATACGAAGAAACTAAGGGGGATACCTTTTACTACCACGGTTTGCAATAAATATAACAAGCATATTGTTATAAAACATTTATTTTAAGTAAATACAAAAAACAAAACCATTTTCCAAATGTTTTATATTATATTATTATGCTATATGTCATTATTATTTGAAGGAACGGTTCTCCTACAGTCCCGGCCACCCTTTCTATCTGCAGCACTTCTCAGCCATTGCTTGATAATCATGTCAACTTCCGTTGCTGACAATTCCTTGCATAACGGATTCATTCGAGCAATAGCTAATAAAATACATAAATAATAACACATTTCTTTACCTTTTAATAGAAAAATTATTACCTGTGATTACTTTCTTCAAATTGTTTAATTGGCTGAAAGCTAATTTATTATTTCTTCCAGCCCAGTTTATTGTCAATTATAAATCATGGCTAAGTATCTTGACCAATAATCTTCGGACCGTGTCACAACCATCCTTACAAAACTTTCCCTCGAATCCTTTCTCTTACCGCCAAGAACACAAAAACAAACTTTAGGTATTTTGTCTCAAATCAATTTGAAAGAATTGTACTTACTCATTTCCAATTGCACTGGGTATATTTACGTATATTTATATTTTTATCTCTGGACACTACACACTACTATATATCCACTGTTATTATAGATGCAATCGATGCAATATAATCTCAAATTTCAAATGAAGAGCAAACGCACCACGTGCAAAACCTGCGAGTCCGAGGGCCGTGATTATAACATATAAGCAAATAAATGGAACGAGTAATTTCTAATAACTATATAAAAATTATTCTCTAGCCGAAATCTTGTTGAATGACTAAGGCAAAAATAATTTTCAGAAATTTGTAAAATTATGAATTGCCAATGAGTATGAACTCATAAGTTATATTCACGGCTGTCGTACATATAGGTAAAATTTAGTTCCATATGCATCTTCTCTGTTTCATATTTTTGAACTATTTGGTCATGCTTTTGTCTGCAAACCGCAACATCGGAGATGAGATTACCTAGCAACGGTGTCCGAGACAAAATGCGACTGACGAATGTAAATGGCGATGTGGTTCAAGCATTGACACTCAATACATTGGTTTTTGATCCACAAAACATCAATGGGCAAATATATTAATGCCGACCGTGGGCCATAATCATACTTTTGGCCAAAGGCCATCAACTGTAAACACATATTACAAACATTGACCAAAATATTGCAATGGGCCAACATTTGTTTACAGTCACAGGCGTTTTCCCGTCAGTACAGATTTAAGGCCACCCTTTCGCCGGCACTTGTTTGTTGGGTGGGATTATCCACAATTTTCTATACAGTTGATGTTGAATTTCTTGTTAATGTGGCTGGTTCTTCTATCACTGCTTGCTTGCTGACACAACGTTCAATAAGAGTTGAATAAACATTGCTTATCACTTCCTTAGTTTCCACAAAAAAGTGTTTCCAGCTTTTCGACGAGGTTATCTGCTGTGTTACATTGGGCTGGCCTATATTTTCCATGACTCACATACGATTGAACACATGCTGTATAGCACACGAAGTACGAATAAATACTAAGATCAAAACTAAATAGTGGGGCTATATATACAGTCTTTAGAACATAATTTATTTTATGGGATTAATCCTTTCATTTCAATTGAATCAGGTTAAAGGAACAAATTATTCAATTTTCAATATAATATGAAACTACGTCTTCCGGATTTGTAATTTAATACATTCATAAGTACGGACCTATTCATACCTGCAATTATCCATTCATTCAATGTTTGTTTATGGTCACTCTTCGGTAAATCCTTTTAAAATACGGTAAATCACTTTCTTATATCTCTGAACACACTTTATCAATTGACATATAGCTCTGTAGCTTTTGCTTTTATTCAGATATGACACTGCAAGGAGGAAACTGGAAAAAGGCACTTCAAATACCTATGTGGTGGAATTATCGTTTTTACCAATATATTTTTCTGTATTACCTAGTAGGAGTTGGCTGGATAGTAATGGCCGAGAAAAATGTACTGAAAAACTGAGAAAATGGCAGAAAATACAGTTGTAGGTAAGCAGCAAAAAATCAAACATCGATTAAAACGAAATGAATTATATGGGAAACCTCTTTTCTAATACACTTTGCTAAAATTGTGATTTTGACTATCTTTAATAAATAGAAATACTTTAGAAGCTTTCTGAGTAAATGGACATTTTTAGATCAATGAATTAGGTGTCTTATTCTGATTTTGTCAATACTTTTCACTACAATTTGCTTGTAAAAATAGGAAAAATGTTTTTTCGTCAATTACTCCATCCACCAAATAATATAACAAAGTCCCATTAGGGAATATCATGATATGCGCCTGAAAAGGTGAATTATCATATGTTATATCCCGAGACCTATGAATTTAATCGATTCCAGCGGCTCTCAACCTGGGGTACGCAAACCCCTTGCGGTTCGCAACGGTTCCATCGGGGGTTCGCGGAACGAAAATATGTAATGGCGGATATGGGTAGGAAAATACTTGTAGCTAAATAATAACCTGCTACATCCGTTAACTGTAGCAACGAGGCTCGTGGAAGAGTCCACTTGTATGAAGGGATGAAGTAGATGCAGGCAGATACACCCGTCCGTTCTTTAATATTAGACTCGCCCAGGCAACTGTACTGTCGCTGTCAGTCATCTTGCGGCATGGGCAGGGTGCAGATGTAAACACAGTGCTTTTGTGTTTATCTGTATTTGTTAAAATAGTTGTTTGTTAAAATACTATAAAACGTGTCATGGATGAGTGGTTGAAAATTGGTGGTAAAGGAATTAATTCTTTACAAAACAAGACCAACGACAGTGAAGTACCGAGTAAATCATCGGACAATAAAATGCTCTCACAGGTTAGTGATAATACTGAACGAAGCTTACATAAAAGAAAATGGGAAAACACTGTCACTAAGAAGAGGAAATACTTTGATGAGTATTTAAAGTACGGATTTTATTTTGTCGGTAAAAATGACTCTCCCAGACCGCAATGTGTAGTATGCGGCGAGCTGTTAGCAAATAGTAGCATGAAGCCGTCACTTGTAAAACAACATTTACGAACAAAACATGCTTACTATGAAATTAAAGATCTTCGTTTTTTTGAGCGGCTTTCAATACAGAAAAATGTAGTATCTTATTTTGGGACAGCTAACAAAGATAAAGAAAATGCGCTTGAAGCGTCACATAAAATAAGTTACCGCATTGATAAATCTGGCAAAGACCACACCATAGCAGAAAATTCAATTTTTCCGTGCATTAGGGATGCCGTCTATTTCATGCTTTTCATGCTTGGTGAAGGAAGTGCGAAGAAAATAGACACTATGCCTGTTTCTAAATCAACTATATCTCGCAGAATCAGGGATATGTGGAATGACGTTGAGGAAAGAGTAATTACAAGAATTAAGAATAGTAAGTATTTTGCTATTCAAGTTGATGAAAGTACATATGTATCGAAATGTGCTGTGTTGCTTGTAATTGCACGATATATCTGTGAAAATATTTTACTGTGTCATCAACTGCCGGAAAGGATGAAATGAAACGACATATTCAATGCTATTAAACATGACATTAACTGCGGCATGTCTACCGATGGTGCAAAATCTATATCAGGATGTTTTATTCGACTACAGGCCCGTTTTAAAGAAGTGGCGCCTCTTGTCTCTGGACGCACTGATGCATTTACAGACAAACTCTTGCCTGCAAAAACCTACCTGTTGGATTGAAAACTGTGCTTGACGAAGCCGTTAAAATCGTCAACTTAATCAAATCACAGGCCTTAAACTCGAGGCTGTTCAAATCTCTGTGCGAGGAAATGGATAGCGTCCACATTTACTTGCTTTATCACACAGTCAGATGGCTCGCCCGTGGTGAAGAACTCTAAATATTGTTTGAGTTAAAGTTTGAAGTACAGCTGTTCTTTCGGGATCATCCGTTCCATCTATCATCCAGTTTACATGATAGCGAGTGGCTGCAATCTTTGGCTCACCTGAGTGACATTATGAAAAAGATTGATTTTTTGAGGTCTTGCATCCTTAATGACCTGACAGAAGTGTTTGAGAACGAGTTGCAACTCTCTAGAGCTGCCAAACTGGCTTCAGAACACTTGAAGGAATTGAAATATTCATTCGCGAAATAATTTACGAAGCTTGATGAAGGAATTAAGTTGATTCAAAACCCTTATTCTGAACAGAATTTTCAATCTGCTGGGTGGGAGGTTACAGAAAAAGGAAGTCTGATAGAGATATCTACTGATAGTATGTAGAAGTTACCTTTCAAGACTAAACATCTCGTCAACTTTTGGTTGGACGTAAGCAATGAATATAAACGTCTGTCTGGTCTGGCAATGAAGGTGTTGTTACCTTTTTCATCCACAGTATTCGTGGAAAGAGCCTATTCATCATACGCTTTCATTAGGAATAAGTACAGAAACAAGTTGGATGCATCACCAGATTTGTGATTGTACTTGGCTTCTTTCGCACCCAACTTCAAAAAGCTGTGCGCAATGAATCAAGGGCAGGGATCACATGAACTGTTTATATTGTTCTGTCTTTTTGGCAATAGGATGAATCAAAGAAACTTCTAGATTTTAGGTAATTTTTATCAAAATTGTATCCTTAACCATTACATGTAACTACAAAATACATGACGTTGCTGATATTGTTTAATTTTATTTATTGTAACCCTGAATTTCACTTTTTACAATTGTTGTCTCTGGGCTGACCCTACTAAAATATGGTTCAGGGGTACAATTTATTACCATAATTAGGTAAGGGGTACGCAGCTGAAAAAAGGCTGCGAACCGCTGGATTAAACGGTTGAAATATTTTGAGCATGTTTTTGGTTGGAGAATAGTTGAATGCACAATAAATTGACAAAAACTCGAGACCGCGGTGGTCCAGGATGTTAATCAATTTATTGTGCACGAAAGTATTTGGCAAAATGCAAAATCATGCAAAAACCATTTCGACAACTTGATCGATTTAAATTTATACGTCGAGGGGTATACGACTAGATCATTTCCTGAATAACTGAGATTGAAACTTTCTACAAATAATGTTATTGCTGCTATAGCATTATAAAATACTGCAGGCTTTTTAATCATTTCCAATATTCACAGCTGAGTCCCGTTAGATGCCGTTTTATCAAGAAAGCTCAATTGTCATTGATTGAAATTTGAATTTTTTTGTCCTTTGATTGACTGTTAATACATGCGGAAATTTAGCAGTGTAACTGGACTCCACTGAACTTTCGCATGTTCTGTAATTTCCTTCCCTAATCACTTATTTTGTATTTTCTACTCTATCTTTCCATTTCCACTCTCCTCAGGTGTCTTCCAATCTGATAAAACCACTCAATTTTGAGATTTCCTTATGGTAGGCCGGAATTCGGTTCCCATAATCTTCGTGACTTTTCTTGTATTTTCTATCGTTTGTATGTGACCTTCCCTCAACAATCGTTTGTACAATGTTTGATTATCCTAATATTCTCTCAATCTCAAATTTCACCTTTTCTTTGTACTCACTTATCGTCTATCTGTATCCGTATATCTATGTTTCTCATAATTAACGTGTATTAATGTTTTAATTCTGTTGATATTGATATAACTGTTGCATTCTATTTCCAGCTTCTCGTGATATAATAAAGTTGAATATAGTAAAGCAAAATTGAAAACTCACCCCATAAAAAGCAACTCTGTCTGAATCATTTGTGTAAGTACCGTTGTCTGACATTCCTATTTCAGTTATCATAATTTCTTTGGGTTCATAACGTTCCGTTAACCATTTCAACATTTTACGAACTCCGAAGGGAACACTCTGAAAATTGCAATTATCAATAAGTTTCGAGGGGTAATTGAAAAGTGGTTAAAAAAATAAAAACATGTTTCTACGGTTATTATAGAAATTCTATATTCCGACGTAGTTCTTGATTATGGAATAGCTTTATTCTCGCCTTTGATATGGAATAAATACTAGTGACGCACTCTAGATATCACGGTTCATTTGGCAGAAAGAGGAAATAAGCGTGTTCCGATTTCTGCACTAGCTGCACTACGCAGAGTAAAAGTAATGCAGAAATACTTAAATGCATAAAAAACCTCTAAAGTGAGCCAGAAGTGCAGCCTCAGTGTACTTTGGGGTGCTCTTTGAGAAAATAAAATAGTTATATAGTAACAATGTCAAAATTGTTTACCTAGTTTTTTAAATTTTGGACCAAAATTGATTAACACTCCATAAAAAGTGAGTAAATTTACAAAATTCCATTTAAATAATAGCCGTGACAGCAGTGATGATTTCACCTCAACTCTTCTAGAAATTAAGTAGTTATCAATACAATATATTATGTTGTTTCGCTTATTATTTGATAGTTGTAGAAAAGTATAGTCTAATACATGGTTGGATTTCAAAATTCTACACTCGTAGAACGGTTTCTCTCGCCTTCAGCTCGGGAAACAAATCTATCTACTCGTGTAGAATTGTTGCTTATTCCACCCTTGATATAAAATATACTATCGCTTACGTTTTTTGGACTATACTCCCCCACAAACAGTAAACGATATTTCTCCAGAAAACCTGACGGTGTCGACTTTTGTCACTACACACGATTAACAGGAGAAATAAACTTGCAGTAAGTAATGTTATCATGAGTTATATGTTAGGAATAATTATTATTACCGTCGTCTACCCCTCCCATAATTTTGTACCCTATCTGTTTCCCATATTCTTCTTGTTTCCATTCGTAATAAGTGTCCCCAACATTTCAGCTGCCTTTGTTCTACATATTCGAATACTGGCTGTATTTCCATTACTTTTCTTACCTTTACGTTTCTTATTCTATCTACCTTTGTGACCACAAATACTCTTTTTACGGTTTTGAATGAAACTTACTGTTTCTAGATAATTCCACAATATATTGAAAAATATTTAAATTGACAATTGTTTCAATATTGAATATCATCGTCAGAATGACAGAAGTTACATTTCATTTGATGCCTTTCTGATGTTTAATGATTATTTGGGCTAGACCAAGAAGTGACCTATTCAAATACAGAAAATTGATTGAGTTATTTTCTTCAAATTCTAATGTAAATTTAGTTTTTGGGTGTAAATTATTAATATGGCTGAGAAATAAATCTAATTGTAGTTCACTACCTATAATGCAAGCTAATATGTAATCTACATAACTATACCAAAATAAGATATTTTTTTAAATGTTACATTCAAACATTTTTCTTCCAAATCTGTCCATAAAAATGTTTGTCTAAATTGGTGATATAGGGCTTCCCATTAGTAAACCTTCATTTTGAATATAAAACTTATTGTTAATAGTGAAATAAATATGATTAGTACATACATCACAGGTATTAAGTATAACTGATATTATTTCTGGAATAATATTTTCATCTTCTAGTTATTTTCTTACAAGTGTTAGAGAAATCCCTCTACGCAAAACATCTACTTGACACCAAACATTCATTGACACCTAACACATAACTAGAAGTACTACATATTTGTGATTTGTAATAAAAAACAAGAACTGGATTTCCTTGAAGAGTTAAAAATTAGAGGACATTTAAGAGACTCACAATATGGAGTCGTTAATGAACTGATAAATCTAGGGAGTTCTCCACATATAAACTATCTTCTTAAGTAATAATTGTGAAGATCAGCAGATATAAGTGTCCTGGTTTTCTACATTATTTCACAGTTAAACTGATATTAAATGGAAACAAGGTATCCATGATATCCCCATGGAGCTTATAATATCAAAGCTTTAATATTTGTTATATCAAATGTACTTATTTTTTCTATATATAGAATATAGAAAAAATAAGTACATATATATATATATATATATTTATATATATATATATATATATATATATATATATATATATATATATATATAATAATTCGTATTAGCAGCTGTTTATTTCACAATTTAGAAATATTTGTGAGGATGCAGCAATTGGCTTGGAAATTAAACTCCTATTTTAATTTAGTGGAAGCTTTCGTAATAGTTTTATTACTTCGTCAGTCACGCTAAAATACAATGTGTAACTAAAAATGAAAAATCAAAAAATGGGTACTTACATTAAACGAGTAAAAAATATAAATTAAAATTCAGAAAAAGCAGTGTAAAAATATTGATATATGCTTGAGACTTTTCAAAAATTATTGTCAATATGAAGTTGACAAATGGATGATATAACAATAATTTTTACGAACATTTCTGTTATATCATCCATTTGTCAACTTCATATTGACAATAATTTTTGAAAAGTCTCAAGCATATATCAATATTTTTACAATGCTTTTTCTGAATTTTAATTTATATTTTTTACTCGTTTAATGTAAGTACCCATTTTTTGATTTTTAATTTTTAGTTATACATTGTATTTTAGCGTGACTGACGAAGTAATAAAACTATTATGAAAGCTTTCACTAAATTAAAATAGGAGTTTAATTTCCAAGTCAATTGCTGCATCCTCACAAATATTTCTAATATATATATATATATATATATATATATATATATATATATATATATATATATTGACCAGATATCATAGATAGAATTAGTATTATAAAAATATGTTGCTAGTATTAAAATATATGAAAATAATATAATTTAAGAAAACAGGTAAAAAGGAAACACTTTTCTTAATTTAAACAACATATCAAATAAAGATATATTAAATAATAGCCTATAACAATATAATAAATAAGGAATTACCTCAATAATAATACAAAATATAGAGATTGCCTAACCAATGTAATGATGTAAATAAAGTTGCCTAAGACGAAGAATATTTTCCATACCATAACCAGCTGTTCACCTAAAAAGAAACAATTATATAGTCAAGTCAAGAGAATTTTAGATATAAGTAGTTACATTAGAATACAAATATCATTATAGATAATTCATTATAATCATTAATTTAAGAATAAAAACAAATACAAATATTGAATAGAATATAATTTAATAGATTTTCATAGATAAACAAATAATGACATATAGACAAATGATATATGGTAAATAAAATAAACATTGAATTAATAAATAGTAATTTGTTAAAGTTTATTATAAATAATATAATGCAAAGAGTTTAGACAAATAACATAAGAGAATTTATATTTATGAATAATAAGAGTGTAACAATGATATACTATCAATAACAATATTGAATGATGTACCATGTAAATGTATCTATGTATAACCAATTTTAATTTATTTATATAAATGAACTAATAATGTAAAAGAGTGTATGTATGAAATTTTTTAATAAGTGAAAGAAGTTTCAATTAATCTGATTGCAAAAGACAATATTTTATTGGTTATAAAATATGACAGAACAAATTGTGAATCAACAAATAAACTTTGAAATAGTGACCTGAAAAAGAACAAAAGACTGTTTGTTGAAAAAAATAGAGAATCGAGGGGACGCTTAAATAATTAGGGAAGCTGGTGTCAAGAAGCGAGGAGTGTGTGTGATGGTGTTCCTGAAATTTCAAGAAATTCCCGGTTTAAGACATTTAAACCTATAAAGTACTATTAAATACAATCTTAGTAATACTCACAGTCAATTGTATCAAACTTTTCGGCAAGAATCTACGAAATTTTCATTAATTTTGGTTTTTTGGAGCTTCAGCGGAGTGTTCCTGGGATCCAGAGACTTTCATCCCAATTCAAGAGCAACAGGTCAGTGTTTTTAAATCATTATTGGCCAATAATCAGAGTAAAAACTCAAAATACTCAAATAAGTACTTAATTTCATAAATTGATAAACTTTTGCAAATATGATCGATCTGAAAAAGAAAGAAACAGACTTTATATAGTGAATTCATTGCATAAATCGTTAAAATTAATAAAAGGCCGAATTTTAAATAAATTAAAATATGTACTTACGCCATCTTGTAATCGCATAAATCTATTGATTGAAATTTCATAATGTAATAACTATGTCCATCTGTATATAATTCCTATATTTCTATCTATGTATATAACTATTTTCTTCCCACAGCAATTTGTATCATATATATGTATGATTTATATATAAATTCTTTTATGTGTTTGAACCATTTACTTGTCTGCATCGTCAAACAAACTATGTTTGTATAAATATAGATGCTTCTTTAGTGTAAGAATTGTTCGTTTTATGCTAAAGCGCATGACTAGTTTTTCACGCATGCGCATTGATGAAATGATTAAAATAAATAAATAGATACAATACAACCAGTGGCGTCTCATATTATTTTTATGAAATATATAAAATATTAAATTTAAAATTAAATTGATTTCAAAATAATGTGTTTTCTTTTTATTTAAACAATTACAACAATATAAAAGCCAGGACTCAAAGAGAAAAAGGGTTTCATGCTCCCGAATAATCAAATTAAAATAAATTACTAAACAAAATAACAATAACCAACTGAGCTAGCCAAACTAAACAAAAATTCTAAATAATAAACATCTACATTTAAATTTCATAATCAAAAGTAAGTAAGTATTTATCATATATACATATATATATATATATATATATATACATATATATATATATATATATATATATATATATATATTGAACTAATCCTCTAGTTTTGTAAAAATAATGAAATAAACAAACATAATAAACAAGTCTTATTGTAACGTAAGAAGTGTCAGTAGACACAACCATTAGAATAAACTCAATAAAAAGTCAAAGATTAAAATATAAAAAGATTGAAATATGTATAGATTGGATAATATATTGATGTGAAGTTTTGAAAAGGATGAAGAATAGAAATTACAACACTATATTAGCTAATTAAAGAGTAAATATTACCTGTACCAGTAATTCTGATTGGTTGTCAAAGTCATGGAATTCGGAATTGCACTGAACACAGCCATAACAATTTCGGCAGGATGAAATGTCACACAATAGCTTGAAACCTAAAGTAAGAGAAAAGAATAATTAGTCTAACGATAATTTAACATTATTTACATATTATTTTTGTAGTAGCATAAATTTAGAATACCATGTATTCATTCATTCATTGAAAAGGGTTGAAACTAGATGGGAAAGATAGTTGGAACACAGCCCCAAACATATTGAGGAAATGAATATTTATAGGAAGTAAAGTCATGCTAGGGAATTTTTCAATACCAACCTAAATCATTGTTTATAGATTATAGATATAAAATTTAATTACAAAAACAAAAATAATAAGGAGTATATGTATAATAAGTATCAAACAAGACGCAAAATTAAATTAGAATCAATTACATATAGGTTAATTAATAATATAGGTTGTAATATTTGTAAAAATAAACATTTTGTAAATTAGCTAAACAAGGTAAATATAAGAAAATGGACTATTGTAAGAGGAAAGAAGGACTTAATTAAAATTCCTTAATACGATAGAGATTTAAATGAATCAGTGTCAATACCCTCCAGGACAATAAATTTATGTTTTTTCAAAATAGTCACTAAAAGACTGGAGAATAACAATTTCTGTGATAAAAAAAACAAATAAGAGTGCTATGGACTAGTGAAGCCGGGATAGTTGTTGATTTTGAAAAACAAAGGAGTGGATTTAGAATGGTGATGAGGGATGCATCTCTGTAAGATTGCTCTCTGCAAAAATTTTCTTTAAAAAAACAGTTAAAAGTTAAAATTATATAAACATTTTATGACAAACTAATCATAAGTGTATCAGATCCTGTGTAAGTACTAAAGAGTGCCGTAGGAGCATATCTCTAAGGAGATATCGGCAAGTTTGGAAGATGTAAGTGCAGCCGGCAGTAATAGCAAGAAAGATAAGGTCTGTGTATTTTGATTAAATCTATTTGGAATTCCAATAAACATTTTAAAGTGTACACTCAAAATTCAATAGAACATTCAATTGATATATATCATATAAAAAGGCCAAAGAACAGTAACATATAATGCATTATAAAATTCATCTATAGAGAATTATAATTTTAAGATAATATTGAAACTCACCTGTTGTAAATTTATCCTCGTAAAATATCACGTACATCATGCGTGCTCAATTCTATTTCATTACTTATTTTCAGCTTTTGCATGCATAACTTTCATCTATCACTTTCTTGTTTTTTTAAATACACGTACACATATAGTTTATAAAGTATTACTTATATGTAATTGATTATAAAAACATTTAATAATTATAACCAACAATTTTCATCACAGACACGCTAACAGTGTGTTGAATATAAACGTTGTGTATGGAAGGAAACTTCTTTCTTACATGTATACTGTAGCAGCGCATGCGTTTGGAGATATAGCGCCGACGCAGAAATTATATCATTTTGTTTCCAAGAATGTATGTATGATATAGGGTGGCACAATTCCTTAAGAATAAATGTGCAAAATAAATTAACAGTTACAAAATATTTTATTTTGTTCTAATCAGATTAAAAATTGAAATTCATTTATTAAACATATTTACATTAATGTGTTGGTTTTCTTTTATTCTTACATCTATGGTTAAAGTATCAATATCACTATTATCATATTTCAATCGTTTTATTTAATAGATATTATTTCTTTCAGAGGTTGTAATTAAAAGGTAAGATTATGTATATGTATTTCTTCAATCTTTGATTATCATATCCAGAACCCAACGAGAGAAGTTTCTCATGTTCTCCGATAAAATATAAAACTATAATAAAATAAACAAATAATATAATCTGAGCTAGCCATAAAATTATCATAAATTATAATTATCATCAATCAATTATAAATTGTCGGCCCAACGTGAGGCTATTAAAATATCCAATTTATAAATTAACAATTATAATATATATATATATATATATATATATATATATATATATATATATATATATATATATATATATATATATATATATATATATATATATATCATCATCATACGCAGCTTATTCAACCATTTCGTTATGGTGCAGCCTCCCTTTACATATTTATATATTCCATTTTCATGTGGGCCCATTGTTGTCTATTGCTAGCTATGCGGCCCCACGTTGATCCTGCGAGTTTCTTTATGTCGTAGTCCCATCTTAAGTTGGGGCGTCTTCTTGGTCTTTTCACACCTCGGGGATACCATTGCGTTATCTTTGTGGTCCATCTATCGTCTGTCCTTCTAGCGAGATGCCCCGCCCATTGCCACTTTAGGGATCTGATTCTATTTATGACATATATCACTTGGGTCTTTTGTCTGATCCAATCAAGCCTTTTTCTATCTCTCCTTGTTATTCCAAGCATGCATCGTTCCATAGACCTCTGCGGTACCTGGAGTTTTCTAATGATATCAGTTTTCAGGGTCCAGGTTTCACAGCCGTATGTTAATACTGGTAGTACGCACTGATCAAACGCTTTCTTTTTCAAACGGAGTGACAATCTAGACTTGAAGATGATAGAGTTCTGTCCAAATGTTCTCCATGCTAATTTGATTCTTCTGTTTATTTATGGAAGTAGAGAGCCTGATATGTGTATTAGTTGACCCAGGTATATGTATTCCTTTACTATTTCCAGGGCAGTATCATTAATTGTTATTTCTTGTGCGTTTATCAGTTCGTTATACATTATCTTGGTCTTACTCAGATTTATTTTAAGGCCTCCTTCGTTGCTTGCTGCATTCAGTTCATTTATTTGTTGTTGCATTTCGCCAGGGTTACTCGCTATCAGGATGATGTCATCAGCGAATCTTAGATGGTTCAAGTATTCTCCATCTATATTCAGACCTGTGTTGTTCCAGCCCAGTTTTCTGAAGATGCTTTCTAGTGTTGCTGTAAATAACTTTGGTGATATTGCGTCTCCTTGTCTAACTCCTCTGCTGGTGAGGAATTCTGGTGTGCCCTCATATATCCTAACTCTCGCTTTGGCTTCCCTATATATATTTGCTAGGGTCTCAATATATGGCTTGTCGACCCCTTGCTCTGTTAGGGCATTTATTACTGCTCTGGGATATATAGAGTCGAATGCTTTCTCAAAGTCGATGAAGGCTAGTGCTAGTGGTTGGTCGTATTCTTTGGTTCGACTGATAACCTCTTTGAGGGTATGGATGTGATCTGTTGTACTGAAGCCTTTGCGGAATCCAGCCTGTTCTCGTGGTTGGGCCGAGTCTAGTGTATTTTGTATTCTGTTGTGAATGATCTTTGTAAATACCTTGTACGTCACTGGTAGTAGACTTATTGGTCTGTAGTTCTTAATGTCTTCTTTGCTGCCTTTCTTGTGGATCAACACTATAAGGTTGCTGTTCCACTCTTTAGGTATGCTCCTGGACATCAGACAGTTCGTGTATAGTTTGGCAAGGTACTTCCATGTTTTAGCTCCAGCATATTTGAGTATTTCGGTCGTGATGCCGTCATTTCCCGCTGCTTTGCCATTTTTCATGCTTTTTAGTGCCATTTCTACTTCCTCCACCAATACTTCTGGTATGGCATCTTCTGAGTGTTCTATTATTTCTTCCAAGTTTTCAGGGGCCTTGTATAGGTCTCCATAGAATTTGGCTACTAGGTCTATTATTTCATTCCTATCTGTGGTTTTTGTGTTTCCATCAGTTAATGCAACTATCTGTCTTTTCCCTATTATTAGTGCCCTTTTTGCATTTTTGTAGCTTTTACGGTTTTCTATTGTTGTTTGTACCAGTTTCCCGTTGTAATTTCTGATATCTTCTGCGATTTTCTTTCGTATCGTCTTACACAGTTCGGTGTATTCAATTCTTTGAATGTTTGTTCTCTTTTTCATTTCTCTTCGTTTTTGTAATAGTGCTTTTGTTTCCGGAGTTAGTTTTTTGTGTTCACCTCGTTGTTGCAGACCTCCCACTTCTACGGCGCAGTTTCGAATTGTGTCTATCAGTTCAGGGTTGTTATATTCCACTTTTTGTAGTCTTTCTTCTAGTAGTGCTTCATATTGGTGAGAGTTCTCTTTCAACCTTTCGTTGTTTATGTTTTTCGTTGTGTTGGTTTTGATTAGTATATATATATATATATATATATATAATGGATATTTTTGTGGGGATGTGGCAATAAGACTCCAGAGTGAATTCTTTCAGATATTTATTCCCGAGCTCTCGAATGATTTTCATTGATTATCAAGGGCTATAAATAATTGGTCAATGTTATCATTATTAATAATCAAATGAAATAATAAATACTTACATAAAATCTATAGCGAATTTTGGAATAGTTGTAAATTTTTATAATAAATTCTTTTAAACATAAATCAATGAAAAACTCGGAAAACAATATGACAATGAACAAAATATTTGATCTTGAACTACTACAGTTTTTATTTTTTTATCATAAAATTAAAGATTGTTATGAATCTTCTGTTCTTTTTTCATAATCTAAAAGATATGCATAGATAACACTAAGGTTATTTAAATCTGTTTTTTTATTTATTTCATAATTTTGTTCTGCAATATATGTTGTTTCCAAAAAAAAGCGTTTTCTATAATTACTTTCTATTGCTAAGACTTTGGCAGAATGATAATCCATAGAATGGCCTTCATAAAACACGTGTTCCGCTAAAGCACATCTATCAGGATATAATCTACTGTCACTCTTATGAGAGGCGATTCGATTGGTTAGCGATCTTTTACTGTGACCAATGTATATATATATATATATATATATATATAAATGGAGCCACTTAAGCAACCGGCGTTCAAAAGAATTAAAGCGGGATAAAGCTAAAGTGCGCATGCCAGGAAAAGTTGGCAAAAAATCTTGTTTAAAAGGAAGTGCAACCATATAATTTCCCTCCTATACACGACTATGAGTTTCAACAAATATTTCTTCACAAATATCAACTAAATTTGTAGTATCGATTACTTCTGGAACACTTTCGTCTTCCCAAAATCTCTTTGAAGTATTATTTAAAGCACTGTTTTCGACAAAGTTGCAATAAGTAGTGGTAGGTGAAGTATTTTGGGAAGTTTTACCTAGAATTACAAAACCAAATATTGTATCGAGAGCGTCTGGAGTGGACTAATTTCCAGAAATTCGACCATTACAAGTAATTTTTAACAATGCATCTGCCCCGAGAAGGACATCAATCTTCCTAGGTTAAAAAAAAATTGGATCCGCTAGGGTTAAGTTCGAGATATGATCCCGACCTTTAATGGCAATCATACAATCGGGAAGTTCATCACAGATTTTTTTAACTATTGTAGGCTCAACGTTTAGTACCGGCGAGGGCAACCTAACTGGTTTGCATGCAAAGACTTTTTATCAGTATCAAGAGTTGAGGACATAGAGCCTAAGCCCTTTATATCGAGAATATAAGCAGATTTGGGAAGACCCAGAATTTTAGCGGCTGTTTTGGTTATAAAGATGCTACCCGAATCAAGTACACACCGGTATGATAATTTCCTAAATGATCCAAGACATCTAGGTAGGCAGTTGCTAACAGAGTGCGAAAAGTTTCAGTGAGAATGCTCTGACCAACAAAAGCAGTATCGATATTTGGATTTGGTGGAATCATATTAGGATTAGTATTCGAATTAGGGTAAATGCGATTTTAAACATTGGTTGAATTAGTACTAATGCGCTTTGGCGTGCGATCAGAATGTAATAAACTGTGATGCGAACTAGAATTGCAATGTCGGCATCTGTGTGTCGAACGACAGTTTCTAAGATCATGCAACGAACTTAAACAATCAAAACATAAGCGATTTGCTTTACAGAAACTATGTGTTCCTGACTGCGACTTCTTATTAAACTTTTCACATTTATATAAAGAATGCCGTTGATTACACAACAAACAATTTGTTGCAGGCGATTTCGCGTTTGCATTGACATTGTTACTCAAAAATAGATGAATAGCGTGGGATTGAGGTTTGTATTTAATCGCGGTTGAAGAAGAATCCGAGGGTTCACTTAAGAGCAGATTATCATATGTTTTGAAAGGTATAATAGATCTCAGTGAAACACAGATAAAAAAGTCTAAATAGTTTTATCAACTTCGAGCCGTAGTTTGTAAGTCTTTCTAGGACTACTTCGCAACAACTAATAATATAGAATATTTGTTACAGTCAAATTAGAAGAAAACTAAACACGATACGTTATTTATAAAACTCCTGACTCTGCTTTAAGAAAGGCGAGTCCATTTATGATAAACAATCTAAATATCTGAATATAATTTTTGCTTAATAACCGATAATATGCTAGATATTGTTCCGTTAAAAAAGTTATTAAAGTTTTCTAACTAGGTACCGTAGTTAATGAGTTAGTCAACTCAGAGCGTAACTTCGTATCGTCGTCTAACCTTCTAATAATCATCATCGCGAGAACAAAATCCCATTGAGCAACAGGAAAATACATGACTGCAAGAGCTGCGAGATTTTCCTCAAACTATCTACTAATCTTTCCAGCGCGTTTGGATTATTTGCTTCAATTTTTGTAGTGGCTTAGATTTCATTCCAATGTGCTTGAGCATATTTTCTAGCTTTAAAATATCGTTTAATTAGTGTATCATACGTAAATTTATATTTATCTGCTTTGTTTGGTAAGTGTTGCATTAAAGCCAGCGGCTTAGATTCTAACGAACTAATCAAATAACCAAATTTTTCTACCTCGGACAAACTGGTTTTATTATGCACAAAATTATTAGAATGATCAATAAACAAACGAAATTCTTTATAGTCTCCCTTGAACTTTTTCAACTCAATTTTAGGCAGACGAATATGCGAAATATCATTTTGTAACATTATTGCGTTTAATTGATTAGTGGTGACATGTACGGCATCATTGTTGAACAGATCTGAATAATTATCTTTAATTTTATAATATTCTGTAAGAAATGTTTCCTTCACAGCATCTTCCCCTTCAGGTACCGCATCGGGAGGGGGGTCAAACAATATATTTAAAAAAGCGGTATATTTTAATTCATCAATATCTGCACATCTAACCCTAAATAATGATCTTAGAGATTTATCAACTCTAACCCTATCAGCAATGCCACTGACTACACTAATTTCAGCCATGCACGAATTACGTAGCGTCTTATATTTATTAATTTTGTCCTCATTACTCATCTTAAATAGTTTTAAATGTGTTTTGAAGTATGCGAAACAAATTTAGAATAACCGATATTTACGCAGTTAAAAATACGATCGAAATGTCGAATTAGTGAGCTAAACGAAATAAACAATAAATATTTGAAGTAGATACGAGGCGATCAGTTTCTGGTTCCTGCAAGGCGACCTTTACAGGAAAATGTAGTTTCTGCGGAGGCGGGCGAGCTTTACGAACCATCGGAGAATACAAAACAAGCCAGATAGGGGTTAGAAAGAGACACACACGAGAATCGCCATAGCACTACTTTTCGATTTACACACTAGGCAATCATAACATTGGTTTTTCAATAGTTTTTTCTGTGGCCTCTTCCAAATTTTTTAAGGGATTCATAAGAACAATGAATTAAATTCATATAACAGCATTTGTTCACTTTGGGTTACAAAAGACCCCAAAAAAAATTAAAATAAAATACCCTTAAAGACACACCCTTAAACCAGTCTTTTTTACTCGAAGGACCAAAAAACGTTGCGTTGGGGACAAAGATTATATTAATAACATAGTAGTGCTCAAACTGACTCACCTGATGCCTCTTGTATCCAAAACTCGGAGTGCACTCACAAAAGTAGTCACGATAAGTTCGGTCTTGGCAAGATAGTAAAAGACACGTATTATTCTCGTCTGTATATAGATGATTGATTCTCATTGTTTATCCACCGAATAATATAGGGAAAAGTTGTGTTATTACAGCATAACAGCAAGAAGAGGTATATAAAATAAGATCTCTTTGAAAACCCAAAGAGTACCTAGTTTTTAATGAAATAGTGAAATAATTGTCCTCGAAGATATAAAAGAATAAACTTTAGTCATTAAATTTTCACAAAAACTTGTATTCATCAACTGATAACAAGCATTTAGAACTTAATATAACAGGGCTGTATTTGGAAACATAAGTATATTAAAATGGATAAAATTTTGTAGAAACTAAACACCATGGACGAAAGGAACATTAGAATGGAAGAGAAAATAGATGGATTACAAAAAGAACTAACCGCCCTAATGAAAGAAAACAAGAAAATAAAGACAAAACAGCTAGACAAACTAGATAAAAGGATGAAAGTCTTAAGAAGAGAACTGAGGAGTAAACATTTAATTATTTATGGAATCAGTGAAGTACCGGAGGAAAATACTGAAACCCGAAGAACAGGAGGTAATTAATCAACTAGGGGTTCGGCTGAAATTCGATCAAGATAAAATGGATATCAGGAGATTGGGAAAGAATAGGGAGAATTCAACTAGACCAATATTGTTAGAAATGGCACATAAAGTGAGAAATGTTAAAATTGGCACGGAATTTGAAAAATTCGAAGTGGAGTCTTAGGCGAAGATTTTCCAAAAGAATGTCGATATCAGAGAATACAACTTTTCGAACAAATGAAAATAGCTAGGAGCCAAGGCAGCAAAGCTTTTGTTAACTACAATAAACTTGTAGTGAATGGGAAAGAATATGAACTTAAGGATATGGGAGGTTGGAAGCAACAGATAGGTACGCAAACACCAACAGAATTTAGAAAAGCAGAGGGAAGAACAGTAAGTGATAGATCACCAACACAAGAAGAGCATTCTTCAAAAAACCTGAAACTTTTATAAAAGAAAATAGTTTGGGAATAACCACAATTGAAAAGGCATCACACACTAAGAACAAAAACAAAATTAAACTAAATGAAGCCAAAACACTAAATACAGATGATAGAAAGGAGAAAATAAGTTCAAATGATGGAGAAAAAGCAAAAAGCACTTCAACTCGGGATGTGCTCTTGGGCAAACAACGCAGTGCTAGAGTAGTACTTTGGAATGTGCAGGGATTTAAAAATCTAAACCATTTTCTCGTGGAAGACTCGCATTTGCAATATGATTTCATATGTTCATGTGAAACGTGGCCGGCTGATATTGAGGTACCAAATCTTATACGTAATAATTACAGTGTTATTTACTCCAAAGCAATTAGGGAGAAGTCGACAGGACGTGCAAAGGGTGGCCTAGCCATATTCTACAAAAACATTTACAGCCCAAGAAACCTGGAGACTTCTCCTTGGTGGCTTATATATCAGTTTACAATGTCTTCTCTTCAGTTCACTGTTTGCCTTATATACATTCCAGCAAGAAGTAACTACAGTGAATTATTAGAAACTTTTGGAGTTTTTACTTGATCTGATGGTGAAAAAATTTTCCGGCTGTATAACTGCCATAATTGGAGACTTCAAAGGTCGAATAGCAGAAATTAGTGAGATCATTGAAGAGACTGTAACACATACTCAGTTTTTTCCTGACATGTTAAGTCACGACAAGATGAGTAATGCTCAAGGTCGCTATTTTCTTGAATGTATGTCTATTAGAAACTTTTCATTAGTAAATGTTCATGTTAATACTGACAGACCTGCAAATTTTACTTTTTGTAGTGCCTTGGGGCAAAGTGTTATTGATCCATGTTTCTGTTTTAATGGTAAACTAGAATTTGTTGACAAATTTAGTGTACTAGATGATCAATATTTGTCAGACCACTTCCCAGTACTTTTAACTTTATGCCCTTTAATAAGGAATGAGCCTAACGTTGCATTCTCATCCTCATTCACTAGCCTGAAATGGGACAATACTAAAACCATAGATTTCATTATGTCAATCCAGCACTTGCCGAATCTAGGTATGTGTGAAGATGTAGATATTTTATATATTAATCTTTGTTCAAGTATTTGGGACGTAGCAAAAAATTTAGGTCTGTTTTCAACAAAAAAAATTAGTAATACAAAAAAACATCCTCGAAACTCTTGGTTTGATGTTGAATGTAAAGAGCTAAAGACTCAAGTAAAAAGTAAATTAAAAGAGTGCAAGAAGTATGGGTTTTCATAACCATATAAAACGAATTACATTACTATAAAAAAAGAATATAAGCAGCTAATTTTAAAAAAGAAACAAGTGTGTGAAAATAATGGTATGGTTGCTATTTCCAATACTAGAAATCAGTCAGAGTTTTGGAAAACATTAAACTTATTTAGGCGCAGAAATAAATTCTGTCCGTTATCAATTGCGGAATGGGAGTCATTTTACGACCATTAAACTACAATTAAGGTTAAATTTGATATAAGTTTTTTTGGCGTTGGAAATGAGTTTCTGGATTCACCTATATCACTCTCAGAACTTGATCAATCACTGTTGGTGTCTAAAGATAGTAAGGCTCCTGGTAGGGATGGCATAACCTATGAGTTTCTGAAACACTTACCACAAAATTGGCGCTTGTACATGTGTCAATTATATAATAAAATATTCGAATCAGAAAAAATTCCACTTGGCTGGTGTGACACAATTCTAACAATGCTTCACAAGAAAGGACCCTTAGATGATCCAAACAACTATCGCGGTATATCGCTTATCAGTTGCAGCGTTAAAGTATTCACACTCATTTTACTAAATCGTCTGTCCAGCTGGTGTGAAGATAATTCCATCCTTCCAGAAACACAATATGGCTGTTTAGATAATATTTTCATTTTAACCTCGATCTTGCAAATCACTCTTAGCAGAAAAGTGTTTGCTGTCTTTGTAGACATCAAAACAGCATTTGACAGTATAGATAATAAACTTCTTTGGTTGAAAGTTCATAAATTTGGGATTAGTTCTAAACACATTCGGATACTAGAACAGATATATGATAAAGCAACATTCTCAATCAAGCAACAAAACTTATACAGTAAAAAATACAACATCTCGGAAGGTGTCTTGCAGGGAGAATCACTTAGTCCCCTAATTTTTTCTATTTTCATATCTGACATTGAAGATTATTTTCGCTCAAAAAATCTAAATGGACTTACTATTGACGGCAACAACGACGTATTAATGCTTCAATAAGCAGATGGTATAGTTATCCTTGGTGACTCTCCAATTGATATAGAGCGAAAACTGAAGGTACTCGAGTCTTATTGCTTTGATAACGAACTTGTAGTCAATACCAATAAAACAAAAGTAATGATATTCTCAAGGAGTGGCCATGTACATATTTACAATAAAAAATTTGATTATTGTGGATATTGTTTGGAAACAGTAAAGCAGGATATAATGTGTCGGTCGAAAATGAATACTTGGGAATCGCGGATCAATCTATATAATTCAATTATTTTTTCTTCTCTTTCTTTTGGAATTGGTGTATGTGGTCTGCGTTACACTGATATTATAGAACGTGCACAGGTAAACTTTTTCAAAAAACTCCTAATTCTGTCAAAGAATACCCCAGATTACATTGTACGCTTGGAAACAAGTTCTAATCATTTGACAACGGTTGTTTCCAAACATGCCCTACGTTGGTTAAACAAACTCAAAGGAATGAACTGTTCAACACTTTCAAAAATTTGGTTCAATCGACTTGCTCAGTTAGTATCTGATAATAATTCAAAGTATAATTGGGTGACAAAACTTAAAGAATGGTTTATGTATGCGCAATGTGAGTGTCTATGGGAAGATTATTTAAGTACAAATGAACGCAGTTTGGATAGACTTATTCTAGAAATTTCGAAAACGACTGCTTGATAGTGACATAAACCGAAAAGTTGCTTCTAGTTACTCTTTACTATACTCACACTTACTAGTTGGGGAAAATAGCAGTTATTTGCAAACATCCGCACACATTTATATAACCAGAATAATAGCGCAACCTAGAACCTGTAGTAAAACATTTTTAAAATTGTCTTTTAAAGGAAGTTTTTAATATTATTGACAGCACTGAGAATTGCACTGTCTGTTATATGGATTCCCCGGAGTCATTACATCATATGCTTTTTGAATGTCCCATTTACAGCCCTCTCAGAAAAAACTGTTTTTATCAGTATGTTCATAATATTGATGATCTGGTACACTACCTGAATATTAATAATACAAGAAACGGATTATCGGAACTTACTAAACTAGCTCATAGCATTATCAGTATATTAAAGCTGCGAGCATTTGCACATGGTGATGATTGGCTTTATCATGAAGTACACACATATTTTATATTTTGGTTTTTATTTTAATGTTTTTATTAATTTACAAATTAGTTCTATGTCATAATTTATTTCGGATTATCTTAATTCCTCTTTTGAAATTTTGTACCGAACCCTTGAAAAAAGATTTATCTTATGCACAATAAACTATATATCTATCTATCTATCTGTCTATCTGTCTATCTATCTAGTCACAATAAGTAGAATATAAATATTCGCGTTCAGCGTAGCGGTAATGTTCGTTTACCTATGTCGTTCGACTTGATTCTTAATACTGTTACGAAACAGCACACTGGTATAGTTATTATGGCGGATACGCAGGTTTTTTTTATAACTGTTTACGATTGTGACTATCTTATCCAAACATTGTTTTTGTGACCAGACTTATCTAGAAAAGGCCAGAACCAATTATTTGTGTGTGTGTGTGTAAGCCACAGTCCGAAATTTTCTAGTAAGAAAGGCTTTAATATAAATGAAGGACCGAGCAGCAGATGAGTTTGGTTGATAAAGTGATCTCGAGAAATAAACCGAAATATCCATCAGTAAAGTGTTTATATAAATTAATAATTAAGTTTGTGTGCATATAAATTAAATTTAAGTGACTAGTTGAGTATATATAAATTAAGTATTAGTGATTAGTTAAATGTTTAAATAAATTAGTAATTAGCCATACTGTGTGTTTAAAATTTATCCCACCCGTTCATTGTTTAAATAAATAACAAAAACATTACAATACTCCGTTTTGATAAAGACGATATGACAATAAATTTAAAAGAGCCGGCTTGAGCAACTTTGTTAACTAAAATAAATTGAGAAGGCCGTTTTAGCCGCAACATGACGTCTTGGTCCAATTAAAAATAATTAATAACCCTCCGTTACACGCAAATCCCTCACAATATTGGTTTTTAAGTAATAAAATTATAGTGGCTAATACTATGACCTTGACCGTCAACGAATACTTTCTGTATCATTCGTAGGAGTACATGACAAGGATGTACATTATTTAAGTCAGTCAGTTTTCTGCAGTGTTTGAACGAAGTCAGGGTGCGCTTGATGTGAGCGTTTCCCTCACTACGCGTACAATTACATTTTTTTTTTATTTAGAAAATAATAGTTGCATCCACCACTAGGGTTATTAGCAACATAACATAACAGTAACATGAAATAACATTTAGGCTGGTAACGTCACTATAACATACAATAATATTTGAATAGCATCATATCAAAGATAGGAATCAGTAATAAGCAACATGGTAACGAGCTTAGTAATTTACATTTTGTTGACTAAACCTATTTCAGAGAGGAATCCGATTGTGTTTTCAAAATTACAGTACACACCAAGAGTTGATTTTAAATCTGCACTTATACTGTACGTCCGGCGTTGTTCCGCGAACCTCGGACACTCGACCATGAAATGTTTAACTGACATTGGCACCTGACACATATCACAGATTTTGTCTTCTTCTCCTTTCAGCAAGTGTTCATGGGTATACTTTGTATGTCCAGTGCGCAAACGGGTGATTATTATTTGGTGTCTTCTTTGGCTAGGGATGTTTCTCCATGGTTTGATATCATCTTTAATTTCTTTAAGTTTCATTCCAGATTCTGCCCAGACAGATGACCAGTAGTTAGAGACCACATATTTTATATATTTTTTCAGATCAGTATACGGTACTCCCTCTTGCTTTTGAAAGATTGGTTCATTCATGGTTTCACGTGCAATTTTATCAACCCGCTCATTGCCAGAGATCCCAACATGTGACGGGACCCACATGAAGACCAATCGTCTGGATTTTTCCCTAATTGTGTGAACATACTCTTTGATGAGCCTTGTCAGGGGATGATCTGAATAAATGAGTTGTATACCTTGTAACGAGCTTAACGAATCTGTAAGAATTAAAGTATTGTGGATATCTTCATGAGCGGCGTATTTGATTGCTTGAAGGATTGCAAAAAGTTCACCACTATAAATGCTGCATTGTGGAGGTAGTTTGAATCCACTGGATGTATTCGGGCTTAAAAAAGCTGATGCTACTCCTTGGTTTGACTTGGACGCGTCTGTGTAGATATGAGTATAATCACAATATTCATTTATTGATGAGAGGAAATGATTGTGAAGCAGACTAGGAATAATTTCAGATTTGTTGAATTTGGAGAGGTATAGGTTGCATGGTGGCAAGGCAATAAGCCAAGGTGGCGTGTCTGAGTTGTTGTTGGGAAGAGTAACTGGGAAAGTCACATTCAATTCGGAACTGAACTTGTTGATCCTCTGATAGAAAGGGTATGTTAGTCTTCTTCGGTTTTCATACAGATTGCGAAAACGGTTTGAAAAGGTGTTATGATATACTGGATGCTGACTATCAGTAGAGACTAAAGCTGCATACGCTAAGCTTAGCTGCTGTCGTCGCAGCTGCAATGATGGCTCCCCAGCTTCACTGTAGAGACTCTCAGCGGGCGTTGTCCTGTATGCTCCAAGGGCCAGCCGTATTGCTGTATTGTGTACCGTATTAACAATTTTCAGAACTGATTTACTTGCTGAGGCATATATTATAGAGCCATAATCGATTTTGGATCTTACTAGAGCTCGATAGAGAAGTAAGAGCGTTTGTCTGTCGGAACCCCAATTTTGATTTGACAGAATTCTCAGTAGATTGATGCCGCTCTGACATGATGTTCTGAGATGGTTAAGATGGGCATTCCAGTTTAACTTTCTGTCGAAAATCATTCCTAGGTAACGCATCTGTTCCACCACTTGGATATTCCGGCCACATAGTTTCAGATTAGGCAGTGCTAGATCTCTTTTTTTAGTAAAAAACATGCACTTAGTTTTTTCTGGGCACATTTTGAAACCAGTGCATTTTAGCCAACTCTCAATTGAAATCACTGCCTCCTGCAAGTTATTTTGGATTGTGGAAAGATTTTTTCCTCGCGAGTATACCACAAGATCGTCAGCATAAAGGCTAGCTTCTACAGGTTGTTTGATATTCTTCACAGCTTCATTTATCGCAATTAGAAAGAGGGTGACGCTCAAAACCGAACCTTGAGGGGTACCATTCTGTTGCACTCTTTTCCCGGAAAGTGTTCCATTAACTTTAACTCTGAAGAATCTTTCTCCCACGAAGTTTTCAGCAAATTTTAGAAGATTGCCATTTATACCCCAGGAGCTCAGCTTTCTAAGAATGTTATATCTCCAGGTCATGTCATAAGCTTTACTTATATCGAAGAAGATTGCTATGGTGTTTTGTTTGTTAGCATACCCTTCGTGAATATATGATTCTAAGTTAATTAGATTGTCTGATGTTGATCTACCCTTCCTAAAACCACTTTGTTTTGGTGTGAGCAGGTGGTTTTTCTCCAGGAACCAAGTGAGTCGATTGTTAACAGTTTTTTCCATCAGCTTGCACATTGTACAAGTTAAGGATATTGGTCTGTATGATTGAGGATCTGTCTTTGGTTTACCATGTTTTATTAACGGAACTATGGTTGCCTCTGACCACTTCTCAGGAAAGACCCCTTCTGTCCATATCTTATTAAATATTTTCAGGAGAATATGCTTAGCTGTATCTGGCATGTTTTGTAGGAAAATGAACGGGATATCATCAGGTCCTGGGCTGGAGTTTTTGAAAGAAACAAGAGCTTCGAGGAATTCTTCATAGGATATAGGTACATTCAAAGGGTTCATTTCATCTTGGAAAACATCAATACCTTCAGATTCTTCATTATTTTTGTAGTTCAGAAATTCGGGTGTGTAGTTTGCACTGTTAGAATTCTTTTCATAGATGTCTGAGAAAATTTGGGAAATTTCGGTACAACTGGAAGTTGATTTTCCCTGATATTCAATCCGTGAGATTCCATGGTCTGTTTTATTACATTTAATACGTTTCACTTTGTCCCAGATCGTGCTTAGTGGTGTTGAACTGCTAATGGATGATACATATCTTGCCCATGATTCTTTTCTACTTTTTTTCATGATCCATCGAGCTTTTGCCCTCAGACTCTTAAAAGTTATCAGGTTTCCTGGTGTGTGGTGCCTTTTTAGTCTGTTGAAAGCGTGTTTAGAGGATTTTATTGCCTGGTCGCATTCTTGATTCCACCAAGGAACGGGAGTGTGGTTGTTCAGTTGCTTTGTCTTTCCTATTGCTAGTTGGGCTGCATCCGTTACGATTATGGTAATATCATCAACACATTCATCGATACTATCTCGCATGTGGAAGTGACTAACCTTGGTTTCTATAATATTTGCAAAAAGATTCCAGTCAGCTCTTTTTAGTTTCCATTTCTTTGTCACAATAGGTTCTTCTACACCATGCTGTGAACTTGTGAGTAAGATGGGAAAGTGGTCACTGCCATATAGATAGGGAAAGATGGTAAAATTGAATTGAGTGTGGAGTGAGAGGTCGCTAATGCTGAGATCTATAACACTGGAGTTTCCTGAAAACGAGTTGAAACGAGTTTTTTCTCCGTTGTTAAGTAACGTCATATTGTTATCATCGATAACATGTTCTAATATACGACCTCTTGTATGTGTGGAGTCGCATCCCCATAGGGTGTTATGGCAATTGAAGTCTCCTAATAATAATCTCGGTTTGGGTATTTGCTGGAAGAGATCATTCAGCTCCTCGTATGTCACGTCACGATTTGGTGGAATGTAGATATTACAAATATTTATCTCTTTAGGGTCCAAAATTTTAATGGCAACTGCTTCAAGGTGGGTTGTTATAGGGATTTCTATTGCACCGTAAGTTTGGTGTATGTAAGTAGCGACGCCACCGCTTGCTATGTTTTGATCTGGTCTGTTTTTATGGAAACAAAGATAGTTCCTCAGATTTTGTGAGTAGTCTTGTTTAAAATGGGTCTCCTGTAAACATATGATCGAGGGTTTGTTTTCGGAGATAATTAGTTTTAGCATTTCTTGTTGTGTGAAGAACCCATTAAGGTTCCATTGAATGATGGATAGTTCGAAAATTGATATTATTAATGTGTTTCTTGTGACGATGCGTCGCTTTCAGAATCTGAAGTTAGCGATACTTCTGCTAGCAACTGTTTCGATAATTTTTTTTTAATTTTGGTACACCTACTTTTGATACATCTGTCTTTAAAATATGGGTACACACTACTCAGCATATGAATTAAACCATGCACATCGGTTGTGTACTGTTCCGCCACACTCAGAGGGTCATTAGAGCCGTATACGTTTTCAAAAAAGTCTTTGAGTTGATTGTAGTTGATTACAAAATTTTCTGAATCAATGTATGCTTTAGTTGGTTGCATGTGTTCTTCGAAACTTGTGGTTTCAGGGCGACTTTTCTTACTTATACTCGACGATGGTTTTCGGAATGGGTCAGATGGTGTATCTTCCGTAGGAGTTAATATTTCTGAGAGGTTCCTCTTATTAGATGAATTAGTTTGGTTGTCTTGGTCCGGCGTGATGGGGGAATCTTCTGGAATTAGGGAGGTTGTAGTATCCTCTGGTGGTTCTTCTGGATTTTCGGGAGGGGGCATTGCAGGGGGTTCATTTAGATGTTCAGGTGTCTCAGTTGTACATTGAGAAGATATATGACCATTTTGTTTGCATTTGAAGCAGGTTAGATTATCTAATGATAAGAATATTCGATAAGAGGTATTTTCATGGTTGACCAACACAGACTCCGGGATAACAATATTTTCGGGAGGATTAATGTAGACTTGCCTTCTGAAACTCATTATATGTGCAAAATCTGGATTGGTCATGTTGACTCTGAGAAAGGATATAGGGGATAATAGGCTGAGGCCAAGTTGTTGTAGGGCTTGCTCTTAATGTGAATGTGGGATTGTTGGGCTCACGTTAGATAGGATCAAACGTTCAGATGGGGTTATCAATCTTCTGGCTCGTATAATTTGGTTGTTGACACCAATTGCACCGTGGTCATTCATAAAAGTAGTTACTAACTCTGGGCTGGCGAGGTATATACAAATTCTATTATTCGAAATTCTAGGTGCGAACAGAATGTGTTTAGGGTTGACGAGTATTCCTAAGGCTAGGAGATATTCTTGAATTTTGGTTCCTTCAATCGCAGGAAATATTATAGCTTGGTTCTTCTCTGGAAATTTTGTTGGCTGTTGTTTACTAAGTACTGAAGAATATGACATGTTTCTTTCGGTTTGTTGGTTAGATGTCTCTATTCTGGTATCCATCGTTGTGGCTTGGGGATTCCTGTAGTCAGAAATCCCCGATTTTGGTGGACTCAATTCAATATTTGAAACTTTTGGCACGGGTCATGTGTACCTGAGTACGGTCCTGGCCCGTGCGATTTATCGAGCCCCACGAGTCTCAAATACACACAATGGTGCACTATGATGTTAGGTAGTACACTTTCTCGAATTTATATTCACTTTTATTCAAGAACTTTAAATAAAATTTTTGCCGTGGTGGAATAAATTCGGTATTACAGTAAAAAAAACTGGTCAGCAAATCTGTTGTTATTAAATTATTTAAATGGTTTCCCACAAAAAATGTCAATGGAACAGCTCAAATCTTAGATTTTATTACTTGCCTTTAGCAACAGGAGCATACAGAGGTTCACTGAATACAATGATGCACTTATTAGAATTTTAAAACTGAAAATTCACTGATTTAGATAGACTTTAATCCAGAGCAAATTTAACACTCCACCAAGTAGCAATTCCACCACTGTATCACCAAATTACATTTTTGTAATTTTGAATTAACGTTTTTGTTTAACTTCATTTTTTGGGTAAGTTTGCGTGTTTTATCATAATATTACAATATCAGTGTGTGGTAGGGCGCAATTGTTATCTTCAATTTACATTTTTTAGTAAAACGGATCCACGCAAATAACATCAATTACTTCAATGGATTGCTGAAATTGAAGAAGAGGAGCAAAGAAATGAATCGTTTGTAAACGTAGACTATAGTGAAGGAAGTGACATCGATGATGTGGAGATCCAACATTATAACGCGGATACTGAAATGTCGGCGAGTTCTGATGAAGGTGAGGAAGAAGGTATTTGTCCTCGCTCTGCAATTGTATCAAGAAGTCATAGTTATTTAGGTAGTGAGCTATTCAAATACTTGATCATAAATACCTTACAAACAAATTGTTTTCTTTCAGGTAGAGACCAACAGACTGTTTGGAATGTTCGTTACGAAAATCGTCATTCCAAAACTCCTGTTAGGAATATCGTTACCCAAAAACGCGGAGTACAAGGTTCCGCAAAAGGAAAACAAAGTTCATCTCAGTGTTGGAGTTTATATTTTCCAAATGATATTGTTGAAAAATGTGCAATATATACAAATATACATATTTCCAAAATTCCAAAAATTATATCTCGTTCAAGAGATGCTACAAACACGAATTAAGATGGAATGGAAGAACATTTTGGGTTACTTTATTTGATCAGATCCTGGAAAGATGCTTATGTAAACGTGGATAATTTATGGGCCGTGGATGGACCAGTAATATTTGGAATAACAATGGGAAAAAATCGGTTTCGTTCTCTACTAAGAGCACTCCGATTTGATGATACTACAGACAGAAAAGAGCGTAAGAAAACGACAAGGTAAGGCCCATTCGAAAAGTGTTTGACAGGTTTGTCGAAAACTGTGAGGCTTATTATGAAATAGGCCAATTTGCTACAATTGATGAAATGTCAGTTTAGACAATATATCCCTAGCAAGCCAGCAAAGTACGGCATTAAAATGTATTCATTAGCTGATGTGGAAAACTGGTACACTACTAACATGGAAGTGTTTGTTGGTAAGCAGCAGCCCAATGGTGCTTTTCAACAAGACAACAGTTCGGCAGCCCTTGTAAAACGTTTGGTAGAGCCTATTGCTAATACTGGCCGTAATGTCACATGCGACAGTTTTTTTACTGAAAAATATGAAAGCTACTTTAGTAGGAAAAATGAGAAAAAAACAAACGTGAAATACCACCATTTACTACGCTACTAAGAACAGAAAAGTAAATACATCTATGTTTGGTTTTAGCAAAGAATGTCTACTTATCTCTTATGTACCAAAGAAAAATAAGAATGTTTTATTGTTCCAACTATGCATGATAAAGATATTATTGACCCTACCTCAGGTAGTGTTTAAAAACCTGAAGTGATCACATTCTATAATCAAAGTCTGGGGTAAATGTGGTGGACATACTTTGTATCCAGAGTAAGTTGTTGGTGGCTGCTTACAATTTTTTTCAGTCTTATGAATATTGCAGGCATCATTTGTCATATAATTGATTACGAAAACACTGGTAATAAAATTCCCAGACGTAAATTTCTAAAAAATTAGCTTTAGAGCTGATTAGACCACATCAAATGTTACGAGCAAATATAAAAAACTATACCAGTATTGCTGCAAATGCAAATTAAATAACATTTGGGTATTCGGGAAGAAACATAACCTCGAGGCATACAACGGGTCTTAAATAAATGTGCTTACTATCCTAGAACAATAAACAGAAAAACCCAGGCAAAGAGCTGTAAGTAGATTTGCAAGGAACATACAAAGACTTTGTGTACTTCCTATTTGGAAGTAGGATGGGAATAATCTGAGTGAACATATTCGTTAATCTTGAGAGAACACTGAAGTATGTCTTCATTTTGTTTTGTTAAATGAATTAAAGTAGTTTTTTTCATGAGGTTTTTCTTTCATACTTGTGAGTATAATCCTATTATATAATTTTATGTGACCCGACATTCATTAGTCAACGATATCAATGCAGTTGATGTATGTGAGCGGGACGCTCACACGCGTGTTCCTACGTTAAAATAAAAGGCTCGTGTAATGGCGGGTTAAACATCAAGTAGGCATCACATGAAATGTAACATCTGTCATTCTGATGATGATAGTAATATCAAATAATTGTCAATTTTTTAGAATTAGAATTTTCAATATATGGTGGAGTGGTTTAGAAACAGTTAGTTACATTTGAAGAAGTAATATCTTCACTTTTGTTGCGTTGGGTAGTGGGATGAGACTGATATTCTCATATGTGAATGCCAATTGGGTAGTAGGTGTCAGAAGGTAAGCAGATTGTACAGAAGTTTCACGTAAGGCTTCATGAATTAGAGGATAGTATTTGTTCCTATTGTAAATTCACAACATTTATTTTTGGGATGTCTCCCCAATTTAAACTGCTTAAATTCCATTTGAAAGTATAGTAGGATGAGTTTTTATCATTTAACTATCATTTTTAGTGTCTTCTGATTGGCTTCGAGGAAATCACCTAGTATGGAACGTTGAAAAATAGTTAAAAACAAAAAATAGGATAACTTTCCACTTTGTTTCAGGATATTGGCTTGAAATCAAAATAGATCCTATAACAACGAGACTGCAAACATTGTGTCAGATTCAAAATTTCCTTCACTCGCCCATCTCACAAATCAGACTAAAATATCTGTCCCAATTATACGCTTATATACATTAGGTATAGTATCTACATTTTGAGAAATCTGTTTAAAACGTTACAACTATGCCCATAATTCTTCTCAAATAACTGTGACTCACTATAAAAACGAAAACATATTCAAAGTTTTAACTTTTAGGCTATCCGTATAATGTGAATATTTACTTACTACGAATATTCCGTTAGACTCAAGTATCCATGAAGGATCAAAAGAATCAGCCACGCCAACATCAGCATTGTAACTAGTTTCGTTTGGAGGAGCTTCGCATACATCTCTCGCTAGTTGCGTAAAATAATGATTTAGGGCCAAAAAGTCAGCTGTTCCTTTTATGTATTCAATTTCTTTCCTAGTGAATTGTGGTAACCTTGATCTGGGAAATCCTGCTGCCAAGCTTCGATCTCGAATCCTTTTTTTCACTATTTCCGGCCAATCTCCCTTGAACACTGGATTGTAGTAGATACCACACTAAAACAATTTTGATTAGTTTCAATAGCTAATAGTTGAAAAAGCTTTTCTTTCATTTCATGTTCATTGATCGCCGACAAAAATGAAATATACAAGGGGAAGGAAATAAACAAATTTCAAGTGAACATTCAATTCCTGAGTATGGAACGAACAGAGATCAAATGGGGGAGTAACAATTTTATCAGAAAATAGTTAAATAGATTGTCACCAAGATTCCACGTCTGGCGATTGAATAACGAGACTGCGCGCCTACAGTGCGCCCTAGACGGGTGGGGTAAAAAGCGAGTAGTGCGTTGGGTATCTACATATCTTGTCTATGTATGTCCCAAAAACACGTTTCCGTCACTATTATAGTATTTGTGCAGTAGCGGTTTGGAACAAACGTGTTTTTTTCTCGTGCCGAAAACCATGAGTGACGAAAAACAGGAGCAACATATCAATCTCAAATTTATCGTTAAATTAAAATAAAAACTCCGTCTGATTGCTATAAATTGTTGAGAGAGGCCTATCGGGATAATTCTTTATCTCGTGTGTGTGTTTTTGAGTGGTGTAAGCGTTTATTGAGAGCCGAGAGAGCACTGAAGATGACCAGCGCCCAGTTCGCCCTGTGACTGTTTCAACTCCGGAAACAGTGACCAAAATCAACCAAATTGTGCGTGCAGATCGTCGAATGAGTATCCGGATGATTTCCGAGGCTGTAAACGCCGATAAAGATAAAATTTACACGAGAAATTACACATGGCAAAAGTCTGTGCGAAGCTGTTGCCAAAAAATCTGACTCCTGACCAAAAGCTCTTGCGTCAACGGATCTGCTCCAGTTTCCTTGAAAGGTTAGAAGAAAATCCCGGAATGATGAAAAACGTTATTACGACGAAACGTGGGTTTTTCAATACGATGTTGAAAGAAAGCGACAATCGATGCATTGGAAGACGCCTGAATCGTCCAGAATGAAAAAGCAAGGATGTCCAAATCAGAATTCAAGGCAATGTTGATCAAAAAAGGAATAGATGAGGCTTTTACTTGATGGGGATCCAAACTGAACGATGAAATAAAACAATATAAGTTGTTTAAATCTTCATTTAATTGAACTAATGTTCAATTTAAACTTGTTGACGCGTTTCACTAACACAGTAGCTTTGTCAAAACGAATGAAGGTGTAATATAAAAATGTCTTAATATATACAGTGCATAGATACAGAATTCTATTTACTAATATAAACAAAGGTATTGAAAGAAATTGCCTGGAAATTCATTCACTATAAACATTCCTTAGCTATCTTCTAGGTTAAAAGGTTTAATAAAGGAGACTGATTGATATCTATTTGGTCGTTAAGAAGATTACCTGAATATTTATTTTTGTTAATTTCAAGGGCCTCTAATAAATTTAAACTGAAGGATTTACCGACTACATGGAGAATTTCAAAATTTGGGTCGAAAATTTGTTGGTTTTCTAATAAATGATTTGAATAGTTAGAATCTAATTTTTTGTCGTCATAGCTACGTTTGTGTTCTGAAATTCTAGTTTTAAAATTTCTAAAAGTTCTACCGATATAAATTTTATCACAGTTGTCCTTACCACATTTTAGTTTATAAACTTCTGAATTGTTTAATTTTGAAGATTTATATTTATGATTTTTAATGAATTTGGATAAATTGTAATCAGTTTTGAAGGAAATATTCATGTCTAAAGTTTCTAAAAATGATTTAATTTTTAAGGATGGTGTTCCAAAGTATATTAAGCTTTTAAATTGTTTATTATTATTTTTATCTGAAGAGAATACTTGTTCTAAAATATGTTTTTTTATCTTTTTATTCATGATATTGTAAATTAAATTTGGATCGTAATTATTATTAACTGCTATTTGTTTTATGATATTTAATTCTTTGTTATAATTATTAATATTTAATGTAACTGTGTGTCATACTATTGAAAGCTGCTAGTTTATGACTGAATGGGTGGACCGAACTGAGTATTATGAATTGTAATATCTGTATGTAATGGTTTATGAAATATAGAAAAATCATGTTGATATCTATATTTGAAATTGTAAGGTCTAGAAAGTTTATAGACTTATTTTGTTCAATCTCTACGGTAATTTTGATATTATTGTGAATTGAGTTTATGTAAGTAATGAATCTCTCTAGTTGTCTATTTGTACCGATGAAGCTAGCTAAAATGTCGTCCACATATCGGTGCCAGTACATAAATTTTTAACTAAGGGGGTGTTCATGAATTATTTTTTCTATATTATCCATGAAAATTTCTGCTAGTAGGGGGCTGAGGGGGTTGCCCATAATCAAACCCTCTTCACTGCTATAAACCTCTCCATTGAATTAAAAATAATTTTGATTCCAACACACTTTTAATAAAGTAATGATATCAGAGTGAATTATAGGATTAACATAATTGTATGTGAGCAAGTTATCAACAAGAGGGAGGTATACTAGGGAATAGATTTGTTACATCGAACGATATGAATTGAGAATTATGGGGTAGTATTATATATTTCTGAAATTTATTAGTTGGGTCTTTTTTAAGGGTCTGAAAATTGCTCGCCTGAATAAAATTGTTGGTTTTTAATATATAATTTTCTTTAGTTAATACTATTGCCGTATTTCCTTTATATGCTTTTGTGAAAATAAGACTATTTGACTTTTTGTTGAATTGATTTGGCGACTGATAATTCAAAGTTGGGGGGAGCATTCGAATGTAGAATAATTTAAATAATAAAACCCTTTTTCGTAACCAAGCTCGTTATTTAATAGCCAGACCTCGTAGAATACTTATATTGATAGTGGGGATGAATAGAAGGGAAAATAAATATTCAATACAGTTTACAGACGAATAGGAGGAATAGGAATAGTCTCATCAGAATTTTACGAAAATATATTAAATGATCTGGACGAAGCAAGGGAAAACGATGCAGTAATAGTAATGTGGATGAAAGATTGATACAGAAGAGATAAATGGAGAATAAATGTACAAATATGAAAAACAAAACTTACCATTAAAGCAGAATTTTAAAAAAAATCTACAGACGAACGAACAAAGCAAGAAGAGGTTACGAAATAATAGTAATAAAGATTGGAACAAGAGAGTTTATAAAGGAGAAAAATAAAATATTTGAAGTCCAAGAAATTACATAGTTCACAGATAATTTGAATAAAAATCGAAGTAGAAACAGGATCCAGTCACAGATTAGCTGTATTTGAATACGTCGTAAAAGTTAATACAATACATACCAGAATATACCAGTTCAGCAAATAAATTCCCTAACAAAGAAGTTGAGAATATATACAAATAACCAGATCAACAATTTCGTAAATAACAAAATGAGATAAGGAATTGGTGTTCGGAACAACATTCTGCGCTTGGTGAAAAAAAACATTATTTTTGGAAATTTGGCAGAGGTTGAGCAGTATTGGGCAAGATACATTTCAAAACTTCAGAAATGATTATATAGCATAACTTGCATGTTGTTTCAAATTCAATATAAGAAAAATGGAAATAAATTGTAATGATACTTGAAAGGAAAATAAATTAAGTGGACTCGTCTGGCAAAACGGAAAATAATCTGTTAAGGTGATGATATGAATCAACTTCCTTCTTGTATTTTAAATACAGGAAATGATATTAGTAATATTTGTGATAACATGGTAAAAATCATCCGAGAGCCGACTGCTAGGCTCACCGGATGCTAGGATCAGGATCATTGCGTAGATGAACAATAATGATAGTAGTTTGATTTATTTTTTAAGTGAAATTGAATCAGTTGAACCAAATGGAATCAACGTTGGTTTTTAGACATAATACCCATGAACGTCTTTATTGTTGTTGTTAACATATCACGCGATATTCCTACATCTTCTTTGTTATTTACTATGGGTCGGAAGGTTCATGGGGGGGAGGCTATATGCGCCTCCCTGTTGGTTGCTGTCCTGAAAACACGGGATCTTCCAATTGAAGGCACAAATGAGTGTTTGGTTTACCTGCTGAAATCCGTTGTTTTGTGTTTTCCCATGTTTCGATTAACATCTTTGCTCCCAAATTTCACATCCTTGATTGGTTATACCGTGATGAAGAGGCAAATGAGCCAGAAACATGCATGTCCGCGGTTACCACTCTGTTTAAGTAGCCCTTTTTTGCGTGAATTACCCATGAATGTCTTTATTGTTGTTGTTAACATATCACGCGATATTCCTACATCTTCTTTGTTATTTACTATGGGTCAGAAGGTTCATGGCGAGGGGGCTAATGCGCCTCCGTGTCGATCTTGGTTGTTGTTCTGAAAACTCGGGATCTTCCAATTGAAGGCACAAATGAGCGTTTGGTTTCCCTGCTGAAATCCGTTGTTTTGTGTTTTCCCATGTTTCGATTAATATATTCGCTTCCAAATTTTCACATCCTTATTTGGTTATACCGTGCTGATGACAGCAAATGAGCCAGAAAAATGCATGTCCACTCTGTTTCAATACTCGTATAGTACTCGTCTATTTGCACTTCTTCAAAGCGACGTTGATATTTTACAGTTCCTTTCTCATAACTCGCCATCACCGCAATAATTTAAATTGTAAATTTATACAAGAATTATTTTTAAATATTATTTTGGAGAGAACGCAAAACCACACAGATCAGTTACCTATTCCACGATTTTTATACGCACTCCTCTGACGTCACCCTGTTAACTGCTTGAGGGATACTAAAGCGCGCGGTACGCTACAGCAAATTCTAAGTAAGTTACTGGTCGACAAGCGTAAGGATGCCTCCGAGAATTGGTTGCGCAGTAGACAAAACCCTGGAGTGAGGTAGAAGCTCAATCGCTCTGCCTCATTCAAGCAGTTAACGTCGTAAGTGTACAGTCAGTGGAATAAAATTATTGTGGCGTTATTCTGATTGTGTGTGGAATGTGGAATCCTTGTATTGTGGTTGTGTTGTGTGTAGTTTTGAAATATTATTAGATGGGTTATAGTGTAGTTTGTTGTGTTTGAAAATGCCGTCAAAGAGTAAAGGGAGAAATAAGATTCTGTGTGGACAAAGTAGGGGAATTGTCAGTAATGTTAGCAAATTTATGCAGGATAGGTGAAACCAGTATTCCTCTTGTGAAGGTTCAAGAACGAGTTGCTGCCGCAACGGGAGTTTGCGTTAGAAGCATTAGAAAAATTAATTCCGAAATAAATAAACTTGAAAAGGTGAAATGGAACCATTCTAAACTCCAAATTAAAGGGGAAACAAAAAATCAAAAGTTACCATGGACAATGCTGATTTGGCTAATTTACGTAGCGAGTTCCCACGCTCAAAGAGGTTCATAAAACAATTGTGGAAGATATGGAATATCAGTGTTGCAGGGAATCTTCGAGAAAGGAAATGCATAAACTTGGATTTCGATGGAGGAAAGCAATAACCAACCGGAAAATAATAATGGAACGGCAGCTCATTCGACTACTTAGAATAGAATTTTTGAAGAAAATGCAGAACTATAGAAAAGAGGGTAGACCTATTGTGTATATGGATGAAACGTACATTCACTCTTCACACACACATGATCAAAGTTGGAATGATGATTCAATGGAAAGGCTGAAGAAACCTGTAAGTAAAGGGCAATATCATATCATAATACATGCGGGTGGTGAAAATGGATTTGTGCCTAATGCTTACATAAGATGTAAATCAAATAACAATACTGGTGATTATCATAACGAAATGAACTATGATAATTATAAGAAATGGGTAACAGAGAAATTAATACCCAATTTGTTGCCAAAGAGCGTTGTGATAATAGATAATGCACCTTATCACAATAAACAAATTAATAAAATGCCAACTTCCGCGACGACAAAAGCTAAAATTCAGACATGGTTGAGGCAGAGGAATATTCCCTTCAGTATGGAGATGTTGATGCCACAGTTATACGCCCTAATAAGTAACTTCAAGCCAAAGTAAAAGCAATTTGAAATAGATCAGCTGTTCATTGCATAAAATCATGACTTTTTGCGATTACCGCCATACCACCCGGATTTGAATCCAATCGAGTTGGTGTGGTCTGAACTGAAAAATTATGTGGCAGATAAAAATGTTACCCTTTAATTTCAACGATGTAATTCAACATTGCGACAATTTCTTAGCCACGTTTTCAGCCAAGCAGTGGAAATCTCGTTGTTAATGAGCAAAGAAATTGAAGACGAGTTTATCTCAAAAGAACCAATTTTAGATAGTGTCATAGATCCATGATTATTAATTTGAATGAGGAGAGCGATACTGAATCTGAATCAGAATAGGAGTCTGAAGATGCCGTTTCAGAAGATGAACGAAGTTTGTCTGGAATTGAAGAGCACTCTGATAGAAACAACAAGAGAACAGAAAATATACTAGTCGTGGGTGGAAAAACATATGTTAATTTATAGCTATTTTTATGTGAGTATAAATTCCTCTGTTCTTATACAAAACACCCCGTATATTTTTATCATTCTTTCGCAGAATGTATTTTTTTATTAATGTTTATAGGATGATTATTTATTTCCATCAGGTTTTTGCTGTGAAATTTCGTTTTTTTCAAAGAAATCGAATGGGATGCGATTAAGGGCTCAGTTCACGTCTAACAGCCCCGTTTCCACCGGGAGCCCTCTAATTAGAAATATTTTCGAGTGTCCCGTCAACTTGTGTATGTTCCTCGTGTTCTTAATCATATTTATTTACTTATCTCTGATATCATTTGGCGATGCATTCTTACTTTATTTACACTTATGGCTTCCGGAAAATTATGCAATTTTCATGTACGGTCCAGTGATCACAGACAATTATATAATTCGAAAAGTTCATTAGGAATTAATGAAAATTCAGATAAGAACCTACGTTCCTACGTGTTGGAGAAACATTTCTCTCCTGATTGTACATTCCGATGATAACCAGTCGTAAACAGTAGTCGACCTTTGTCGCATATCTACACACGTTTTCTATCGTTTGCGCATCTTAGAGGCATCCTTACGCTTGTCGACATGTACAGCGAATTTCTATTTAAAATGAACTTCTAATAGAGAAAAAATATTTTTCCTCTGTAATTCATTTTCGGGTTTATTATTGGTTCGTCACTACTTTCATAATCGCTGTCTTATATTTTTTTTGATGAACTCTTTGTGAAGATTTGGTTCAATTTCTAATTCTTCGGCCAGCTCACTGGCGTCTACAAGAAGTTAGCTAAATCCCTCATTATCTCTTGAGTCTAAAAAATGTTTTTATTTTGTTAAGACATTCTAAACAAGCTTTTAGCTTTAAACGTTGATTCTGCAAAAATATACTCACTACAGAGCAAAAAAAATGTAGTTTTAGATGAGTTTTGATATGATATGTTACATGGTGATTGGTGATGTATATGAAATAATTTTGTTTTACATATGTCTTTACAAACATTGTATGAACACTATCTACAACATTTGTTGAAAATAAATATGCATTACAGGACCTTGAAAAATATTACAAAAAATTATTGACAAATAGTAGTTGGTAGTTGCAAGGTAAAATTATTAGCCATAGATATCGTTATTTGCCTTTTATACGATAAAATTCAAAGATCAAATATCTCGAAACTACTGCGTTGTGAGACAGAATATGTTTCAGACATTTTAATCAAAATTAAGCGTCGAATAGTAATAATATACCGTATTTAGTTTCAGTTAAACTACTTACCATTTTCTACACTGAAATATTCACCTCACTAACTATCTAACCAACCAACCTGAATTGCAGAGCAAAGTGGAATGACCAATTTTACAATATCCAGTGTAATAAATTCTAGACCCTTTTGTCACCAGTGTAACAAATGGCTATTTTGCAATGAAATAAATTGAATTACTTTGCCCTACACCTTCGTATAATTCTGGGAGACCGCTGTCACCCAATGTAATAACTGACTCTTCTATCTCGAGTCCGCTGTCCCCACTCTAATAACTGACTGTCACCAAATGAAATAAAGCAGCCGAGCGTGGGAAAAAAATAACACGTCCGAATTAGTTGGGGACCTCCTGGACTTAGAACGGTGGAATTACCATGCCAGGCCAGGGTTGATCTATTTGTTCGGCCTCGTATCCAAATGCACTGCACACTCTAGTGGGAAAATCGTAGTAGGGATCTGAATAAAATTTCGGTAACGACAAATGTATAAAAAAGTATATTAAATCTTTCACTGTATAAAATAGAACCAACAACAAAAAAATATAAAATCCTTCACAATAAAAAAATATTACCCACTTATCTACAATTTGTTCAAGGTGCGCATGGGCCGTATGATATCGCCCCTATTTCGTAACTTGACTTGCCTCACTGCGAGAAATACTTATCTATATTATTAAAAAAATACTGTACAAATCAACTGCAGCTAATTTCCATGTTTGTTGAATGGCATTGTACTTTATGTAAACAGAAAGTAAAAGTAGAGAAATTAAAATCCTACTGATTTTGAATAAAAAATTTTATCGGTAAACAGTTCAGTGTGTATTACAAAATTTCCAAGTTGCCGTTTTGTTTTCTTCGAATAAACTATAATATTTATTTATTTAGCTAGCTATGAGTAAATGATATAACCGCGTCTGAAAAACCAAAATTATAAAATCGTGGCGAAAATTCACTGATAACCTGAGTGTACGGAGAGAAAATCATACGCTCCGCGCAATTGATACTAATTACACTTAATTTTGTTTTAACCCTTACTTATGCCTCTCTACGGGGTGGGTGAGAATTATGTGACACCAAAATAATAAATAGTACCTAAATCCTGTCAAGTTACATATCCAATAAAGAAAAAAAAGTTCCTACAATCTGGTGTGAAATCTTACTATACTATCTCACACGATAAAAATTATATTCTATAGAACGAGCGGTGCCCAAATTATGAGCCAGGACCTACAGCTTTAGCTGAACCTATGAACTTGTCCAATAACCCAGTGAAAAAAACCGTTATATATTCTACCTATGCAATTATTTATGTTATCAATATCAAGTTTAGAATCAGCGCTTAAAAAAATAAATGAATATTTCTCAAAAAAAATCTTAGACTTGTTCAAAACCTTACTGTGTGGAAACTTCCCTTCTCCTGTCTCCACTTACCGCCTGTTTTCGCTATTTATCTAGAAACTGTGGATGACGCTAAATTTCTAGCACCCGTTGTCGAGCTATGCTGGATTACGGTCGGAAGCAGAGTTTTTCCCGTTTTGTGCCAGCTCAGGGAGACAGTGTTCACTGTCAAGGATATCTGAGTATCGTTTTGACGCCCTGACACAACGGAGAGAAACTTCTCCCTATGAACCCGCTAACACTAAAAAAACTGATACCCGTTACCGTGACAGACTTTTTCCCTTCGCGTTTTTCGCCCGACTCTATGTTCTGTCTGCTTTCAACTCAGTTTTTATTAATCCCCCAAATTTTTTTCGGGTTTTTTTTGTTGAATTGCAAATGTTCCATTTTTTGTTTTGAAGTGGCCTCAATTTTCGTTACCAGCTTGTTTGTATACAAAACAATAATTTAAATTTGACCTAGTAAATTGTTTTATTGTTGCAAATTGTTATGGTCCTGTCTCATTTTTGTTAAACAAAATGTATGTCGAATTCTACTTTTATTAAATTTGAAAGTTACTGATTTAAGTTTTCCTATTTAATATTCGCATTTATCACACCAGACAGTCATATTAATTTTAATTGCTTGCAGCTTCCGTCAGACGACTTTTCAGCGTTTCTGGAATAAAAAAAAGGGAAAAAACATTTCTCTATATGTTTTTAACTCTTTGTTATTGATACTTACCATCACCGCTAAGGTAGCTGTGATACTTGGACTTTTTAAGCTAACCGTTATAGCTAATAGCAAAAGATTACCGAACGAGAATCGCGCATTAAACATGAATTGTAGCCGGCGCGCGACATTAGAAAGAAGAGATTGTTAGTACGCACGGTATACGGTTGCCTACTCCGACCAACCAATAAGAATCAATCCCGCAATTACGTCACGAGAGTACACATGCACATTCATTTACTTCACGATACGTCACTAAAACCACTTAAAAATCATAATCAAGTTTTTATTGCCGCAAAGATAATTAAAATATCTTTCAAATGAGGAAGTTTTGTGACCTTAATTTCCAATAAAAATTTTAAAGATAGTAACGTCCTCTATCACGCAATTGAAGTCAGGTGTTTGCCACTATTGCTAGTCATAGTATAATTTTCTCTAGATTGATTTAGTTTTTGTTTCATTATTATATCTCATTCCTTTCAGATGTTATGAGGTGGGGGGACACAATTTACACAATTACATATAATGCGATTGGATCAATATGAGAGTGAGAATATTTATTGATAAGTACTAACATAATCCCTAGAATAGAAAAGGAATTTATAATTGATATTAATCATTTTCATTTTGGCTCATAGTTTAAAGAAGAGAAGCAAGAAGGTAGAATGAGATTATTGAATAACTCCTCTCACGTAACTAACGTACACCCTCTATAGCATAAGATTACTAAATAATACAATTATTACCTCGAATTGTCTTTGTCGTTCAGCTGCTTCTTCATCATCTTCAGAATTAGAAAAAGGTTCTATCCATTGACAGTCTATGACAATTGTCATTTTTGCTGAAACACAAAAAAGTTATATATATATATATATATATATATATATATATTCATTTCTTAGAATTTTATAACATTTTTTCAATATATTGTGGAATTATCTACAAACAGTTAGTTTCATTTAAAATGATAATTTCACATCCATGATTGCCTGTACTGTGATTTTCTTCGATTTTGCTTTCGACAATCAACTTGTCATAGTTTATTTCTCCTCCCTCTCACTATTTGGCCTAGATAATCTAGACATCCTTCTTTTCCCTTTGATTTTCTGCGTCGATCTTCATAAGAATTGGGAGATTCAGAGTTAATGCTCCAATTCCATAAAGGTGAATGCAGAAAACATAACATTTAGCAAAGTGATGTCTCATTACACTTATATTTTACAGCGAAAAATGTTGTTCACTTTGATGGAGTTGCCCGTGATTTTTACATTCCGATTCTACCTGACTGGGTGTATACATTTGGACAGTTCCCGATCACTCCAAGTAACATATTCTACTCTACTCTCTCTAAGGTTCTGTCATACTTATTTTCCACTTCTTTTCTGAGATCACCATAAATTTTGTCTCTCTGTCCAGAGTGACAAACCGTGTTTCTCACTACAAGCACACTCTACTAGTCTCTATAAATCATCGATCTGCTAAAGTCACTGTATCGTCCGCATTTATATCATATCTACAATAGTACGAACACGAATATTTCGGCAACTGGTTTATGAACTGACAATTATTGTACTGAAGGTCTATTATTCTCTCTTTTATTTTTGGAAACTCCCAAAAAACTGCTCTGGAAATGGAATTACACTTTTATGATTTTTGAAACTCTAAACCCGTTTCAACAAAATCAACTCTGGCCGCTAATAAATTGCCAATAAATCCATATGACAGATTGGCTAGAATTTTAAAAAAGTTCAAGAAGTACATAAATTCAATCATAAGTCACTGTGCTGTTATTTCCGGGATTTTATCAAGTATTTGATATAGAAATGGAGTAGTGGATTGGTTGGTTCAATAACCAGAGTTCGTTCAGGCATGGTCAATGTAAGGCATGTTCTAATAGATATAGAGTTTCAAAACTTGTATATGATAGCATGTACACGGCAAGAATGGTTGAATGTACTTTATCACTGAAAAATGTGTCTTTTAGAGCAATCCAAGGTTGATTGAGGTCAAATCTGTCGAGAGTATAACACTCTATGAAAGATCAAGATGCCTCGTCTTGGTTAGCTATTAAAATTATTCAAACAATTTTATGTGATACTATAATGTACATAACTGTCATATGGTAGGCTCGCCTTGTAATGTATCAGGTTGCTGGAGATTTACCCAAAATGTGAAAGGCGGGAGAAATCAAACCATCGAGTAACATACATCACTGGAACTTATTATAACTATATACAAACTAGATAACACTTACATTAGCTGACTTACATTATGAAGAATAACTTATTCTAGCCTAACAATCAGTATAACCTTTACATTGCTTGTACTAGTATAACGGTCAAGTACACTGACAGTACAATACTCCAGTGTGTTGGTGTCATCAACTGAATATTAGTATATCTTATAACGACATGTATGTTTTTAGAAGCTGTTTACATTAGTTTATACAAATCGTTTATGTTTATCAACGTTCGATAATTGTAACTGACTTTTGGATAATTGGTATATTATTAGGTTATCTTGTACTCTAAACAGTGAGAAGATTGAGTTCACACAAGATCATTCCCACGCCATCCTTTCATCGGAAAAAAAATTTGAAAAACATTTTTTCTCCATAATTATCGCATTGTGTTTCTCTATCACATAGGATATTTCAATGTTTTTATTTTCTTTATATAAATAGATATTGCTTATTTCGTCATACTACACTTTTACATTGTCCACAACCTTCACCTTACATTTTCAATGATGATGTGTTATACTGGTATAACCGATTTTAATGAGTTTTTCTGAGTTTGGTCTATTTTAATTTCACAATTTGCACCGTCTTTTTTTGTAACTCGGAATGGACCTAGATATAATTACGCCATATCCTCCCTCTTTAGTAATACTAAGTCTCCAACTTTGAAGTGTGTAGGAGAAAAGTCAACAAACAGCCGACTTTTTCTTATTATTTTGTGTTTTATTAAAAATTCTTTAGCTCGTTAGGATCAAGACAAGATGAAGACTGGCTTTATCACCCCATTTGGAGTCTACTGTTTTAGACGCCTACCTTTTGGGTTAAGTAATGCGCCTGCGACCTTCCAAAGGCTGATGGACCGATTTAGGGTTAGCCACAGTAACATTTCCCTTCTCGTATACCTAGATGACTTAATTATTAGATCTTCCACGTTCAAAGATCATGTACATGATTCAACCCAAGTATTTAAGCAGCTACAACAATACCAACTCCGTATCAATCGAAGCAAATGTAATTTTGCTTGCACCAGTATCAAGTTCTTAGGCCACACGCTGATGCAGGACGGGATTACGACAGATGTTAACAAAATACAGGCGATCGTCACTCGACCTCCTCGCAAAAATTTGAAACAGCTACTTTCATTTGTACAGACCTGTTCTTGGTACCGACGTTTTATAGAAAACTTCGCTTCGATAGCTAAACCATTAACCAACCTGGCCAGAAGGAATGTACCTTGGAAATGGGAAACAGAGCAACAAGAAGCTTACGAAACTCTAAAAAAACACTTAACAACCGCACGAAATGGAACCGTTTATCATCAAAACCGATGCCAGTGGTTATGCCATCGGTGCAGTCCTTATACAGGGGAGGGAGCCGACGAACACCAAATTGAATATGCCAGCCGCCTTCTAATGGACGCTGAACGAAACTACTCTACAACGGAGAGAGAGGCCTTAGCTATCGTCTGGGGCGTTTCCAAATTCAGAGGATATATCGGAACGTCTTCAACGATCGTCATTACAGACAACCAACCCCTAAAATGGCTGCAAAGCCTGAAGACGCCAACGGGTCGCTTGACCCGGTGGGCCCTACGATTACAACTCTACAATTTAAAGGTGCAGTATTCACCAGGAAAATCCAAGTGGTTGCGGACTTCCTATCAAGGCCACCTTGACTCAGCCTAGAAAACCCACCAGAGCTCTGCATCTGTACCATAGAAATTGATTTGCCTCGTAATAACGAAAGAGACATGAGAGAAAAACAACTCTCGGATGAATCTCTCGAGACAATAATAAAATCACTCGAGTCAGTCGATGCCGAGGAACGCCAGAAATGGTTCAACAGGGGCTGCCTCATGAACAGGGGTGTCCTTTATCGATATACGGATGATCAGGAGGATGAGGGCGCTCGTATTGTCGTTCCCGAGCAAGAAAGGAAAGATATCCTTTACGCCTACCATGACGCTTCCACATCCGGACACTATGGTATTGATAAAACTGTTAACCGAATATCAAAGAGATACTTTTGGATAGGCATGCGACGGGATGTGGCTCAACACATTTCAAAATGCGCATCATGCTAACGATATAAGACCCAAAATGTTAAATCAGCCGGCCTATTACAAACCACTGCTAGTAATCAACGCTTTGTAGTGTTAGCTATGTATTTATTTGGTCCCTTACCATTATTTCCAGAAGGTATGAGATGGAGATTCATAGTCAAAGATGTGGCTAGCCGGTGGATAGAGCTATTTGCCCTACAAGAGGCCATTGCAGGAAATTGCTCCCAAATCTTACTGGATGAAGTTCTACTACGATATAGGCTTCCACGCGGAATCATTAGTGACAATGGAACACAGTTTGTACCCGCAATCATGCAGAAGTTGACCTAATGTCTTGGTATCAAGCAGGCGTTCGTGCCAGTATACCATCCGGAAGTCGACCCCGTGGAGCGAAAAAACCGAAACCTCAAAGCTCAGTTTGGTATCTTAGTCGGACAGCTTCACCAAGAATGGTCCAAACATATGGCCTCAATTCGATTCGCCATGCATAGTGCTCGCTGCGATAGCACCGGCTATACACCTGCTTATTTAACGTTTGGACGTACAAGACGTCACAAATGATCTGAGTCTAATTGTACACAACGAGGAGTGTGTTGCGGAAATTACTCCCAAACTACGAAACTGCTGCTTCGCCAAGCTAAAGAGCTCACGGAAGAGCAACAAGATAGAAACCAGACATATGTGAATAAAGATAGATACCGAGGGCCCGACTATGCCAGGGGTGACAAAGTATGGGTCAAAACACACTTCCTCAGTAATTCGTTAAAGGGCTATTCTACGAAACTTGCGCCCCGGCGAGATGGCCCGTATGCTATTCTCCGCAAACATGGACCTACAAGCTATAAAATTTCCAAGGCGCTGAACAACGTGTAACGCGAAAAATTCGCCGAGCCGTCGTAAATTTAATTTGGCTAACCTGTCGACTGAGAGAAGTCACAGCGCTGTCGGAACCGAGTTAAAAATTTCAGTCCTCCAATTGCCGTCAAGGTGAATACACTTCATTTCAACAAGAGATATTTGCATGTGCTCTGGGAGCCATAACGTTATTTCACGGAAAGCCTGATAAATTCTACGTAGGGGAAGAAAATATCGCTCGATTTAACAAATCGAAGGTCTGACCCAATAATATACTGAACCAGGGGGTGCCGATGACCAAAGGATTCCAGTAGAATTGGTAGATTTAGGAAACCACGTGGAAAATTCCCGTAGACGGCGTTAGCTGGTAGGATTCAAAAAAAAGGTAAATGGTTGAAAGATACTTTCTCGGAATTAACAGATTTGTAGGCAATTTAACGTAGAAATTCTGCTTTGATTCGTAATTTATTGGAGTTTGTAATCTGGGTTCGCGGGATAGTTTCGTTATATTTTATTAATTCTTATTAATTCATATTCTTCATGGCTTTATATTTTGTTGAAATAAGAATATATCACAGGGGTTGTATAAACATTCAGGGATGTGTCCAACGACGTAGTTTTTATATTATGGGTTTTTATTGGTATCGTAGTTTTTTTGCTAAGCGGAAAAAAACCAGTCATATAGTTTTTATTCTCAGAGTAAGTGGCTTTTATACAGTTAAAAGTCATGAGGTGTAATTATTTGCGAATTTCGGGTATTGTTATTATAGTCAGTATGATGGGATATTACGGGGGTACGTCGAAAATTTGACCGGGGTAAAATGTAAACCCTATGTAGAGGCTAATTCGTTTCTCTATTTTAGGGGGGTTTTAGTATATGGACATTAAAACGCTGATTGGAATTTAATGGGTCGGTGAGACCAGTTCCAGGAGGCCTGGATTAATCTGGAGAAATTTCAGTTCCTGTTCTGGTGCCGGGAAAGGAAAGGTTAACAGTTTTCCTTTTCTTATTTCTCAAACTCAGTAGTAAATTCACATCTATTGCTTCACATATTACCGTTTTTTTATATTAAGTTTTATTTATTTTTTTTTCTTGCGGCGATTACTGTAATCTCGTTTATCCTTGAATTTTGTATTTAAAATATTTTTGAAATCTTGCTCATAGATTAAGATACGCTGGAACACTTGGTACGTACCTAGTATAGCGATATTTTGTAGTTTTTTTTTTACCTATTTCTAATGGTTACTTGTATATAATTTTGCGCCGTATATAATTTTGAGCTGTATATTCTCCAGCAACGCTAAACTCGTTGTAATTTAAATTTCTGGCTTATGCAATTATTATATTGGTATAAATTGCGGAAGTGTGAACCCTTGTAACTAAACATTGGTGTTTTTTTTGACATATATATAATATATTATCGTTGTAATTTTTGGAATTTTGTACATGAACAATTTGGTCGATTCTCTAGAATCTTTGGATTGAGACATCGGTGTAGTTTGGGGCCCTCAGCTCTACTGCACCCTGAGACTACAGCCTTCAGCTGAGCTCAGACGTTATTTATAATATTTTTCTTTTGGTAGTGATATTGTATCATATATTTTGAAAAGAGACCTTTGGTCCACCAAGATTAATTAAAATTTCAATCAGGGTGTATTTGCTGACTTTTATTTATTTATGATAATTTACCTATCAGTTTAACCTTTGGAGTGTGTAGTGAGTGTTGTTAACCCACTGAGGAGTTGTGGGCTAACTTAGGAAGTCTTGGGTGCTTGCCAAAACTTCTCTGGCGCCCTTTATGTATACTCAATAATTTTTTTGAAGAATCCACCCCTTCTTCGACTCGAAGCTAGTCGACTGGCGAGCACGGGTTGTACCACGTGAGACAACCCGCATACCCATAACGAGCACTGTGAGGGTTTGTAGGTTTTTCTCGTTATAAACGACGTACCCTTGGGTATATACCACACTAGTGACCTGACTCCTTACCACGCCTCAGGATGGTCCGAAGATGACACTAAGCCGATAAGGGAAATTAGAAGGCGAGGACGACCCCGAAAACCAGTCACGCTTCGAGTTGTGAATTTTCTTAAAAAATTTCGCAACTGAGGAAAAAATTACCAGGAATAATTCAAGCTAGCAGGAGATTCGGTATAAGAATGTTATACCTACATGCTATTTTAAGCAGTTTTAATTTCCCTTTTTGCACTAGTAAAAAAAAGTACCAGAGTATCAGAATCTGAAATAAATAGATTTCTTCATATTACATGATAATTTTATACTACTAAAGAGAAAAGAAAATTAATGAAGACCCATGTAAAATCGATGACAATTTTACGTGGTAACATAGAATCTGTGAAGTTGGCCTTAACTGCAGCACTTCGGGGGAATGACGTTTCACATTATTCGCCATATTGGAAGTTGAGTGGCAAATGAAAGATAAAATGAATGGAAAATCATACAATTGTTGTTCCTTTTCTAAGGAATCTAAGCATATTGAAATTTATCATAAAAATATAAAATATTTAACGTATTTGGTGAATGGTTCTGGCATGAGTCTTCGTGAATTATACCATATTTTACTCATACTTCAACCAACACAAACTGATCATCTTATTCCAATACACTGCAACGACCCTATCCAACATTAAATGTCGGCTATATCTTGTTATGTCCATAAATTACTCAGTGTCCTCCTCTCTCCGCTTGATATCAACATAGAACTGAATATCTTGAAACAGTTGGCATTTAACGGCTATTCACCTCAAATTATTGATAATATGATTATGATGACAAGAATGAGTTTTATTAGGAGTTCATCTACCCCAAGGCTCATTCATAACAACGAAACCTACCCAGTATCGTTCATTGACTTATTGTGGTGAAGTTTTTGATGAACTCTCCAAAATTATTACCAATAATCTTAAAGATATCAAAGCTTTGTTCAAATCAAAAGGTTCCATTTCTACACTTTTTTCTAAGGATAAACATCCCATTAAAAAACCTATCAAAAGTGGCATTTAAAAATTAACTTGCGATTCTTGCCCATCCACTTACGTGGGTAGGACCACTCGAACTTTAGGTATTAGAATCAAAGAATATCTCAACAAACCCGCTTGTTCTAATTTTGGCTTCCTTATGTTTAACAACCATAATTTTTCCCCATCACGTAACTCTAAAATTTTGCACAACATTCCCACGAACAATTTTAAGAATATGGACTTGCTTGATGATCTGGAAATACTAAGAGAAATGAAAGTTAACCCAGAATATTGTCTTAACACCCAAACACCTCTTAATTGTAAATTTCAGCCTCTGTTAAAAACCCAATGGTCCTCTAGTGCATTCGTCTCACCACCTCACCGTGGCAACCCGGTCCAAGAAGGCGAATGAATGAGTCTCTTCTATCCTTTCTTCATTTCTATCTCTTCTCCTTTCTTAAGCCTCCTTAGTTTTCTCAACGTTGTTTGCCTCGCACATACACATTACACCTATTCCTGTTATCCACGTTGTGTCCTGACACCAAGCTATGTATGGTTCATAGCTGCTTCACTAGGACACAACCAATTTTCCCTACCTTCTCATAAAAAAATTCATACCACATTCAATAACCACTTCAACTCATCTTGAAAGTAATGAAAATAATGTTTTTCCTCTCTGATACATATCTTCCACTTGAAAACTATTCATGGATACGCCTAGTATGGGATCTAGGTGTGTTCTAAGATCTCTATGGTAGATATCTTCCCCTTGGTACTAGTCAGGGTTACGCCTTATATGTATCTACGTTTGGTCATGCTACTAGTTCTAAAATATCTTCCAACCACATTTTACGCCAGACACCAGGCTATGTATGGGTCATAGTTTGGTTCATCAGGATACAATCAATTCCTCCCTTTTATATTAAATTATAAATTAGAGCAACTTTTTCTATAACTTTTCCTCTCTTTACACTCGTCTCCGGTTTCTTCTATTCTTGCACATGCCTAGTTATGATCTAGGTTTATCAAAAGAATCCTAATATAAAAATATTTCTCAACCACATTTTGTTTCTGACACCAAGCTATGTATGGGTCATAGTTTGTTCCACCAGGAAACAATCAATTTTTAAGGTTTCTTGACAATTATGATTCCTTTTTCCCTCTTGCATTCAAGTCATATGGCTTGCCATTAACGGTTACATTTACTATGCTAGCATGCCTTTCCACTTCTGGCCACTACATTAGTTAAACTCCTCCATGAATGAATTTAAGGCTAATTGTTTTTGTTTTATTTTATCAGTTAACTATATGGGTTTACTTTGCTTGGTTCCTGGCTGGCTGGGGAATGGATTCAACCCTTAACTTACTTCTATTTAGACAACCAGTTGGGGGTGGTTTCGTTTCATCTAAGTTTGAGGATTTTTTCAATTGATTAAATTTTTAGAATTTCAAATTAGTGCCTTAATTCTAATCATAACTCTAACATCATTATTAAAAAAATCTCTCCCAAGTTTGAATGTACTATTTGTAATATTTTCATTCACTGGTTTTGAAACATTACTTGATTCAATGTTCACCTTAAGATCAAGTTGTGATATTAGTCACTCATTTTGGTCTTGTACATCGGCGTATTAGCCACCATCTATGTTTGCCAAACTTGTCATCAGTTTAGACATGATATCATTTAGTTGACAATTTTGGATTCAACGTTTAAAACATGTAAATATATAATTGTACAACCTTATTATATTGTTAATTTTAACTATTCTTTTAATACATTACAAGTATTGTAATATCCATCAAGTGCACCATTTTAGGTTTTTAGACACGTATAGTAACGTTTTTTTACGTAAATTTAATTTTTTCAACTGTGTTTCTTAATTAGTCAATGTTAATGTAATTTTATAGAACAGCTTTGATAATGGCCTAGTGGCTGAAAGCGCTTAGCTGGAATTTATAGTTAACTGCACACCCATTACTCGTCATTTCGTTCATTAAATTTACGTTTAGATTGTCAAAAAATTTTTATTGACACTTCCATGGCGAACAGTGGCATTTTCGTGTGTGAAAGTACCATAGCGCGTACCTACTTTCACCACATTCTAAATTATTACTTTTCCAACGGATATCAAAGAAATTAAGAAAAGGCCTACTTTGCGTATAAAAATTTATGTAGAAAAGCATGTTTAGCGTAGTGGTTGTAGATTATGTGCTTTAATTTAAAATTTTGGAACGTCAATGTTCTTGCCGGTTATAGGCTTACCTCCAGATTTCTTGAGATTTCCCTTTTGAGCTGCCTTCTGCGATTCGTACACACATACCAACCAAATTGTAGCACTAATATTACCGCTATCACGTTGAGTAAGACTTTGAGTTGAATGTCGACTTTTGCTTCCTCTTCTTGAACCTCGAAGGGTTATTGACTGCACCATTCTCCTAAAGTTCCTGTTTCGTTGATTTTCCACCCATTTTTGTCAACCAACCAACAACATTTACATATAATACCATGTATTTGTCCAAGTATTACCAAATTCCTATTGTTCGCATGATTTCCATGTAATGTACATAACTGTCACATGGCAGGCTCGCCATGTAATGTATCAGGTTGTTATGTAATAACTGGTGCTTAAGACTTACCCAAAAAGTGAACTGCTGGAGGAATAAAACATACATCACTGGTATAAAACTTACAAAAACCGACTTACATTTTGAAGTAAAACGTATTCTAACGATTAGTACAACCTGTACAAGTGTCCATTGCTTGTACCAGTATAACTTCGGTGAAGTATACTGACAGTGTGTTGTTGTCATCAATTAAATACTAGACACTGACCTACGTAAAATATCGTAACAACATGTATGTTTATAAAAACTGTTTACCTTTATATTATAACGACATGTTTGTTTATAAAAGCTGTGTAAATTAGTTCATACAAATTATTTATGTGAATCAACGTCCGATAATTGTAAGTGACTTTTAAATAATTGGTAAAACATTAGTTCATCTCGTACTCTAAACAGTGACAAGGTTGAGTTCATACATGTTCATTCACTACAATACTATGAGTATATCGATTTCTAATACACAAAGTTCATGTTAAAGTATTCTCCTGATTCTTTTTATTCACGAATAAAACATTCTTATTACTTACCTTTATAATGCGGAAATTCTCTTTTATACATGTGATATACAGCAGCATGAGCTTTCAAAATTATATAAGAACATTGATATTCCAATAATCCACCACTTTTTATAGCAGGAGCAAAAGTGTCGCTGCCATATCCATAATGACAAATCTCTCTAGGTTCGTTGATTGTGAACCAAAATCCAACTTCTGGTAAATGTTTGATAACAATTCTGGCGAAATCTACTAAATAAGGTATTACACTGGCGTTGGTCCAGTGATGACCATCGTCGAAGAGGCGTTGTGGCAGATCAAAATGATAGATCGTAGCAGCCGGAATCATATGATATTTACGTATTTCACGTACAAGGTTTTTATAATATTGCAAGCCTTTATAGTTGATAAAATTAGGATAACCAGTTGGTAGTACCCTGAAACAAATTATACAATGGAATAAGTGAGATCCCCAATTATCTCTTCATATAATTACTATAGTATTATTTTGAGTTTATTTGAAAGCAAATCTAACAAGCAGATAACTGAGCTAGATTATTCTATCAGAAATACTAATTAACGTCCAATTCAAACTTCTCAACAACCTATAGATATATCGCATCTCATGAGATTTCAATAATCTAATATTCACCTGGACCAAGATATAGAAAATCTGTACACGTTCAAACCAAGTTCTGCAGCAAGTCGTACGTCTTCTTTGTATCTATAATATGATTCAGCGGCTATATCTCCAGTATCATTATTTTTGATGGGAGATGGTACTCTATGAACCAAATCATCCCATATACTTGGTCCTTTCCCATCTATATTCCATGCACCTTCGATCTGGTAGGCTGAAGTTGCTGCCCCAAACAATACTTTATCGGAAAATTTTCCACGAGTTTTGAGATATCCCGATGCAGAGCTGTAAAAGGGAGTTGTATCAAAAATTTATTGATAATTTCAATTGGGATATTGGTTTAATTATCCGAATGAATGAAGTTTCATTCTCATCGCTGTGTATAAATAGCAATAGTGAAGTCAACGTAGACGAAAAGGGTGTTTATTAGGGAAGTCATGGATTTGAATAAAACCTTTTGAAATACCTTCTAATATACTTGTATTCAAGAGTCCGCAGGTTGAAAGATTGCGCTTTTTCATTAACTCAAAAAACTCTTTTCCACTGAAATTTTTCAAAAATCCTCTACAATTAATTGTAGAATCATCATTCTTCTATGTATATTATTATGTTTTTTAAGATGCTAATTACAAATATGAACTGAATGAAAAACAAAATAGCGCCTAGAAGAATTGAAGTTGAATGCAAGAATTTTCGAAGAGGTATTTACCCAAAAGCTGATAAACAAAAGCGGTCATTATGTAGAAAAAATTATTTACACGAGGAAATCGGAAGTATAAAACGTGTAATTTGTGTAATTTCACTCAAGTTTGGTCTGATTCCGGTAAGAAAACTCCGTCAGCTTGATTTTTGTATTTAAATTGAGAAAAATTGAGTTATGCGTTCGTGAAATTAATTATAACGCGACTCACTGCAAAAATAAACAAGAAAAAGAAGTGTAAATAATCTATGCTATCAAGAAGCATACATTTTAAGCTTAACAAAAGTTATTTATTGAATTTAAATATCCAATTTTTTACGGATATTATGAACGTCTGAAATAAGTATTGAATATACGATAGTGAGAATTTATGAAAAATATCTATATGCAAAACATGGACGTATCCAGCTCAAAGCTGAAAAATAAAAAGTAAACATAAAGATAATAGAAATAGAATCATGATTGACAGAATAGAGAATATATCGTAGATCTATTTGACGTGAAATAGCCGAGGTATTTCGTCTTGGCACCAGCAGGCTCCTGTCACTGCTTGGAACAGGTAAAATAGATCTCTATAATCAGTGCACTAGTGTACTAATGCCTAGGCTAGGGACACTGCAGACCGTGTCATCTATAGAGCGTATCGAGTAACTAAAATCTGTAGATTTCAAAAAATTTCAAAACACTAATGAACACTGTACCGTCGTTAGTAATAAGATTTTATTGATTTTTATAACTGCGTATGCGCGATGTCATATTGCTCGTCACAGAAAACTGACCCGTATTTTGTGTTGCACGTCCAGTCATTTTCGTTTATCGTGTTTGTGATCGTTTCGGGTTATCTATCTATCTATAAAATCAATATGGTGAACGCAGTAGTTATGAATCATTCAATTTGACGACAAGGAATCAATGGACGATATGTCCCCTTCTTTTTCAAAAACAGTCTTTCTCAAAATTTGAGAAAGACGAAGCTAGGTTATTAAGAAAGTTTGCGTTGCCGTCTCTGCTTTTACCTGGTGAGTATTTTTTTTATATAAACTTATTAAATGTTATTAAATATGTATATAAGTATTATATAGTAGTTGTAAATGAAACTTACTGTTTCTAGATAATTCCACAATATATTGAAAAACTGTTAAAAATTTTAAGATATTGACAATTGTTTTGATATTAAATATTATCGTCAGAATGCCACAAGTTACATTTCATTTGATACCTACCTGATGTTTAATAATTATTTTTGGCGAGACCAAGAAGTGACCTACCTTATGATTGACTTAATATATGTAAATATAATATCATACTTCTTGTAGTCAATGACGAGGTAGGTCACTTCATGGTTCAGCCAAAAATAATTATTAAATATCAGGTAGGCATCAAATGAAATGTAACTCCTGTCATTCTGACGATGATAAATAATATCGAAAAAATTGTCAATTTTTTAGAATTTTCAACAATTTTTATTATATTGTGGAATTAGCTAGAAACAGTGAGTTTCATTTAAAACACTAATATGAGTAGATTCCACGGAGTAAGGGTCGAGACAATTAATTTCATTCAATATGCATGCTATAATTTTGGACATTTTAAAATGTATGCATTAATAATAATCTGGGTTTTATTGTATGTTATAGCTATTTCCTCCACCAGTAAAGGTATTGAGTCATTTCCACCTTCACCACATGTGTAAGATATTCACTCCACCAGCTATGGGATGGAAGGTATTGAGTTCTAGCCGCCTTCGCTTGTCGTGTTGCGAAGCGAAAAAACCATGAATCGGCATAAAGTCCTTACATTTTTCAAACGTAGGTAGATAGTTTCAACAAATAAATTACCAAATATGTAACTGTTCATAATCGTATATATGTAAAATTGACAATTCTGTTTATTATATTTTTTTCATTTATTTCAATCAATCAGTGAGTAGTAAAAATTAATAATTTTATTTAATGCCAAAGTTAATTCCAATACATTCAATTAAAGGCATTTACAAAGTAAAAATTAATGCTTCACAATTAGCAAACCACCATTTTTACACTAAGTACTTATATTTTGAGATTACTCCCTAAGAAACGATTTTCATATATAGCCCATGGTATGGCAATTTATGAGAAAGTCAGTATGAACTTTTGTTGAGCCATAACGCCTAAGTAATTAGTCCAGCGGTAACCAAAAATCCAAAATATCCAATAGAAACAAAAAATAAAAAAACCTATAAGTCAAGAAATAGTTCAGAAATCAAAATAAATCATTAATTCAAAAAAACAATCTAAAACTGCAAAATTTAAACATTCAAACATTTTTTGATTATTATTTCAATAGTAAGCAAATTTTCTTTTCTTTTGGTGATATAAATTTTCAAGCATATTTATGTGTTTACTTATTTACTCATGTTATTCTGTGCGTTTACTTATATCTATAACTGTTGTTTATTGTGGAAGCTCATCCAGAAACGAGAAAGGATTTCCACAAGACGGTTGGAGTTTTACGAGCCATGAAGACCTATTTAATACTTCCAGTGAAGAAATAAAGATGTGTTTTACGTGGAAATGAAATGTTAGATATAGTTATTATTTTATATTTTGTACAGTCATAAGTGCTGTTTGGCAACTATCATATGTTATTACTTGGTACCTTGTATTTACAGAGCTGGGCAGTAGTTAACTACGTTTCCTTTAAAATATTTTAATTACTTTTGTTCTAACAGTCACAGTAATTATACTCAAATAGTTTCTTTCACAGAAAGTTGCCAAAAATAGTAGTTAACTACTCATTTCTAACACTTTTTTAATTAAGTAATTAGCAGTTATACTCCACTGGTTTGTCCAGCTCTGTGTGTTTACGAGGTCTGGCTATTAAATACCGAGACTGCGCGCCTAGAGGACGCCCTAGACGGGTGGGGTTAAAAACGAGTAGTACGTTGGGTCACAGATAACCCACAGACAGATATATGAGACACTGATTGAGGCGCCATCTAAAGAGCCTGCCGACTAAACAATTTAGTGATGTTAAAAAGATTTCTGTAATTTTAGGTTTTGACGGTATATTCAAATTTACAGTATTTTTATTATTATTTCAAAATAACCATTTATATTCCATCATTTGACATTTCATTCAATTTAACTCCATTAACTCAATAATAATTAGATGTTGAGTTAAATTAAATGAAATATCTATGACGGACCATAAATGGTTAATTAAATTGGAAAAAATAAAACAGTAATCATATAAACAGTTTATTTATTTTGGTATAAAAATACACAACTAATCATTTCTTTCACAAAGTACTTTTCTTAACAATCATAATGACAATAAATAAACTATAATGTAAAAACAATGCAATAATTAAAAAATTATTTGAGTAGCATACATTCTAGATTGGAGTATCATTAGATTTTTAAATGATGTTAAGTCAAGATAAATGTAGAAAAGTATTTTTCTGTGCCCTATCTTTAAAGTACCTTGTATTTCATCGGTTTGTAGCGCTTAAAGTGCTTGTTTATGGTTAGAGTGAAATAAGTAAAAAAGCGTTAAAAAAAGTGCCATAACGTTAACTTTATTTCACGCTTTCCATAAGATAACACAATGAAACTGGGCTGGGCATCGAGGATGGACTTCTAAGATACTTGGCTGGACATCGAGGATGGACTTCTAAGATGCTTAGCTGGACATCGAGGATGAACATTCATGAAACTTGGAATACATATAATTGTAATTTACCAAAGCAGCTTAATTAAAATATCCCAAATTTCTATTTGCATTTAATTTTTTTATATAGGGCTTTAGAAAAAATAATGTATGCAACATGTGCATAAAGTGTCTTTTTTCACTCATGGAATTTCCATTCGTGAAAAAAAGGGCCACTTTATACACTTGTTGCATAATAGTATATTAAGTACCAAGTGTCAAAAAGGTTACTTTAGTCACGAGTTTTACTAGGCACGAGTGGAGCGAAGCGGAACGAGTTCCTTGTGAAACGAGTGACTAAAGACGTTTTTAACACGAGGTGCTTACTATACTTTTTCTTCGCTCGCTGGAAGGAAAACATTATATTATATTTGAATTATATTCATTACATGACGGACGATGACTGACAGCTGACTGATAAATCAAATGACGCGGAATAACAAAAGTATCAAGGAGCATGAAATTTAACATACAAAAGACACACTTGATTTGACGTTTAAAAAACAAAAGATAAACGAGATATGACTTTTCGCATTTTAAACACTAGTGTTTAAAGAGTCGTTTTGTGCATGTCAAACCCGTGTTCAAAGTGCGGTTTTAGTATCGGAAGTAGAAAAATTACTATTATGATGAGTTTATATTAATTTATTATTATACTCCAAAAACACACAGAGCTGTACAAACTACTGGAGTATAACTGCTACTTACTTAATCAAAAAAAGTGTTAGCAATGAGTAGTTAACCTTCATAGGACTGGCCGGGGTCAGTTTGTACCCCATGACGTATGTTTTTGCTGTATCTTTGCAAACGAAAATTTTAAACATTGATCTTTCATCTAGCTGCAGTTTATGAATTATTTTGAGAAAATATGATGTATTTAGTAGTTTTTATTGGCTGGTATAAACAAAAAATAGTTTTATATTCTAGGGGTCTCTTCAGACCCCGGTCAGCCTTTTACGTCCGATAAAATAATCCCGGTAACTGTTAGTAAAATCGGGGAATCCCATACATTGAACGTTTGTTTACTCACAGGGAATTTACCCATATAATTGTAAAATGTAAATTACCAGTTCAAATGGGGGATTCCCCGCACTGCGATATAATTTTTAAACTTGAATATTCGGGTTAGTCTCTTGTGATATTGCGAGTAGGGTACATCGTTTTGAAAATGAGTCAGTTTTTATTTACAAACAATCGCAAGGGGCTTACTGACGATGAGATGTTACGTATACTTGAAAGTGATGATCCAGAGTTTGATAGTGTTATCAATGAGGAGACATCGAGTGACTTAGAAGATGATGACTTGTCAAAGAAGTAGAGGAAGAAAATGATGTAATAGTTGTTGATCAAAGTATAGAGAAAACGAACCCAGAGGAACCAACAGTTAGTAACAGCCAGGGCATTCCAGTAGGTATATAAATCTAAAGATGGAACTGAGTGGTCAAAAACTCCAGGAAACACAAAAGTTAGACGTTCAAAAGGTAATATTCGGAGACATGCTGTAGGCCTTACAAATTACAGTTCTGATATCTCAAGTATAAAAGACGCTTTTCTTCTTTTCTTATCTCCGGATATTCTGAACATAATACTAACCAAAACAAACAGAAAGGCACAAACATATCATGATAAATGGAATATAGAAAATCCGAATAAAATTAAAGTTTTTGTACCTGTTGATTCTACAGAGATTGAAGCTTATATTGGACTATTGCTTATTCTTGGCGCACTTCACGGATCGAAAGAGGCTATCGATATGCTCTGGTGTCAAGTTATTTCTTACTGTCGTCCTATAATTCCTGCTGCAATGTCAAGAGACAGATTCAAACAAATTACTTCATTTTTACGCTTTGATAATTTTCAAACAACACAAGAACGAAAATTAGTAGATAAGCTAGCTCCGATATGAGATATATTCGATATTTTCACTTCTAATTGTAAAAAATCACTTAATCCTGGCGACCATCTATGTGTAGATGAGAAACTTTAATAAAACTTCTTTTCTATATATTTAATTTCATTTAATTTAAAGAAAAATACAGCATTTCTGCAATTTTACGCATTGGGTCTTCTCGGACCCCAGTTAGTCCTTTTCGTAAAATTTTGATGTCCGTCCCATGAAGATTAACTACTATTTTTGGCAACTTTCTGTGAAAGAAAACATTTGAGTATAATTACTGTGAATGTTAGAACAAAAGTAATTAAAATACTTTTAAAGAAAAAATTTTCAAATACGGCTCAGCTCTGTAACTGCAAGGTGCCAAGTAATTACATATAAGAGTGTTAAATAGCACTTGTGACTGTACAAAATTTAAAATAATATATCTAACATTTCATTTCCACTTAAAATACAACTTTATTTCTTTACTGGAAGTATTTAATAGATTTATATCACAAGCTTGAACCTAGTATATTGCATATTTGTATATTTCTATATTTAAAAGCATTCCGTTTTTATTAAACCATCGCATAAGGCAGTCTTTGATTGTTAAAATATTTCTTAAGGGCTCTTAAAAATTCCACTGTCTCGTAGAAGTCCTTTCTCGTTTCTAGTTGAGGTTCTACAAGTAAACACACAAAATAACAACAATAAATAAGTAAATACACAAATATGTTTGAAAACGTATATCAACAAAAGAAAACAAAATGCGCTTACTATTAAAATAATAAGTTTACACATGTTTTTGTACTATGCCAAAAAAAATATCAAAAAATTTTTGAATGTTTAAATTCTTTTGGTTTTTTTGAAATCCTATTTCCGGAGTTTTCTATTTTTTTCGAAATCCTTGATTTTCTTTGGTTTTAACAATTTTTTGATTTATTGTTTTTTTATTTTTTGTCTTAATTGAATTTTTGGTTACCTCTAGACCAAATACTTAATGACGTAATGCGTCAACAAAAGTTAATACTCACTTTCATTTCCCATAAATTGTCATACCATGGGCTATATATGAAAATTGGCAAGGGGTCAATACCTTCCATCCCTTAGCTGGTGGAGGAAATAGCTATAATATAAAATAAAACCCAGATTATCATTTTTTCAATGGGTGAATTTTTAAATGAAATTGTCTGAGTATGGTGAACACACTAGATATAAATTGAGTGAATGAAAAGACGAGTACTGAGTGTGTCATTTTATTAAAATTTCATCTAAGCGCTTTCATCCATTAGGCCATTCTCAAAGCTGTCAACAAGAGAAAAACATACAACAGGTGTAAAAAAAACATCAAACCCTGTAACTGCTACATACAATGAAATAAAATGTTTCATGTTACATCATTACTTAAGTAAAATTTGTTAAAATTACCCTATAAAGAGAGAGTACACATATATCATTTAGTTGATAATTTCAAATTAGACGTTTCGTTATGTGAATTACAATTGTACACCCTCTTTATAGGTTAATTTTAACAAATTACACTTAAATAATGATTAACATCCAACATTTTATTTCATTGCATTGTGACGCTTTTTGCCACCTCAGCACGTCACTTTAAACACCCTCGATGCAACACGTTTGGAATTAGTGCTCGGGCACCAGATTTTTATCGTGGTTATCTCCACGGCACCCTGACTTCATTCGTCAGGAGTTCCAGGTAGCCTCAGATGGAGGTACGGACGGTTCCAGGGGTCTAATTGTATCTCATCCGGCAGGATTGTATCCAGAAACTTCCCTCACTGGTCCTAAACTGAAAGTTATTCTCCTGGTCTACACTACGGAAAATCTAAATTCGTGCAACTAAACAAATACTCTACCATAGGGTTATTTTAGTCTATAGTAGGTCAGTAAAACACAGAGGTTCGGTTAGGTTATATTACAACAATGTCTTTATTCAACAATAAATACAGGCTATGTAGCTACTCATATCGTTATCTATATAAAACTTGGTCTCCGTAGGCTAGTGGAATGGTGCTCTGTCTGCTAACCGAGAGGCCCCGGGATCAAACCCGGGCCTAGTTAACAGCATAATTAAAAATTCGGAGAGCCACCTGTCGGAAGGCAATGGCAAACCACCGACAGTATTCTGCCTAGTACAGCCTCTCAACATAGACGTTCGGATCCGTCGTTAAACTGTAGGTCCCTTCTATCTGTGGTAACTGGAGAGCACAACACAGGTAGAAGTGAGAGGTCGCCTACGTCCGATCACGGATATGGCACTGTAAGAAGAAGATATAAAAAAAACCTTATCATACATAAAAGTAACCCATACTCTGGTATCCCCAGAAAAAGAGAGAAATGTTAGCGAACTATATACATTTAACATGCGGATATTAGAGACGAAGCGGGCAGGACATAAGCGAGAGAGTTTTTATCAGCAAAAGCTATGTTTAATATAAAAGCGTTAAAAGCAAGCTCCTACTTCACGGGTCTTTTCAATATACAGGTTAATAAATTAAAATTAATAAAACGAAGTCTACATTGATGCTAGCAAAGTGTCCAATCACTTTCGATGCACCCGGTGTGTAGAATAAATGTGAGTATTGAGTACACGATGCTTCTAGAGATCGGGAAAGGAAATACGGAAAGGGGTTCGGTTCTTGAATAAAACTGTCTTAAGCTCGGGCCAAGTGGTGGGACCACTTTCGGGAATTTTGGGGGATCGGGACTAGATATTAACGGTTGAGATCCGGGAATTGAAATATCAAGGAGCCCTGGCTAGACACCTGGAAGTCCTCAAGATTTCAATTCGAACGGAATTTACGCTTTCTAATTAAAATACCAGAAGAGCCCTGGCTAGACACCTGGAATTCTTCGATATTTCAACCGAAACGCAAATTAGGGAATCGGGTTAATACTCAATAAAATATTTTCGAGATTTTAAATGTACTGTTTCTCGTTATATTTTTGATATATCACAAAACCACTAACGCTTGCAGTAAAAATGGAATGTCTAATCAAATAAATTCAAAATAGAAATTCAAATACCTATGGAAAAGACCACTTTTATTATAATTTTCAAATATTCTTACCTTCACCGTTATCGTTTCAACTCTTTTTATTTAAAAAAAACGGGGAGAAAACTATTCAAAACATTCAAAAGAAACGGATAACAGTTCGATTTCTGCTATATCACAAAACTACTAATGCTTATAGTAAAATGAAATATCTAATATTCGAATAAATTCAAATATCTATTGAAAAGACCATTTATGTTATAATTTAAAATATTCTTACCTTCACAGTTATCGCTTCAACTTTTGTTAAAAACTCAAAAAAAAACTACTTAAAAACAACTACAAGAAACGGTTAACAAATTGAATGGATGGTTATAGTCGGAGCGTTGTTCTAATGCTGGCGGTCGCAACTCGGGACTCGATACAACTCTCTTCTCTGGAATATCGACGCTCACCTACCAGGTTTCAAACTGCATTTCCCCTCTCTCCGCTAGTTCGACCTGCGCGCTCCTTACTCTGTATTCCGCGGTAGGGGTAAATATAAATTTGAAATTTTTAAATAAAAATCCGGAATGTATATTTTATATCAAAGTGAATTCTACATATATTACGGGTTATAAATAATATTAAATAAAAGTAAATTCGGAAACTTAGAAACATTAATAATTAGAAAGAAACTTACATCTGGAATGAATATTTCATATCGAAGTAATTTCTACATATATAACGGGTTATAAATAATATTAAATAAAAGTAAATTCGGAAACTTAAAATCATTAACAACCAGAAAGAAACCTCGTTACATCTGGAATGAATATTTCATACAGAAGTAATTTCCACATATATAACGGGTTATAAATAATATTAAATAAAAGTAAATTCGGAAACTTAAAATAGTTAGTAACGAAAAAAAACACTTCGTTACAGCATGTTTCAGTACAGGGTTTGATGTTTCTTGACACCTGCTGTATGTTTTATTCTTGATGACAGCTTTGAGAATGGCCTAATGGTTGAAAGCGCTTAGCTGGAATTTTAATAAAATTACACACTCAGTACTCGTCTTTTCATTCACTCAATTTACATTTTAAAATGTCCAAAATTATAGCATGCTATATTGAATACAACAACCTCAGTTCGTATTTCTCAATTCTAAAGAAACACTGTTGTTGAAAATGAAGGAAACATATCCTCTATCGTTTCGTCGTCGACAAATCTAATGATTTATTACCAGTAAGTTTTAGCCATATTAATTTTATCTTCCTGGGTTGGAGGAAAAAAACTGTAAAATGGAATATTTACTTTAGTAATGCAACAATTCTCAGTTTAGTTAATGTAAGAAACAACCATGATCTCTAAAGTTGTCGATTAAATTAGTAAAAATTCTGTGTTTTATAAAAATAAAGATAATGGTTGTTAATTGTGAAAGAAAAAATGCTCAAATTTTTTTAATAAAACTTACCGAGTACACCACTTATTACTCCTTCAGAATACACTTTGACATTGTCTTTTCAATTAATAACAATAAGGCAACGAAACGAGAAATAAATATTACTCTATAGCAATTAAAAAATACACCAAATTGCCGAAACCTTATAATAACCTCAACACTTAAACTAAGAAACGATAACAGTATAGCAGAACTAACAGATAAAGCGCAATATGACATCGCGAATACGCAGTAATAAAAATCAATAAGATTTGATTACCAACGATGTTTCAGTTTTCGTTAAGTTTTTGGAATTCTGTACCGATTTTAGTTACTCGACAGGCTCTATGGATGGCACGATCTGCAGTGTCCCTAGCCTGCGTTGGGTATCCAGATATATTGCCTATGCACGTCCCAAAACACGTCACTATTATAGTATTTGTGCAGTAGCGGTTTGAAACGATCGTGTTTTTTTCTCGTGCCGAAAACCATGTGTGACGAAAAACAGGAACAACGTATCAATCTCAAATTTCTCGTTAAATTGAAAAAAATTCCGACTGAGTGCTATAAATTGTTGCAAGAAGCCTATGGGAACAATTCTCTTTCTCGTGCGTGTGTTTTTGAGTGGTGTAAGCGCTAATTGAGGGCCGAGCGAGCACTGAAGCTGACCAGCGCCCAGGTCGCCCTGTGACTGTTTCAACTCCGGAAACAGTGACCAAAATCAACCAAATTGTGCGTGCAGATCGTCGAATGAGCATCCAGATGATTGCCGAGGCTGTGAACGCCAATAAATAAATGGTTAAACACATTTTATACGAGGAATTACACATGACAAATGTCTGTGAGAAGTTGGTGCCAAAAAATCTGACTCCTGACCAAAAGCTCTTGCGTCAACGGGTCTACTCAGATTTCCTTGAAAGATTAGAAGAAGATCCCGGATTGATGGAAAACGTTATAACTTGCGATAAAACGTGGATTTTTCAATACAATGTTGAAACAAAGCGACAATCGATGCGTTGGAAGACGCTTGAATCGCCCAGAATCAAAAAAGCAAGGATGTCCAAATCAAAATTCAAGGCAATGTTGATCTTTTTTTTCGACATTAACGGTATCGTGATGTTTGAATGGGTTATATAGAGTCAGATAGATTTACTATTTCTCAGTTTTGGCAACACTGCGAAAACGAGTTCGTAAAAAACGGCCCGAGATGTGGAAGGACAAGTGTTGGATTTTGCACCAAGATAACGCACCTGCCCATAACGCGCTATCTGTGAAGCAGTATTTGGCCAGTAAGCGCACTCCAGTGCTCGAACACCCACTGTACTCACCAGATTAGGAACCATGCAATTTTTTTTTGTTTCTGAAGATAAAATCTGCTTTGAAAGGGACCCGATTTGAGTCGATGGAAGCGGTAAAGTAAAAAACGGCTGAGCTCCTAAAGGACATCACCAAAGAAGACTTCCAGCACTGCTTCGATGAATCGAAAAAACGTATGGGAAGGTGCGAGGCGAGGGGAGGGGGGTATATTGAAGAGGAACATTCGAATGTAGAATAATTTTTATAATAAAACTCTTTTGGGTAACCAGTCTCGTTACTTAATAGCCAGACCTCATATAGGAGTATAACAATAAATAAATAAATTAATATAAACTTATCATAAATAATTTTCTACTTTCATCTTGATTCAACATCATTTGAAAATCTAATGATACTCCAATCTAGAATGTATGTTACTCAAATTATTTTTAATTATTGCATTGTTTTTATATTATATCTTCTGTTTGTTATGAAAAGTACTTTGTGAAAGAAATTATTTGTTGTGTATTTTTATACCAAAATAAATTTATATGATTATTGTTTAATTTTTTACTTATTGTCTATCATTTGATATTTCATTTAATTCAACTCAACATCTAATCATTATAGAGTTAATGGAATTAAATTGAATGAAATGTCAAATGATGGACTATAAATTGCTATTTTGAAATAAAATAATTAAAATACAGTAGATTTGAATATACCGCCAAAACCTAAAATTACAGAAATATTTTCAACATCACTCACTTGTTTAGTCGACAGGCTCTTTAGATGGCGTCACTATCAGTGTCTTATCTATCTGTGGGTCATCTGTGCTAATGCTCACTCTCTCAGTCCACACACACGAAAAAAAATATCTTTCTGGCATTTACCATTTATATACAATTGCACCACTGTGTTCAGTGTTCAATCCAATGAAGTTGAGTTAGTTGCATCGACTATTTGTTATAAACAGTTTGCGAGTTGGTGATAAGTGTAGTAAATAAAATAGTGACTTGTGACATATAAATTATAATATACTGTGGACTAAAGGTGGTCATAGGTGACACTATTAGCATCAAATCAAATGTTTATCAGGAAATATTTTCAAAATGGTAAGTTACAGTATACTAACATACACAAAGTTACAACTAGAATATCTGTTAACTATTAACTTTAGCCAGAATCTATCTTTCAACTTGTCATATACCGAAACGAGAAAAATCCGTAGGCTCAAACTAAAAATGTAGTTGTTGAGTATCTAGATTTATCTAGTTATTGACTCCAAACTCAGAAATATTCGTTCAACATTATGTTTTTCTTTTTAAAGCTTTTTAAAAGTGGGTCAAATTTTGAAAACTCGGAGCCTCTTGAGAGGAAAAAGTATCCAGACATTAGCAGTAAAGGCGATGATAATGACGAAACTAGACTGCCAAGAAGCGACCATTATATTCTTCAACACCCGTGGACATAGCTGCCCCTGTGGTCAATACTTCTGAATCAACATTTGAATAAGTTTCAGGTTGTGTAGCCAATCCCGAAATTCAAGAACATTGTAGCTATCGCCAAAATTACCTGGGTTGTGACGTTGGACCAGCTAACAGTGGAAAAAAGAAACAGTTGTTAAAAAATCCCTGGATTCCAACAAGAAATTACTATTTAGAGACTAATGCAAGCCATTTGCGAAGAAAATTCAATCATGCCTAAACAATCAAAGAAAACAGGCAAATATTGTCATCGATTATTTCCTGTATATTAATCTGCGGTACACATAATATGCCTCTTAGAGAAAAAGGAACAAATGCAAGGGTTTTCTTCGATTTGTTGAATTTTCGAGTCAATTCTAACGACAAAAATTTGAAAATCATCTGAAGAAGTGTCATCGACATACACTTTACACATCGCCAATCGTACAAAATGAATTTATAGGTTCATGTGGCGAAGCATAGCAGGAAAGGAATAGCTATCTATCGGCTTGCGTTTCTACGATGAAAGTCAAGGGAGCATTCGTGAATAGTTCACATGTTTTGTTGAACTCAAATGATCTATCGGCGAAGCAGTTGAATACATTTTTGGTTGGCTACAAGGATGAATGTGGTACCGACCATCGCCACCAAAAGATTTATTTAAATTTAGGACATCCTGTTTGCTTACTGAACGATACCTATATACATATCAATTATTATTTTCCGGTTCCACCGGGAGTGATACCAAATTCCTATTTTCAAATGGAACACCCTGTATATTATTACATGGTCGGTCAGGGATGATCCTAAAGAATCCAAGGATACCAGGTTTGATGGTATCTCCAAAGACTACGGAGAGATATCGCCAATTAATTTTCCCATAATCTCGATAAGTTGTGACGCGCGTTAACTTCCCTAAGCGACGACGGTGCGCTGCGTTGCGCGTAATATATCGGTAGCGGCCTCTTACCCTACCTCTTAACGCCTCGGAACTTCACTTCTGACACCTTGGAATCCTTACATATTCTCGGGCGCCAGATTTTTAACGTGGTTGTCTCCACGGCCCCTCGACTCCACTCGTCGAGAGTTCCAGGTAGTCTCAGATGGAGGTACGGTAAATTCCAGGGGTCTATTGCTGTCAAAATCCGGTGCTTATTGCTAAATAAAACAAACGTTCTCGCTAGTCTTAAAATAAAAGTTGTGCTCCTGTTCCACTCTACGGGAAGCTAAAATTCGTGCAGCCAAATAACTACTCTACTATGGGTAGGTGCCAATCTATAGTCGGTCAATAAAACACCAAGGTTCGGTTTATATATTGATTCTATATTCTTTTTTTTCTTCTTATATAGTCAACTAAGCCGTTATATACAATGAAGGTAACTGAGAAAAAAAAATTAACACAGGTAATGGGAGGTAATATCCTAGTCTCCACAAAACAGATTATATATACAATTTATAGGCTGTTAGTAGCGACGAAGCAGGCAGGACATAAGCGAGAGTGTGTCGTAAATACAAAATAGTGTATGCAAGAAAGAAACGGTATAATCAACGATAAAATCTCCCGAATTCGGTGGTCTTTTCGTGCAATAGGTTGCACCAAAGCTTTTATAAATTAAACGGGTTGCGTGTCAATTTAAGATACATAAATAAACGGTTAGTTATTCTTGGTATACTTGGTAGGTGTAGTAAGCCTTTTTGAATAACGGGGGATGAGTTACAAATGATTAGGGTTGTTGATTTAAAATATTAGGAAGCCCTAGAGGATATATATGCCTGGCGCTACCTGATATTTCAATCGAAACCTCTCCACGGAAAAATTGAAGAGAATAACTAGAAACGACCGGGGTTGTGACTTATTAAAATATTGGGGTTGTTGATTTGAAATATTAGGAAGCTCTAGCGGATATGTATGCCTGGCGCTACCTGATATTTCAATCGAAACCTCCCCACGGAAAATCGAAAGAAAATAACCAGAAAAGACCGGACTCCACTTATTGTTAAAACACGAAAACTATATACAATGAATACACTAGATTTGTGATTGAAAAGACCACTTAATTTCGAACCGATATAATTAAAACTTCTCAACTTCTACCACAACCAAATTCTCGTGGTACTTATACACCGGAAGAAAACTCAAAATAAATTATTAAATTTATAAAGTACGGAAAATAAACACAATGAATACACTAGATTTGCGATTGAAAAGACCACTTAATTTCGAATCGGTATAATTCAAAACCTCTTACCTTCAACAATAACCAAATTCTAGTGGTATTTATACACCAAAAGAAAACTTCAAAGAAATTATAAAAATTTTAATAGAAACAAGAAAAGAAAAAACCAAAAATACGGTTCGGCGGAACAGTATTTACAGTGACTGTCGTCTAAGAATCTACACAACTGACTACCTACACCAGTGTTGCCAGATAATTTATATCAATTTTCTTCAATTTCACCTCCAAAATTGTTCATAATTCTGCAGTGGTGTGTGACGTCATTCTGGAGTACACACCCATCGTTAGTAAGGCCAAAGTCTACGTAATGAATATTTTATATTCTGCAAAATTTAGTAAGGCCAAAAACCAAAGAAAAAAGCTGTTCTGAAGTAGGTAGGTTAAGTACTTAATAAAAGAAATTAAAAAATAATTAACTTTAATGATAAAGAAAAAAAAAGAAAAACGAAATCCTATATCTACTTTATAAGCAGAACAAAAAAGTGTATAACATATTACCTGATAAGGAATATAAATTTTTTGATTTCAACAAATTTGAATGCTTTTTTGGTGACAGAAATTTTTACAGAATTTGTACCTGTCACTTGAAAATGACTACGCAATACGCAAAGAGAATTCAATGTATTTTCTTGAAGTCTGTTTCGTTTTTTTGTTTTCACATCATTCGTTATCGAAACCACCTTTTCATCTACTGCATTTGAGTGTGGTAGCGAAAGTACGAGTAATGCTAAAGTACCAATGTTAAAAAACAAACTTTCGTCTTTAAAGTCTTTGGTATCTCTTATTTTCTGCCAAAATTTGGAAATTGGCAACTCCAGTAGTTCAACATCCTCTTCATCACTGAAGTGAAATTGAATATTTCGCCACTCTGTTTCCCCAGTTTCACAATAAAAAGCCGTATCATACTTAGCACATTGCAATATTTTTATTTTGCTATTGCTGAAGATGTCAGAATGCATACGAAATGAATAAAATAGTTGCAAAAACAAGTGAATCTACAAAAATTCTTCATATTTTAATGGTTTTCTAAAAATATTCTTCATTAGCTCTTTTTGAAGGCTAAAATTCTGCATATTGAAGAAAATTCTGAATTTCTGGCAACACTGACCTACACTCGACTCGACTCTTTCGCATATCCTTACACATTTCCACCTCCTCGATTAGTTCGACCTGCGCGCTACTCACTGTATCTTATGCCGTGGCGAAACCAATATCTGAAATTTCGGTGGTCTCAGCCGGAATAAACATTTTACATGCAATAAATAATTTCCCCACGGGAACTGTTGAAAATGAACCAATTGCGAGCAGGTTCTGAGAAGAAACCAGAAAAGGCGAAGTAATAATATTCCTATTTAAATTTTGGAAGAATTTCACTTGCGTTGACAAGTAAAGAAAAAATAGCGTTGTTGTATATTTCGAAAAGAGTACAGTTCCGAAGAATAGATCAGCAATTTCGTTGTAAAAGAAGACTTCCAGTCTAGTTTCACAAAAATAGTGTGTGTTAAAGGAGGGAAGTAAAGTGAAAATTGGGCAATAATTTCATAAAACATCTTATTCATTCTCAGGAAAATAAGTTCAGATAAACATTTAATTTTGGTAAATAAATTCTAAATAAACTCTTGAGGTTTCAAATAGTATACAGAAGCAGATTAAATATTTCTTTTATTGTTTCCTACTAAATACTTAATACTTTAGATTCCTACAGATTTAGATTGAATATTTCTAATATATACAACTATCGGCGCCTTAATTAAACAGAGAGCCATTGAAAAAGGTAAAATTACTAGAACCGAGAATTGGTTTAATAAAAATTCTATGACATTACCATTTTTTAAAACCAGATTAGATCTTTTAACTAAAGCATTCGATAGTTACAATTCAATACATGATAGAATGTTTAGAGGAAGATCAAAGTTCAGATAGAACGGTAGTCGAAGATAAATATTGTTTAATTTTATCCTTATTGCAAAAAAAGATTCCAGAATTTTCAGGAGATATTACTAATGGGAATGTATTCATACAACTATTTGAAACTTTAACAGTAAACGATTCATCGTTGACAGATATTGAAAAGTTAATATACTTAAAGTCCTATGTAAGGGGTGAACCTTCGCACTTAATTTCGAATCTTCAATTATCTAGTGATTATTTCAAGGTAGTTCTAGATTCCTTAAAAAGTAGATATGATAATCAACTGAATATCATTTATGCTTATATTAAAAATTTGTTAGATGCTCCTTCCTTGAGCAAAACAAATTCCACAACCCTCAGAGAATTTGTCACCTCCATAAAACAAAATATAGATGGTCTCAAAAATTTGCAAGTAAATTCTGATGATTGGAATTTCCTTACTATTATTTATTTTCTCCCAAAAATTAGAAAATCATACAAAAAAGGATTTTGATTTTGAAATTCCTCCAAATGCAAGACCAACGTTACCTCAATTTCTTCAATTTTTAGAATACAGGTGTTCAATTCTCGAAAGACAAGTAATTTCTGATTTAAATTCTAGTCAGAAAAGAGGTCAAGGACAGAGAACCTTTCATTTTGTTAATATTTCTCAAAAAACTAGACCAGATATTAAAGTTGTTGATGAAAACAATGATAGCATTTATAGTTGTTTGAAATTTAGTGCCATTTCTCATAATGACAAACTGCAATTCATAAAAAATAACAAGTTAGTTATGTATAAATTGTGTGGCCTACAATCATTATGTAAGTGATTTTTCCACTATTGGGTGTCCCAATTATAGTAGAAACCTTGAAAGAAATCCTTCAAATCGATAATTAGAAAATCATTCTTCAAGTAAGGATAATGGTAT